>JAPQNM010000044.1:22925586-23033086 GCA_029783475.1 Metacarcinus magister | reverse complement strand
CTTCTTAATCTATTGAATAAATATAGTGTACCATAAAATGTTATATTAGATGTATGTCGTGTGTTTGCATACATCACGATGCAAATAACATAGGGTGGTGGGCAGACAGGAACACTCACCTGCAAGTTGTCAACTGTGAGGGCACCGCTGCGGCTCTCCTCACTCCCTGCTGTGCCTCGCTTTCTGCTGCTGAACAATATATCACTGAACCACTTGCGTACCTGAAAATAGATGATACAAATAAAGCATATAGAGGAAATGACAGAGAATTATAATAAGGTTGTCGTAAATACATTTTTTTCTCCTCTCTCTCTCTCTCTCGCTCTATCCAGTCATTCAGCTGTCTAAAAAAAATATATATATGACAATCCATGTAATTTTCCCGTAGGATGAAAAGGGGAGAGGGATGTTCCTGACTCTCTTTTCCATCTAACAGTGTATGATATCCGTTACATGGCAACATTTAGCAAAGTGATTGAATGTCAATACATAAAGGACTGGACACAAAACCAGGTTGTCTTGCACGCCTTGGCCCTTACCAGCCCTGCTTCCACTACGCGGTTCACAACTCTGTCTAGGTTGGGTTTGTATGGTGCCTTCTTGGGCAAGGCCATTCCGATCCTGCAAAAAGGGAAAACTCTTTTAGTTGTCATAGGTGGCTAGTAACAACTCATGAGCACAACGTGGGGTTCTATGTTTTTGTTTTCTCTCCCTCTAATCTTTCACCTAACGGGGAAACACACCTGAAGGGAAGGAAACACTCGCGCATCACATGGAGTGTCTCCTCACCATACTTGTTAGTGAAGTTAGTTGCAATCATGTATTCGAGGAACTGCCGGTTCTCCATCATGGCATACCTGAAAGGACACAAACCAATGAGTGTGATATCACAGGATACATGGGCATCAGGGTTTCATTGATACACTGATCCCTGCTCTTGATACAAACACTTACGTAGAAAGGCACATGAATAATATAGATATATTAACAAAATTATCATTAAAAAGAAAGGAGTCGCAGACCAAGGATCACAAACTGTTGCTATACGTGGCTCACTTCCGTTCCGCTGTCAGTAGGATCCCTTCCTCGGCGCCGCTTACTGGCTCGTACCGAAGAGCGAGTTGCTGTACTGTTGGGTCCGGGTTCTCTTCCAGCATTTTCTTAAAGGTGAGTCCAGTGGCGCCCCATGCCGGAAGGGACGAGGATACCAGCTGCGAGTGAACATCGTCGGCACAAGGCGTGATCAAAATTCATCATATGATACCGTCGTGCTATTAGGCAATAAGATACATTCCGGGGACACTTTTGGGTCCTTAATTCTGCCTTTACTATCCTTCAAGTTACAATGAAAAGAAATCTCAAACCTGGTGCAGCGTGTTGATGGGCGTCTGGGCAAGAGGAATGGTGAGGAAGGCTGTGAGGGAGGAACGGTAGACAGCAGTGAGCAGCACCCCGTACCACACCCACATAATGAAGTAACTCCGCGTTACGTCGCTCCGGGGCACCTATATATATATATATATATATATATATATATATATATATATATATATATATATATATATATATATATATATATATATACATATATATATACATATATATATATATATATATATATATATATATATATATATGTATATATATATATATATATATATATATATATATACATATATATATATATATATATATATATACATATATATATGTATATATATATATATATATATATATATGTATATATATATATGTATATATATATATATATATATATATATGTATATATATATATATATATATATATATATATATATATATATGTGTGTATATATATATATATATATATATATATATATATATATATATATGTGTGTGTGTGTGTGTGTGTGTGTGTGTATATATATAAAAAGAGAGAGAGAGAGAGAGAGAGAGAGAGAGAGAGAGAGAGAGAGAGAGAGAGAGAGAGAGAGAGAGAGAGAGAGAGAGAGAGAGAGAGAGAGAGATAACGTGCTATTGATTCTACACCAATGAGGACAAGTGAAAATAACGATCCCCATTCATAAATCAGAGATCAATAGCAACACCTCTAGTGCCTCATCAAATACACTGAATGAGGTGGCATCAAAACTATATGTAACCTTGAATTTTGTGACTGTGAGATGAAATGCTTTGTACGACCACACCTTCCTACTGGCTACCTTTCCCTACCACGGTGATAACGATATAGTGGTAATGGTAATTTTGATCTTGTAGAGTGTTGGTATGTTGAGTGTTTATGCCTTATGAGCATCGATCGTCTGTTGCTGAAACGTGACCCACCAGCAGTAGCATTATGTGATTGCTTGCTTTAAATATATTTTTTCCTGTAATCTTAGTCATACTGAAAAATATCAGAGCTATTGTGGGAGTGTAAGGCGGCGAGGACTTATGAGACCTCCGTTGTACTTACCTGTGGCATCCCGACGCTCAGGAAGACCCCTGCAGCGTAGAAGACGGTGCGTGAAAAGCTACCGTCCCAGGTCTCATCGTTGAGTAGGAAACGGGAGGCAGCAGAGGCCACATACAGGAGCGTCGTTCCCACAGCTAGGAACACCATTGTCAGTATCCACACCTAGAAAAACAGCGACTAGAGGCGGGTTGTATCTGTGTTGATTTATGAGGACACTACCGATGCCTCTCAAGTGAACACAGTCACTTCTGGCGACGGTATCAACTCGTATTCATGTCTAGAACTCAATCTACTTTGCCTCGCGACTCAGGTATTGGTAACTGTGAAGTGAGTAATATCTTGGAATTACCTGGAGGCTGAAGGGGTAGGAGAGGGCGACCCACTGTGGTAGAGGCTCCGGCAGAGGAGTGATGAAACAGCCGAACTCCATGTCGTATTGTACCGTCATATCCACCACCTTTTAGGGCCAAGTGTTGGACGAGGCAGAGCAGTATGAGGCAGGATTGGACAAGAGAGGATTAGTTTTAGTGGTATGAGTGTTAATTAGTGAATAATAACCACCGTTACCTCCCCTTCCCCCAACACACATACATGGCTGCACCCACACATACATGCTTGTAGGCACTCCAAACTATGCAATATTATATACTGGATTCACTCATCTCTCAATTATTGTGCTGAAGTTACAGAATTAGACAAAACATGACCAGAAAAACTTATGTTGTCACTGATATATTGATAAAAAAAATATATAAAAAATCACTGATATATAACAAAAGAGAACTATCAGCCAGCCATCTTGCAAGTGTTGGCAGGGAAGAAACGCTATCTTCCTTCTCAAGAGCAGAAAAATTAATAACGAATAATAACAGCGAATATCTCATGTCAATGCCAATATATGAAGCGCAACATTAAAGAGCATATAATATCATCAAATGCTGCGACTCAGTGTTTTCCCATTCAGATTTGTGGATGTGATTAAATGAGCGAGAAGACCTGCTCCTTACGAACACCTTAACTAGGATCTGGCACACTCACAGCCTCCCGCCTCACCAGTGGACTCTCGCCCCCCCGTCGTAGCTACTACAATCCTAACCTTTAAACGCTATCCAAGGTGCCGAGGGTTGCTCGGAATCAACATAGCGGAGAATACCACAAAGTTGTCCTCCAAACTTCACGGAATATACAACCATTGTATTTGACAATTCCCAACTCTATTGAAGACATTGAAGATAATTTGATGAATGAGTCTCAACCAACAAGTCTACAATCCAGTGTGTATATATCATCGTATAAATTACAAAATTGGAATGCAGCAATTATTGTTATAAAAAATGAGAATAATATGGATATTAAAGTTAACTCGGCAGACATGAAAAGGGGACAAGGAATGGTGTTTATAACATCCTTTCGGGGATATCTTGCAGCAATGATTCGGTTTCCACCAAGAGACTATCAATGATTGGTCAGAGATATTGAAACAATCATCCGTCAACCTCTAAATAGTGGATGTGGATGAAGAGGTTGGCGACTCCCATATGTGCTCGTCGCTGAGTCAGGTCACCGGTGAGTCCCGTCCAGGTGCCGTTGTCGAGTGGTGATCCCCATTTGCCTCCGTCTGAAGGATTCAAGATCTCGAGCCGGAAGTTGAGCGCCTCGGCAAGGATGTGTAGCAGACGAATGTCGATTCCTGAGAAATGAGTTAACACTTCCTGAACTTGATTTGGGGTTTTAGTAATAGACAGTAGAGTGGTTGTGTGGAATGGTTGTGTGGAATGGTTGTGAATCAGAAGAGTTCAACTTGATTGAAACTGATCTGATAAATACGATTACACGTAAGTTTGACAGGCTTGACAGTTTATTTCATATTACCAACCAATTAGCATATAAGAAGCAGTATGTTTTCTAGCAAAATGAAGTTAACCAAAACATATTTAATTCCTTTACCAGTTTAGTATTTTAACATAATCTAGTAATCTAACATAATCTTTGAGCTTATAACCATTATCTCGTACATGAATAAGGTTATTGGTATACAAGTGCTGCAGCCAAGACCCACCGTCATAATGGTGGCCGCCAGAGCTCTCATGCAAAACATATTTGTGTGGAATGGTTGTGAATCAGAAGAGTTCAACTTGATTGAAACTGATCTGATAAATACGATTACACGTAAGTTTGACAGGCTTGACAGTTTATTTCATATTACCAACCAATTAGCATATAAGAAGCAGTATGTTTTCTAGCAAAATGAAGTTAACCAAAACATATTTAATTCCTTTACCAGTTTAGTATTTTAACATAATCTAGTAATCTAACATAATCTTTGAGCTTATAACCATTATCTCGTACATGAATAAGGTTATTGGTATACAAGTGCTGCAGCCAAGACCCACCGTCATAATGGTGGCCGCCAGAGCTCTCATGCACTTCCACGATAGATGGAGCGTGTTCAAAGGTAACCGCCCGAAGCACGTTGCCACGGAAGTCTTTGAGCTTGTCAGGAAAGAGGTGGGCGCCACGCTGGGCAGCGCCGCGTCGCCACTTTTCCACCAGGTGAACCCGCTCTGGTACGTCTTCCCGAAACACCTCATGACTCCACACATCGTAGCTCAAGCTTTGCCTGGTTCCGCTAGACTGTCACGCGCATGCACACAAGCACACACACACACACACACACACACACACACACACACACACACACACACACACACACACAACATTAGTTCAATAATATATATCATCTATTTCTATAAATGTACTTTATTTTTACATGTTTTCCCTTGTGCAGTTGATCTTTGTGCAGTTCATTAAAGTTTCCCTAATTGATTTAGCTGAAAGGGGGTATTAAGCTTTTACGAAGTGTGCCTCTCCCTACTTTGCCTCCATTATCTGTCAGAGGTCGAGCACCTCCCTGGATGGGTAGGAAAGCAGGACTAAATATCCACAGATATTCCGAACCTCTTTAATGACGAGAGCATGGGGCCGCCATGCCATGACTGGGTTGTCCAAGATGAGCCGCGCCGCCCCTGCCTCCGCCCCCGTCACAAAGATGAAGCGACCCAGATAGTGAAGCTGTGAGTCGAACATTGGTGACTCGACTAACGAGCGAAGGGACTTGGCCTGAGTAGAGAGTTAAATAAGGAAATCAGTACATGACAGGGCAGCTAATACACCACCTAGCCGTGCAAGGAAACATAAACATCGTATTCTTACGTTTTCTGAGAAGATAAAGTATACCGGACAGTCACTGGCGGGTGGAAACTGTATGTCAGCAGGTAGTTCCAGGGTGTCTTTGTCGCCACCGCCGCTCAGGGTTACCACTACCACCGGGAGGCCCAGCTTTAAAAGTATCTGCGCGTCCGCTCCACCACTTGATTCATCGTAGAGCACCATGATGTCACACCCGACAAGGAAGCTGGAACGAGACACCACTCAGCAACACTTCATCAATAACGTTACACTTGGCGAACATCTTGGATCTTGCAATCATCCACTACTTCGCGTCGATAACAATACAATGATTAATGTACTCGAAAACAAGATTTTGCTGCCAAATTTTAGAAGAAGTGAATTTGAAAATCAGCAGAATATGAAAAACTTTATATATATATATATATATATATATATATATATATATATATATATATATATATATATATATATATATCTCTCTCTCTCTCTCTCTCTCTCTCTCTCTCTCCCTCCCTCTCTCTCTCTCTCCCTCTCTCTCTCTCTCCCTCTCTCTCTCTCCCCCTCTCTCTCTCTCCCCCCCCTCTCTCTCTCTCCCCCTCTCTCTCTCCCTCCCCCTCTCTCTCTCTCCCCCTCTCTCTCTCTCCCCCCTCTCTCTCTCTCCCCCCCTCTCTCTCTCTCCCCCTCTCTCTCTCTCCCCCTCTCTCTCTCTCCCCCCCTCTCTCTCTCTCCCCCTCTCTCTCGTCACTTACTTTTCTGTTAGGTATTTGATAACCTGCAGTAAAGATTCATTCCCAAGCTGATCATGGTTTGCATCTTCTGGGTATACGTCGTTCCTTAGACCTGCACTGCACATACGCACCACCCATGTTGATGCACACACTGTCCACACCAAGCTGCACAAAGTAGCGTACAAATATAATGTGAATCCTTCAGCTCTAAGAATTTAATATCACATTGTGGTTTGATTATTAGAAAATTTTATTACTCAAAATTATTAAAGAACATGGTAAAAGGCGAGACTGTCGTGTTATTTAGTAGAACGGAGGACATATTACTTATCACGAGTGCACTGGGTTTTTCTTTTTTGTTTTCTTTTTTTTCTGTTCCCATTTGACATAAGTGTAGCTATTTTACTGGGTTTCATGCCCATGTATGCATTCTCCATGGCATGTTTTCACGTCATAATCGAACAAACAGTAGTGCATGTACAATACGACACTTAAAGCGTGGGCCAAATATTAACGGCTCAGACGGTCAGACTTAATAAAAACTAAGACTCCTGTAATGTTTGGTTTTTCAATGGAGGAACTATATATATGGTGAGTGTTAATTAAGAACCGATCTCTCTCTCTCTCTCGTTTCTGGGAAGTACTTACAGGTGCCTCTTACCCAGCCTCATGAAGCTCCTTGGAGTTGTCAAGTCAGCCACCGTCTACCGACTCAGTCCTTGGTGTCATCTATATATAAGAGTATACTCGTATATGTAACCTCTTAAGCTACTCTTGTTCGAAGGGTCATGACAAGAAGAAATTATACTCATATCCATTTAATGATTTATTGATTCATTGATTGCTACAACAGTTCGGAAAAAAAGAACTGATGATTTTTAGAATACTTAATCTATCTTGAGGAGAAATCATCGATTATAGATTCTCTCTAAGAAATGTTGTAAGAGCCTGTGTGGATGAATATTGAATGTAACGCTCCTAGGTGCTCCTGGCGTTGGCTGGTGGAGGTCAGGACTTAAAGAAAACTCCTGTTTATTCGGTAAACATGAAAGTGCTACTATGTCTGGATTAAGAAATATTGTTCAGACGAGAAAAATAGTCCTTAAAGATATCTAACTGTAACAAAGACATTATTGACATCACTATTACTGCTGCAGGGACTCAGCAGTATACTTAAGCTGACAAATTAATTTAACTTTAGCCTACCATTTCCTGCTTCCAACATTTTTTAGAAAGTATCTAGGCATGAAATTTTTGTCTTTTTGAAACTGCTTGTATCATGGTTCAGGATGCAAGCTAATGCGGCAGAGTTATAACATATTTACCTCATATAGAAGATAACCGAGATAGAAAGAAATTGGGAGCGCATATCAATCACTGGATGATGACAATGATGATGATAGCGATGCCAATCATGATGACGGTTACGATGCCAATAATTATGATAATGACGCTAATAACAATCACTTCGAGACAATAATAATAATGGTAATATTCGTATTCTATTACTACTACTACTACTACTACTACTACTATTAGTACTACTACTATTACTACTAATAGTAATAATAATAATAATAATAATAATAATAATAATAATAATGATAATAGTAATAATAATAATAATAATAATAATAATAATAATAATAATAATAATAATAATAATAATACTACTACTTCTACTACTACTACCACTGCTACTACTACTGCTGCTGCATAACAGAATATTCAACTTAACTGACATAATTATCTCTGCGTAATTTATTGTCTTCATTTATAAATTGGTTATTTATATAACTGTTTGTAGATTAATTGATTAATTAACCTATTAACTTATTTTCCTTTTGCTCCTTATTCATGTTGACTTGCATTCTTTTTTTGTTAGATTTTTTTTTCATCTGGGAAAAATTTCACCAAGAATAACATTAAAATTAGAATATAACGAATTAGTATCAAGGATTCATAATAACTTCAGCTATATTTTAATCTCCCGAATTCCCCCTACCTTGTAATATTCGCTGTACTTTGCTCAGGAGTGGAGACTTGTGGTTGGAGTATGATGGAGGAGTTGGAACACTGCCGCCACTAACGTTATTACTGCTTCCATGGACGGTATAATAATCCTTTATGATAAAAAAAGTATATTATAACGTATATATACTTTATGTACGATAGAACAAAGGAAACATTAAGATTATTAAAAGAAAATATAAGTAGACAAGGCAGATAGAGCACTAAATGGAGAGATGATATAAGAAATTTTGCTAGTGTTGCTTGGAATAGACAGGCAGCGGATGGCGAGGAATGGAGAAGGTTGGGAGAGGCCTTTGTCCTGCAGTGGACTCATAGAGACTGATGATGATTGTATGTGTGTGTATTTTTGTGTGTGTGTGTGTGTGTGTATGTGTGTGTGCATTTTTCGCTGTCTTTTCGGCTGTCAATAATGAATGTAAAGTGTCATGTCGGGGGCGGGTATTTTTAAGATTTATTTCTAGATTGTTTACTTTTTTCTTATGCTGTTTATGATTACCATTTACCATTTATTACCACCTCCCGGTCATGCTCTGGGGTTTATCCTAGGATGTTATTTAGCGGGTCGGTATTTCACTGCCACCACCTACTATGAGGGAAGTAGGACCCCTTTCGAAAGTTGGCCACTGGTCAATGTTGTTGTAATTTTGGTAGTAATCAACCTTAGCCACAAGGAGTCACTCTGTTACCACTGGGGGAATCTTATGTCACGAATGAAATAACTTCTAATTTTCTTTGTATAATTATTATTCACCAACAAGAGAAAAACTACTAACTTTTCACATCCTTTTCCACAAGTTGACATACAGTGTAATTATTCCGTTATCGGGTACAAAAGACCTCAATAAGGACTGATGGTCACTCCACAGGCTAAAACTTCACTTTGATTAATACACAAAAATAAATTAATTCACAAATTTTTCCTAGTTTTAACACTGTCCAACTTAATCTTCACTTTCCAGACTTATTTCTTAAACAAAACATATGATCCAAAATACGACAAACATCTAATGGGGAAACCAATGTGAGTGAGTGTGTGTGTGTCTGGTCTGGTCTGGTTGATGTCGGGAGTGTTGCCTTTGTAACGGCACTCCCTTATGTTTTCTGTTGTTGTCTGGTCATTTTTTATGTTCATGTGTTATTAATTTTCTTTTCTTTTCTTTTCTCTTATTTTCCAAAAAGTTTTTATTATTTCCTTAGTTTCTTTTGTAATTTCATTTTTGAAAAGAAATTGTCCTATTATTTTCTGTTCGTTTTCAATGTAAGGTTGTTGGAGTCTGGGGCACTTTTGTCTTTTTTCTTGATACGCTGGGCACCATAATATAAAATGAATTAGGTCTTCTCTACTATTATTACACATGTCACACTTTGTTTCTTCTCCTTTGAATCTTTTTCTTACATTTAAGTTTAAGTTATTCGTTCTACATTTAAAGAGCAGCACTGAACATGGTCTGTTATCATATATTTTTTCTTGATGTCCTATTTCTGATTTCCAATTTCTATATATACTTAAACTTTCTTTCTCACTTAATGTTGTTTTCCATTCCTTCGTGTCCCATTCTCTAATTTTCTTACTAATTTCATCATTTGTAATGTTCACCATTCCACTTTCTGTCATCCCTGTCTTCTTCAATGTTTGCACTAGTTCTTTCATCCATCTGTTGGTGTTCTGTTCTTTTGTCACTTCCATTATCCTTCTTAATAAATCATTGCTTTCTTCTTTTACACTATAGTTTAAATATTTCCATTGTCCTTTTAATACTCTTGCCTTCATTGATGTTGCTCCAATTTCCCCTCTTAATGCTTCTGCTTGTGTGTAGTTTGGTGCTCTCAGGATCATTCTGTATACACTGTTTTCAATCCTCTGTAATGTTTCTATTTCCTGTTTTGTTACATCCATAATATTTATTCCATATAGTATTGTTGGTAGGGCTATACTTTTCCAGAAGGTTTTTCCAATTAATATTCTTGAACAGCTTTTATTTATTACTGGGCATGTCATATTAGCTAATTTTCTTGCTTTTTCAATTATATTTTTCTTGTGTTCTTTGAAGCATTTTTTGCTGTCATTTATTATGATTCCCAAGTATTTCATTCTGTCAGTGACTTGTATATCTTTTATCTTTTCTGGTTTATCTTTAAGATTGTAGATTATTATTTGGCTTTTTTCTTTGTTAATTTCTAGTCCATATTTTGTGCTGATGTTGATAGTTTCCTCTATTATTTCGTTTGCTTCTTCTTCATTGTTGGTTAGTAACATGCCGTCATCTGCAAATAATAGGCACGGTATCTTGAAGGCATCATCTTTATAACCCTTGTCCAGTTTCTGCAACTTCTTTATGATCTCAAATGTTATTAACTTGAAGAGTACTGTTGATGCTGTGCAGCCTTGACGTATCCCGTTTGTCACTTCCATCTTTATTTCTTCTTCTCCTAATTTAATTGTTGTATGGTCTTTTTTATAAAGGGTGGTAAACATTTCTATAATTTTTGGACTTACTGAGTTCTTCATCAATATGTTTATAATTTCTTCTCTTTTAATGCTGTCATATGCTTTTTTAAAATCTATTGCAATTACAAATAGTGGTTTCTTATTTTTATATGATGTTTCTATGCAGTATCTTAATATAAGTAAGTTATTTTCTATTCTGGTACCTTCTGTAAATCCTCCTTGTGTGTGAATATGTGTTGGTGTGGCACTGGTGGAACCTGATCGTGGGGGGGAAGAGACGCGGACTGAGTTAAACAATACACTCAAAGGGGATAATACTTGAACAATATAACAAATATTAAGGTGAAAGGGATATATAATGACCAATGAAACATATTTAAGGGAGGAAAGAGGGGACCATGCGGTCTCAGATGCAGCCCCATAATAAAAATGGAAGAATTGCTATTATTAATTAATAATCAGACTTAAAAAGGCTTTAAATGACTTTACATATTCAAAGGGAAGATTATTGAATACATGAGAACACTGAATGACTAAGGATTTAGGAAATATTAAGAGATGTTTACGTAACACTCAACACAGACCTGATCGTGGGGGGGAAGAGACGCGGACTGAGCTTAACAATGGATTCCCGCGAAGGCAGGATAGCGTCTATAAGGGTGACTCATTAAGAATTTTTCTTACATTTGATTTCTATAATTACAGATCATTGAGATATGAGATTATTACTAAATTATATAGAATTAATTTTGGTGTAGAAAAAGTGTTACTATTTAAGCTAATGAGCTTGATTTCAACTAATACATGAGAAAAACCGTGCTCATTAGATAACTCACTGGGATTTGGCGCGAAAAACTCTAGGTTTGAATAAACTTGCTTATATAATGCATCGTTTTTTCTTAATAGCGACTTGTGAAAGGAAATCTAGTTAAGTCAATTACTTTAAGATATAGAGGTTGATTTTAATTGGAAATGAATGTTATTAAAGCTAATATAAGGAAATAATTTTCTTTTCATAGAAAACTGATTTAAAGAATGGTAGGGGGGGGAGGTACTGTACAAGACATAAAGATTTCGGGCATTACAAAAGTATTTAAATAAAGGGGAAATATTTTTTCTTATTTGTTATTGTTAAATACATATTACGTAGACTTTTCCAGAAAACCTGAAGACGTATTCATTGATAATTCATTGTAACAAATCCAGACAATAATTCAAGTGGTCACTGTGTGCAACTGGCATTCCATGACATTCAGCTCAGATTGAGCCAAAATCAGTATGATTACCAAGTAAATATACACCTAAATTTTGGAAGAGGCTTGTGTGTTGCCATTGCTGCTGTTGTCACTGGCTACACCTAACCTGCACGAAGCAGCAGACACGATGAGTTACCTCGCTGAATGCAAGGATTGATTGATTCATATTTATTTTGCTTTATTGTAGTGGAAGTCACAAAAAGTTTGTGTACGATTCATGATTTGCTATATACCTTCAAAGCCTTGTGCAAGAAAGGAACATATATAAATTCTACACATTTAAAACCTTCCAAGTGAACTTCTCAGGAAACACGTATATTGACGATGCACTTCTCTTTATATATAATTGAAATGATAATACTGATCACATCAATATTTCCATTCTCTTAAATTTTTTTTTAGCTATATTGTGACAATCCTCACTGAGCAGAACACAGGTCCGGCACGCCCCCTGTTAACCAGCCAAAACCTGTCTTGATTTCACCATTTAATCTCAAAGGTGCTTTGATAAATTATTAAAATTAACCCTTTTTGTGCTGTCTCCAGCAGCGATGAAGCAAGTGGCCACAGCGACGGCCAGACATTTTTAAACCCACTTTCTGGCTTTCTCTGTGCAACTGCAAAATCATCTGTTGTAGCTCATCTGTCGAACTGCTCATTAGAACGATATTATCAGCAAATCGAAGATTATTTAGATATTCTCCATTCACCTGAATTCTTGCCGCTTCCCACTCCGTTCATAAAATCCTCCCCAACAACATTCCTGAGGTGTAGTTTCGAATGTCAGTTTTTCTCTTGTTTATGGTTTTAGACAGTCCAACCTCATAAATTCTACTTTACTAATGATTTTATAAGGGAGTGGAATAAACTCCCAAATTCCATGGTGCAGTGTAACACAATGAATTCGTTTAAGAACAAACTTGACCATCATCTCCAACATGGTTACCTAGAGGGCAATGGGATCCAGCGTCCTGCTGCCCTTTTTTATTGCGTTTTCTTCTGACTACGCGTATTTTTTTACTACAATTTTTTTGCTGCGTTCTCTTAACTATTTTCAACTCTAGGTTAAGGACAAACCACCTAATTTGTACCCTAGAGTTTGTGTGGAGCTTCGTGTTATTTCCTGGAATGCCTGTGGTATAAGGGACTTGGCAAGACTTGCAGCTCTGAAGGGATATGTATACAAGCACAACCCGACTGTCATTTCCATTCAGGAAGCCTTTGTTGGTTGTGGTGTAAATATTATGTAGTGTAATGGTTGACTTGGCAATACTGTATGGGGGAAGTGAGAATGGGAAGTCATGACGTGTGCGGCGGCAGTAGCTGTGTCGTCGTTGTTGTGAGAGGGTTGTTCGTAATTTCTGTGTAGGTTTTGTGGTTTTTGCTGTGGGCCGAGTGCGGCGTGGAGAAGTTGTCCAGCTGTTTGGGGACATCGTTTCTGCTGGTGTGAGAGTGTCTGGTTTAAGTTGGTCGGTGGGGGAGTTGGCTGTTGTTAATTTGGTGTCCAAGATGGTAGCTCCGAGATACATCTCCAACATGCCGGGCCGGATTAAGCTTACAGTGGGCCCTACTCCACCCACAGTTTTGGGCCCCCCTCCCAGGGACGTAACTAGCGAAGTGAGCCCTTGCAGCTGAGGAGTCTTGGGGGGGGGGTCGCTGCAAGCCCTCCAGGAAAATTTTGATATTTATGAACTTTTTGGTACATTTTGAGGCCTATTGAGAGACCAAAAAATACATTTTAAGCCCAGTATTCTATCCTGGAGAATATTAAAGACCAGAAAGGGAAATACCGCATAGGGTAGCAAAACAGAAAATGATTCTTTTGTTTTTGTTTTTGTTTTTTGTGGGCCCCTCAGTGCTTGGGGCCCTACGCCATGGCGTACTTGGCGTATAGGTTAATCCGGCCCTGCCAACATGGCTACTATGCTTCCTACATTCAACATCTACTCCCCTGATGAATTATATTCCTCACTGGTGAAGTCAACCCACGACTTTTACACCCAGTATGTCAGACCTCATTTCGCCCGTCGCTCTGGGGATTGTACTGGATCGCTCGATGGCCATGTACTTCAGGTAGAAAGGAAGGCAGCGGACCTTGGCCTTGCTTTTTTAACACATCTTAATCCTGCCCACCTTCTGCAGTATCAAACTTCTCGAGACGAGTTGATAGCCCTCCAACAGCGTGCCTAGACTGACTCGTGGCATAGCCTTACCGAGAGCATCAATCACCTCACCAGTGTGGAATCTATGTGGCCCCGTACTGCTCTTCATCACAGTCCAGCGGAATATGCCCAGTCCCTTATTGACACCTGGTCTGCACAGTCGCGACTTGGCAACCTTCCAGCACTTGTTTAAGATGCACTCTCTTCTCAAGCAGACCTTCACTGCTCTCTCCGTCTTGCGGACACTCTGTTGCAGGCAGATGAGGAGGATGACGTGCCCATCACGTCAGATGAACTACAGCGTGCCCTCACTCGGGGTACGGCGTCAGCTCCTGGTGACGACGGGATCACCTATTCTGTTTTACATCTTCTCCAAAAGGTCCCAGGTAATCCACTACTTCAGCTTTTCAATCTGTGCTTTCGGAGAGGACACGTGCCCCGAGCCTGGACCTCCAGCACTATAGTGTCCATACCCAAACTCAGCACTGATAAATTTCGCCCCATCTTCCTGACCTCATGCTTCAGCAAGGTGCTTGAACGGATCTTCCTGAACCACCTGATGTTCCGTCTACAACCCAAACTTTCACCGCGACTGTATGGTTTTCTGCCTCAGCGAGGGACACACCATTGCCTCTTAGAGCTTTACACCCGCCTCATCCTCACCAGTGTTGCAGCATTTATTGACCTTAAGAGTGCTTTTGATATAGCAAACAGGGAAGTAATACTCGATCAGCTTGTGGCATTTAGTGTTAAGGGAAACTTGTTAAGATGGATACGCAGCTACATCAGCAACATAACTGCTCGGATCTTTTTTAGGGGCGCGTGCAGTACCTCTAAAAGCTTCGATTTGGGTACTCCACAGGGTGGCTTTCTTAGTCCATTTCTCTTCATTGTCCTCTTCCACCGTCTTCTTTCTCTTCTCCCTGACATCCCTGGCACTTCAATTACTTGTTATGCTGATGACATCTGCATCCATTCCAACTCAACCCAGGATCTTCAGCTCTTCCTTCACGCTTTTTATGCATCAACAATGGATTGTGGCCTCGTCATTTTCCCTGAAAAGAGTAGGATATTCTCTACCCGCAACCCTCGGCCACTCCCTGTCTTCACCGTGGGAGGCAGTGTTGCCCCTCACTGCACACAGTACATCTACTTAGGTGCCTCCGTGCGTGCTACCCTAGTCATACCTGTACGACAACGTATCCATCCCATTGTTAAGGACCTACTGGATACACTAGAGCAGCGCTTCACCCCTGTCAAGTGGCTTACCAACAACATGAAAAGAGTCTCTATCCCCGTAGCCAAGACTATATACACAGTACCCCTTCGTTCAGTCGTCGATTATCTTTCCCCTGCACTCTATCAGCTCCCCAAGACATCCTTGCAACCACTGGGAAAATTTCAAAACAGAGTCATCCACCAGAATAGTCAACATGCTGTCTGAGCTCAATTTGATCCCACTTGTTGATAAAATCTACACGAATGTCACATACTTCAGTGTCAAGTGTCTTCACTCTCCTCATCTTGCATCTCACTACTCCCACGTCATCCGAGCGGCACTCAACCTAGATACTGCCCGACCTCCACTTCGACCGAGCAGACGTACCCTTGTCCGCACGGTGTGTGCTGATTTTCGAAGGCTCGCCATTGATTTCCCTGCAGCAGAGGCTGCCCCTGGTTTGTCACCTTGGCAAATACCTCATCCATTCGTCTCCTTCCCTGTTACATCTTTTCTGATTCTGAATTTTAATGCGCAGGGCACCAGCTGTGGTGCATATCACGCATATATGAGGAGTTGGCTGTTGGGAGGAGGCGGGCACCAAGTGTGCAGGGAGGGGAGTGAATCAAATATAATTGTTAGTGTAGGGGTGTTGTGGTGACAGGTGTGTATGAATTTGCTTTGTAAATGAGTCTATTGTTTTGAATTCTAAAATGTGTTGGGGGAGCCTATTCCAGTCGCATATGGTGCGTGGGAAGTATGAGTGTTTGTATGCGTCTGTGTTAGTGTGATATGTTTGGTATGTTTGGTTGTGTGTGTTACGAGTACGTTGATTGTTTGTGTTGTGTAGATATGTACGTAGGTCAATGTCAATGTGATTATTTGTGATTTTGTACATAAGTGTAAGTCTGTGTGCTTGTCTGCGGACGTGAAGGGGGTCCATGTGTATTTGTTGTTTTAAGCGTGTTGTGATGCCAGGTGTTTGTGTGTAATTGTTTGTTATGTACCTAGCCGCCTTAGTGTTTACTTGTTCTAACCTATCAATGTTTCTGCGTGTGTGTGTGGTCCCACACCGTGGAGCAGTATTCAAGTGTTGGTCTAACAAGTGTATTATATGCTATATGTTTAATGTTTTGTGTACAGTCATATAGGTTTCTTCTCAAGAACCCCAGTGAACGGTTGGCTTTAGAGCATATGGAGTCTATGTGAGTATTAAATTTTAAGTTTGTGGAGAGGTGGCCACCAAGATATATATATATATATATATATATATATATATATATATATATATATATATATATATATATATGTTTTGACAGATTCTAATTGTGAATTGTGAAAAGTATATGTGAGGTGAATAGGTTTAGGAGAACAGGTTTACATTTGTCTGGTCGGAAGTGCATTTGCCAGGTGTGCTCCCACTGCTGGAGGTCGTCTAGTTCTTGTTGAAGGAAGAACCGTCAAGAAAAACACGTTGAGTCCTGTTTGACAGAAATGCAGTGATCCAGTGAAGAATTGGTCCTGAGATACCGTAGTAGGGTGATATTGGGTGAAGACGTACAGCAAATTTTTAAATATTTCTTAAAAAAAAAGTTTTGAACTTATTGGCACCAGATAGACACCAAAAGTTACCTGAATCATTTGTCTAACTACTGTGTAATTGTCAAAGCTCAAAGTTTTGTGTAGTTTGAGCTATTAAACATTTTACACAATTATTTTTTTCATACGGGTTCCCCCATAGTAGGGTGAACCCGTACACGGTATGTGGTGAACACATTTGGGGGTTGAAGGTCCTGGGCTGGTGGAGGTTGAAGGTCCTGGAGTGGCGGGGTTTGACGGTCCTGGAGTTTCGGGATCTGAAGGTCCTGGAGTCTTGCCATCAATCTTCTTCGGCACTTAATTTGAGCTTCAATACGCACATACACATGTCCTTGGAGGCATTAAATAACGTTTAAAATTTGTTATGAATTTTCCAAAAATTCACTGTACGACTTCACCCTGTACGAAATCCCCCCGACGCCATTTTTTTCTTTGAACCCAAACATCGGACCAAGTTCACTGTCCATCACTTTTCTTTCACTCGCATATTACGCGTAAAGGCCTTATTTCACTATACACCTATTTCCAAAATGATCAGGCCATCTTCACGTTCATGACACACTATATCATAAGGCCGAAAAATAATAACAGACACTAAAAAACATTGATTTTCTTACCCTGTAAACAGACGATCAGCGATAGAAGCACAGAAAATGGCGACCATGTAGACACTGCTCGTCTTCCCTATCCCTACCCGTGACGTCACGATCCAGTTGCTAGAAAACTCTTTTCAGCGACTGTACGGCTTCACCTCGTGTACGACTTCACCCAATATCATCCTATCTCAATTTGCAAGTCAGTCTCTTGTGCCGGACTTTGTCAAAGGCTTTGGCAAAATCTAGTAAAATACCATCAACTTGTTTGATGTAAGACAGACCATCCAATCCTGCAGAAGCAATAGGCCCTGGAGACCATCGCCTGTGTGTCTGCCTCGGATCTCGCTGCACACCATCTCTATGTGGACAGGTCACTGCAGGCGGACGGGAGTGCAGCGTGTGCCGTGTTCTCCCACACTGTGGAGCCTCCGGGGAGAGATAGGTAGGTGGGTTGACGTTGTTTACCCAACTCGAGTTCCACCTATTGGGAGCTAAATGGCCTATTGGATGTTGTTACCCGCTTTAATGAGATGGGACTAAACGGGCTGATTATCTGTGACTCCAAGTCTGCCCTGTACGCCCTTTCATCTCCAAGACCCGCTTATGACAATGTAGTGCAAAACATATTGTGTCGGCTTGCCAGTGCCCGTGATAGTGTATAAGTTGTATCCTTTTTATGGGTGCCGTCTCACGTGGGACTCATGGCTAACGATACTGTGGACGGTCTTGTTAAGGCTGCGTGTGGTTGGAACTTGCCTGCAGTGCGTGACCCGCCCTCCTTACGGTGCTACAGAAATACACTGTTTTCAGCCATTAATGCCCAGACAGTGAATCGTAGGAACACCGAGTTTGCTGACAGTGTATCCATCCAACATTACGACCACATTATTGACACCACACACAAATATCGTCGCCACGGACTCATGGTTCGCAGACACAATGTAGTGAGTGCTAGACTTAGGTTGGGTTACCGACCAATGTGGCAGGTCTCCCAGGCTGAGGATGTGCCTCACTATTCTACTTGTAAATTGTGTCAACTCCCCAACGCCAATACTCTACAACATTATTGCCTAGTCTGCCCCACAGTAAACCACAGCAAACCACCCTTCAATCCTCCTACATTTTCTAGTTTCCAGAGTAGTCTCTTGTGAGGTACCTTGTCAAAAGCCTTCTTGAGGTCCAGGTAGATGCAATCAACCCACCCTTCTCTTTCCTGTGTCACATCAATCACTCGAGTAAAAGCCTAACAAGTTCATTATACAAGATCTTCCTCCTCTAAATCCAAACTGACCACCTGAGAGTGTGTTTGTCTCTTCCAAAAACTTCAACCATGTCCTTCACTATGTTTTCACAAATTTTTGCCACAACGCTTGTTAATGATACTGGTCTGTAATTTAATAGTTCTTCTTTATTTCCTCCTTTGTGAATTGGCACAACATTTGCTCTTTTCCAATCTAGCAGTACTCTGCTCTCCTTTAGTGAACTCTCAATTATACTATGTAACTTTCCTGCTGGCTGGTTACTGCATTCTGTCATTATACAATTTGACACTCCATCTGGACCTGGCACTTTTCTTACATCTTGGCTTTCCATCAGTTGTTTTACTTCTAATACGTCTACTTTTATGTTTTTCATTCAATTTTCCGTTGCTATAATATTATTCATTATAAATTCACTTTCTCTTATAAATACAGTCTGAAAGCTCTTATTCATCACCTCAGCCTGTTGTAATGCATCTTCGTACCTTCACCTTATCTACTCCTTCCCTGCTTTTCATTTTTTCATTTATATATCTATAGAAAAGTTTTGGTTCGTTTTTACATTTTTCTATTATATTTCTCTCAAAGTTACTTTCTTCTTCTCTTCGGATTTTTACGTATTAATTTCTAGTTGTTTTATATTCCTCCCATAAGTCTTTCTCCTTTTTTCCTCCACTTGTTCCATGTTTTTTTCCCTTTCCAATCTTGCTAATTCACATATTTTATTAAGCCATTCATTCTTTTTCTTTTCTCTAATAACCATTTTTGGGACATATCTATTTATTCCTTCACTGTATATTCGGATGAACTCATCCCATTTCTTCTGAGTGTTCCTTGTTGCATGAAAACTACTTCAGTCTATCTGCGAAAAATTTTCTCAATTCTACAAAGTCTGCTTTACCATAATTGTACCTTCCATTCTTGTGTTCCTCTCTTCTTCCCTCTTTTATGCTATCCTTTACTTCGAACTCAATAAGTACATGGTCACTCTTTCCTAGTAGGCAATGGTAATTTACTTTTCTAATTACTTCCAGTTCCTTTGTCAATAGTAGATTGGTTCTTCATTGCCTCTAAATCTTGTGGTTTTTTTTTAATCCACTGAGTCATAATGTTATTCATTACCAAATCCAACAATACACCATCCCATGATTATTCTCCTCCTCCAGTATACCACTCTTCCCAGCAAACTTCTGTGCAGCTGAATCTCCTATCATAATTATGTTGTCACTGTTTTCTATCATATTCTTTAAACAATTGTATGTGTCTTTCATCATGTTTCCATACTCTTCTCTCCCCCTTAGCATTGGTCTTGGGTGGAACGTATACGACTACCAAGTCTCTTTTTCTTCCATTTTTCATTACCAACTCTACCTTCAACACCTCTGTCATACCTTCTCCTTTTACCACCTTCCCCATTATCACATCCTTCCTTGTTAACACCATTACTCCGCCTCACTTCTTTTGTTTTTGTTTCGCCTCAGAATCTTTAAGTTTTGTTTCTACTAAACTAAATATGTCTTGTTTCTTGTTTCTCAGATAATCATTTATTTCTGATAATGTTGACCCATTTATTTGTGTGTATGATACAAGCCATTCTTTTCTTTTTTTTCCTTTGAACTGTATTCTCTTACTCTTTTTCTTGTATGTACCACTTTTTCACTTTTAGGTCTAAAACTCTCCAATAGAATTTTTGTTTTTCCTCTTCCGTTCTCACCTCGTTTTTTTCCTTGGCTTCTATGATCAGTACATTAAACCTAGCTCTTTCTTTCTCAGTCATATCTTTTCTGAGCCAAATTTTCTTATATTTATTTATCTTTGCCAGTTTCCATGCCTTAGATAGCGTATCTTGTGCTGTTGCTTGAGACCTAAACTTAATTTTTAAGGGACGGGCCCCTCCTTCATATTTCCCTAGCCTGTGTATCTCCTCTATTTCTATTTCAATCTCTGAATTTTTTTTCTTGTACCATATTAAACACTTCCGTAACTACCTTCTTTTCCACTTCCTCTCTTATGTTTTGCTTTGGCAACTTTAAATCCATAAAGTATCATACATTTCTTTTTGTCCTAAGGTTGCCCAATTACAAGAGGAACGCGGGGCCGGGACACAGTGCAGCCTCCTATTGCCCCTCAGTCTTCCCTCTCTGAAGACAAGCGATATATTTTCTTTCCAGACGAGTTCTGGGACGACTTGTTCCTGTACACTGTTATGCCAAGACAAATTTTCTACTTCTTCAGACTACAAGAGCGTCTCCCTCGAGAAATAGCTTGTCCCTCTTTATACAAGGCTGTCTGAGGACCCACTGGACAAGATTTACGATACAGCAGGAAACAAACACAACACACAACTCTATTTCCTAGTGTTAGTTTTATTTTCACCAGAAAACACGAAGAATGAATAATCTATGACTACAGGGGATCAGATATTCTACCATTGTACTAAATCTTGTATGCATGTATCTATTGTGTACGTGGCAAGGGCCTCTGCCTGTCACCAGCATCAGTAGTGGTAAGCGGCAGTGTTATCTGTGAGCGAGAGCGCAGTAGGATAGGGTGTGAGGCAGGGCATGACTGAGGGTGAAGATCAGGGAAGCGAGCAACAGAGGCACATCTCGCGCCACGGTTCCATACTGTCTTTTTTTTTTTTTGCCAACCTACGAATGAAAGCGGGTCTTGAATGAGATCACCGACATGTTCCCACAACTCACGGAGTTTTTGGACACAAACAAACAATCAGTCGAGTTGGTAAGAAATCACATCTGCTGTCATCTTACCGCACTGAATGAACATTTCAATTCGTACTTCACTGATGTTGACACAGATGCCTGGGACTGGGTTCGGGATCCTTTTGTTGCCCATTCATCAGCACGTGGTCTCAGTGCAAAGGCAGAGGAAGAACTGTTGGAGCTGTCATGCGATGGGATCCAGAGGATCCGATTCTGACAAAGTTCATGTATAGACTTTTGGCCTTCTGTTAAAGAGGAGTATCCTGAACTTTTTGCTGCAGCTTCGAAGGTTTTGCTTCCTTTTCCAACTACTTATTTCTGCGAGGCATCTTTCGCAGCACTGACAGTAATGAAAACCAAGTACAGGGCTCCGATGCATGTGTAAGATGACCTAAGAGTATGCCTCTCGTCCATCTCATAGTACGGCCCATCCTTCCCATTAATACTGAACAAAAGACATTTGATATTGATGAGAAGGAGGGAAAGGGAATTTCTGGATTTTCATGGCGTTTCCCAAATAGATATATGTCAATTTTTTTATCTTAATTGTTATGTGTGTTCATGTGCAGAAATGTGAAAAGCCTCACCAACCAATACAACTGTTGTCACTGGTAGAGAAAGATTACTCAGTAGATGTGAATGATGTTTTTCTTTTTTTACCTCTTATTTTTGGATTGTACATTTTGATTTGAATGTTTGTCTAATAGATTTCTTTTGATTTCGTATGTTTGTTCACATAACGATAACTTACATGAATATCGAACTATAAAAAACAGGCGTAACATTAAATATGTTTTGGGAACATAAATATGTGAGGAGGTACTTGGTTTAGTTTCTGTCATAGATGGATCCTTATCTCATTGGTTAAAGAAGGGTCGAGAACCCCTGGTGTAGGGGATTGCTATAAAAAGTATCAGTGCGAGGCATAGTTAAGTAACGGGTCGCTATATGCAGGATAACACCACACCACAAAATACCAAATTCATGGTTGACAAAACAGCACACCATCACCTCCACCAATTACACCAGATCCTCACATCAACTGTTCACCATCACCTTAGAGTGTAGACAGTGTGTGCAGTGACTGATGCTTGAAGTGCTGGGCGTCACTCAGTCAATTTTGTTATTTCACGTGATATTGAGGGTTTATATCAGCTGTAGTGAATTGGTAGTTTGTTACTCACTAATAATAAAAGCTCTAGATACCGCCAGTGTGTGCAACTTTTACTTTTTATTCAAGGGACATTATGGGAGTCATTTTATGTTTTGAATATTTCCAATTTATTTTAACCATATTATTGAATAATGATAATAGTAAAGAGTATGTCAAAGTTATGATAAATAGTCTCCTTATGTAGTCTATACAAAATGTTTAGCTCAGTGATATGAAATGACTCGTCCGTAGTTTTGGGTGGATTTATTGGGGGTAATTTCAATTAATTTTTGACGTAGGAGACAAATTTGGCCACTAATGTACATTAATGTATAATGCCATTGCTATTAATATGCAATCATGGATGAAATAGGTATTAATTTTATAGTAATCCGAAGTCTAATATCAGATTCATAATCTGCACGCTCAAGAACCCTTATACACCAATTTTGAAGTTATATTTTGAAGTTATATTTTGTCAACCTGTACCGTACATACATGCTGGAGCATTTGATGTCACTAATTTCCGGACTATCTCAATATTTCAATTGACTTACACTCTATATTTCATATTTCATTCCCCGAGGATCTACTACCACGGCGTCTTCTCCGTTGGGGCATTTTGGCTCAGCAAGTACACACTTATATTACGGCCGCGCACCGCTACTTCGTGTGTCCACTACTGTGACTATAGCAATGACTGTACTTTATCAATGTAGCTGTATGTCTTTCTCTCGTTTCTATGTCTAATCATCTAAAACACACACACACACACACACACACACACACACACACACACACACACACACACACACACACACACACACACACACACACACATCCATATCGTCACGGGAGCCTACGGTGAAGCTAGTGACATAGGTTGCAGGACCTGATCACGTGATGTGCTCATATGGAAAAAACTCGTACTCCTTCAAGGTTGGTATACTCGGCTTGATCTTAACTTAATCTGGGTATGTAAATGTTGACAAAGTTGGGTGTGAATAGAGGATACAAGGCCAAGAAAGGAAAAATGATATGTCACAGCAAAACAAGAAGAGAACCGATGGTGGAGAGACCGAAGGTGTGAGGGTGGTAAGGGGGGTGGCGGTGCGCCTCGATGGCCCAACTGTGGTAACCTCGAGCCAGGTCTGTGTACGGTGATGGCACGTCAGGTATTAGGAGACGCAGGGCATGATACTGTATAACAATATCCACATTTACACATCATCTTAATACTTTTCACTGCTTAATTATATCATTATGTCGTCAATATGGCAAGCCAGTCAGTTATTATAATCTTTTGTTGTATGAGTAAGCATTACATAAAAACATAAGAAATGAGGAGACTGCAAAAGTTAATGACCTACACGAGGCAGCTCCTTGTCCCCCACCCTTGCCCGAGATGAATATTCATAAAAGGTCAGCTAACGTAGCCTTGTTCCCTTCACTAAACAAACTAAATGACGAATTCTACATGAGAGTTGATGGGCAAGACACAAGCTGAAGATGAAAAAAAATTGGAAAATGTATAATTATTTCCCTTTATTACGTCCATGAAGAGGGGGTGGGTGTGTCAGGTGAGGTTGAGTGTGAGGCTGCCTGTTATGGTATGCAGGGGGAGGTATAATACCGCCTCTCAGAATAGGTTGATGTCTTATCATATATGAATGTAATGTAATGGGGGGTTTTTTCTTTAACATTAAAAGGGCAAAAAAAATTGGTTAGAAAAATCCCGCTTGTCACCAGATCTAGACAGAGAAGAGTAGAAGAAATAGAATAATAATGTAATGTAATGTAATGTTTCAAGCCTCTCATGGTGTGTTGAAGTTTGTCGTCGTGGAGGTGTGTGGTACGTATCACAGGGCTGGTTGGCATATCCGGGTGCTTCAACTAGGTGTCGCCGCGTCACAACCTGCTCGAAGCACCGACTCTACAAAGTCTCTCTCTACCCACTCGTTGTTCTTTCACATTTCATGATGTTCACCTGGTACTCCTTGATGACATATACTCCTAGGTTTATAGCATGAGTATGACATGGGTTTGCGTTCGATACATCTTCAGCATTACATGTGGGAAGCTACTGTAATGTTAAGCCTAATACATGCTTCGACACAGAAACGAGCTACTACTGGTACGACGCTCCCCTGCCAGCGTCAGTGAGACTTATTTTAATCTATACACTCAGTATCATTTAGATTTATATTAATCTAAACATTCAGTATCATTATACCTGGATAGCATAAATATAGATTTGGGAAGGATATACATGTACAGTAACTGGAAAAAAAAGCATTATCAAGTAGCGATGCACGAGCAGTGGGCTAGGTATCGGGAAGGTAGGATGGGTGGGTGGGTGGGGCCCAGGTGATGCTAGGGAGGTGGGGGAGTCTGGAAGGAGTAGGAGGAGATGGAAGGAATAGTGGAATGGGGGGTAAGGAATAGTTCGCCGTCCACTTGAAGTTGTAACGTGTCCGAAAGACAACGTGCGTGGTATGCAGCTCTCATTTGTTATAATTTGCATGGTTTTAATTACTTTAAACACTTTGATGCATAACAACACACGTTTATTTTACCTGATCTTATATTGTGATGATGATAAATGTAAGTGTTTGAGCCGTGGATGTTTTAGTCAGAGCCTCAACTACGGATTCGGAGAGACCTCAAGGCAATGACGGAAGGTCTGCCGGTCACCGAGGATCATGCGGCGTCTGACTGTGGTGTGCGGCGGAAGTGTTGCGTTGCGTCGCGTCACGTCACGTTGTGCGTTATCAAGCCGTCGGTTCCTCCACCCATAGCATCCTTCTCGTCCATTTGGTAAGTACTCCATGCATGCACAGGTCACAAGACATCGTGGGACACCGCTGGAGCAACCCATTTTAACAAAGTGAGTACAGCTATACGGTTTCCTAGGAGTTAGGGCGATAGGATTGTATGCGTCTAACCTGTTTGCCTTTCAGGTACACATTCAGTTTAAAGATTATTCCACAGCAATGCCCTTGATAGCATACCACACCGCCGATGAGATGAAGGGAGAGGAGTGCCGATGGAGTGCTGTACTACATTTTAGTAAGTATTACAGTACCTGGTGGTGGCTTTGTACATGTGGAATCCCTTTTATTTTACAATTCCTGATAGAATATGCTAATTTGAACTTATCTTTGGCAGAACTGTATAAGAATTGCATTGAAGATGACAAGATTACGAAAAAATAGTGTTTCCTGCTGAAGTAATGGCAGAAAACAAGAGGAGTTAAGAATAAAATCAAGATCTGCCCAGCTGCTTTCTGATGAGACGTCATTGTTAAAGGTAAGGAAAAAATAATGTTTTCTTCATTAACACCTGAAAGGCAAATTAATTGTTAGTTACTGACCATTACTTTTAATTAACCCTCTGTTTCCTTTCAGTGTTAATTAACCCTTTCAGTTTCTTTTCAGGTGGAAATTAACTCCTTTTCCTTTCAGATGATAATGAACTCTCTATTTCCTTTCAGATGGCGATTAACCCTACCATTTTCCTTTCAGATGTTGATTAATCTGGTTTATTTTTCAGATGAGAATTAATTTTTCGTTTTCTTTCAGGTGGAAAATTAATTCTTTTTTCAGTTAATGTAGTATTATCATGTGCAAAACCAGGCAACAATGAGCAGACTGGCCTCTGTGATACCCCTCCCTTGAGGGGATAATACTCATTTCGGTGAGGGGGACCTGGAGTCTTGCAACTTGTATTTCAATAGAACATCAGATACTAATCTTTCTTTTTTTTATAACAGGAAAACGCTGAGAAGATGCTGAGGTTTGCGACGAGAAACACGACGAGCTGCAGGTTGGTGAGACTGGTGCTGCTGGTGACTAGCTACTGTTTGGGAAGCATCAAGAGGCGACCATCATGGCAAGTGTAATACAAATCGAAAGTAATCTTACGAGTTTATTCATTACTTAAAAAAAAAAAAAAATTAAGGATGTATAAGTTTTAAAAATAAAATTTGTATAAGTTTCGTCTTGAATGTTATCTATTGTGTTCCCTGTGTGTGCATGTGGTGTGGTGTGCGTGTGTGTGTTGTGAGTGTGTGTGTGTGTGTTTCGTGAGTGATGTTTTACGTCCATACTACTTCAGTCCTTCGTATAAAAAAAATACAATACACACAAATATATACATACAATATATAATATCAACTCTGCAGTGACAAAGAAACAAGTCATTTCTTTACAATCAAGTATATTAATGGAAGCGCCCGGTGATACATTGATCCTACATACATTATGTCCAGTAACAAAAAAAAAAGACCAAAAAAACCCTGCAGAAAACAAATTAATCGAAATGGAGTAGACATCATTATTCTAGACATCGTGAGCAAGGAGGTCTGGCCAACAAACTAGATTTGAACGTTCGAGATTAAAAGTTAAAAAGTATATATAAAATATTGAACAAAATTATCAAACAGACAATGATAGATAACATAAATGATGTAACAATTGATTGAAGCTGAGTGATTACAAAGTTGTATGTAAAAAAAGAAAATGTAATTAATACCTACAATGCTGAACTGGTGAATTTTGAATTACAAAGTCAAAGTGGGTGGCCATAAATACATATGGGGACAGTTTGTGAGTCAGAAGTTATGTTGAGGAAACAGCCGCCAAATTGTGTGTGTAGTGAGGATGAGGTCCAGGTTGTCGTGTTGCAGCAGGTGTTGGCACACGGCGAGCAGCGGCTGCCCGCGCGGAAGCAAGTCTCCCACAGCAGGACAGTGTAGGCAGTAGTGGTGCAGGTTATTGGAGTTGGGAGAGTGGCACAGAGGACAGGAGGTGTAGTGAGGCTCGTCTTCTAAGCCCGCAACCTGCCACAGAGGTCGGTAGCCGAGTCTCAGCCACGCCGACATCACGTTGTGTTTTCGGACCAGCAGTCCCCGACTGTGGTACTTGAAACGATAGTGACGAAAGACGTCGTGGTGCTGAATGGTGACGCTGGCCGCCCTCTGGTTGTCCGGTTGTCCTGGACTTGAGGCACTTGAGGGAGGAGGCGGGACCAGCGTCACGGATAGGCAGGCTACATGCAGCTTTGGTGGAGCTTCAGTGTAATGACGAACTGAAGGCAAAGTACCGTACTGCTTCTCCACTGTCCTTTATCCGTGACCTCGTCCTCCCTTCTAACAAATTTTCAAATTTCATTGAGCATGTAAAATGCATCGTTGCTATGTTTGGCAGCACTTACTGTTGTGAACAACTCTTTACAAAAATGAAATATACAAAGCCTCGCATTCGCTCCCAGCTAAGTGACCGCCACCTCAATGACATTCTGCTCTTGTCTACCTTATCAATTGATCCAGACATTGAATCACTTCTCCATGGCAAACACCACCAACCATCCAACTAATTTGCGTGTCTCTTGATAAAACTGTTTTCTGCTCTCTCTCTCTCTCTCTCTCTCTCTCTCTCTCTCTCTCTCTCTCTCTCTCTCTCTCTCTCTCTCTCTCTCTCTCTCTCTCTCTCTCTCTCTCTCTCTCTCTCTCTCGTCTCTCTCTCTCTCTCTCTCTCTCTCTCTCTCTCTCTCTCTCTCCTCTCTCTCTCTCTCTCTCTCTCTCTCTCTCTCTCTCTCTCTCTCTCTCTCTCTCTCCTCTCTCTCTCTCTCTCTCTCTCTCTCTCTCTCTCTCTCTCTCTCTCTCCTCTCTCTCTCTCTCTCTCTCTCTCTCTCTCTCTCTCTCTCTCTCCTCTCTCTCTCTCTCTCTCTCTCTCTCTCTCTCTCTCTCTCTCTCTCTCTCCTCTCTCTCTCTCTCTCTCTCTCTCTCTCTCTCTCTCTCTCTCTCTCTCCTCTCTCTCTCTCTCTCTCTCTCTCTCTCTCTCTCTCTCTCTCTCTCTCTCCTCTCTCTCTCTCTCTCTCTCTCTCTCTCTCTCTCTCTCTCTCTCTCTCTCTCTCTCTCTCTCTCTCTCTCTCTCTCTCCTCTCTCTCTCTCTCTCTCTCTCTCTCTCTCTCTCTCTCTCTCTCTCTCTCTCTCTCTCTCTCTCTCTCTCCTCTCTCTCTCTCTCTCTCTCTCTCTCTCTCCTCTCTCTCTCTCTCTCTCTCTCTCTCTCTCTCTCTCTCTCTCTCTCTCTCTCTCTCTCTCTCTCTCTCTCTCTCTCACTCAACCCCAAAGGATGTTGACTGACTCCTGGAGGTGAATTTTCCTGCCTTCAAGGTGAATGATGTTTTGGTTTTCTCTCTCTCTCTCTCTCTCTCTCGCTCTCGCTCTCGCTCTCTCTCTCTCTCTCTCTCTCTCTCTCTCTCTCTCTCTCTCTCTCTCTCTCTCTCTCTCTCTCTCTCTCTCTCTCTCTCTCTCTCTCTCTCTCTCTCTCTCTCTCTCTCTCTCTCTCTCTCTCTCTCTCTCTCTCTCTTTTATTCATTTATTTATCTTTTTTTTTTCATTTAAACTTGATACATTGGTGTATGTAATATGCTTAAGTCCTGTTTGGGACGCCAAGGACTATTTATAGCTATCTAATACAATGAAAAATATCTAAACTAGTACACAATTTGGAAGATCTATTTACAATGGTTCAACTTACAGCCAGACATTGATATTTGCTTTGAAGAAGGTGAGGTGAAGAAGGTGAAGAAGGTGAGGTGCAGGTCAGTTTGGCGCACCAAGGTGTTCCACAGTCGGCTGTAGCGCGGTGTGAAGGAGCGGAGGTAATGTTCCGTCCTTGCGTAGGGAACATTCACTTGGTGGTCAGCGTTGTGGACCGCGCGGGTGGAGTGCCATGGCGGTGCCGATGTGTTGAGACGCAGCCCTGCTAGTTGTGGGAGCTTCGTCCTGTGCACCTTGTACATGACGCACATGCCTGCCACGTCACGCCGCTGCTGGAGAGGTTGGAAGTTCCGTGTGGTACCTTCAGTAGCTTTCAGCCGAGCCAGCCGCTGGGCTCTGGCTTGAACCCGGTCCAGGAGACCGAGGTACGATGGGGGGCAGGAAGACCATGCTAGGGGCGAGTATTCCATCAGGGAGCGGACTTGGGATTTGTAGAGTGTGTCCACTCCCTGAGCGTCCAGAAGATGAGCGATGCGCCGAACACAGCTCAACTTCCAGGCAGCATCCTTGGCGACCTTTCTGACGTGGTTGGTGAACGTAAGGCCTGTGTCGAACTCAACCCCAAGGATGTTGACTGACTCCTAGAGGTGAATTTTCCTGCCTTCAAGGTGAATGACGTTTTGGCTCTCTCTCTCTCTCTCTCTCTCTCTCTCTCTCTCTCTCTCTCTCTCTCTCCTCTCTCTCTCTCTCTCTCTCTCTCTCTCTCTCTCTCTCTCTCTCTCCTCTCTCTCTCTCTCTCTCTCTCTCTCTCTCTCTCTCTCTCTCTCTCTCTCTCTCTCTCTCTCTCTCTCTCTCTCTCTCTCTCTCTCTCTCTCTCTCTCTCTCTCTCTCTCTCTCTCTCTCTCTCTCCTCTCTCTCTCTCTCTCTCTCTCTCTCTCTCTCTCTCTCTCTCTCTCTCCTCTCTCTCTCTCTCTCTCTCTCTCTCTCTCTCTCTCTCTCTCTCTCTCTCTCTCTCTCTCTCTCTCTCTCTCTCTCTCTCTCTCTCTCTCTCTCTCTCTCTCTCTCTCTCTCCTCTCTCTCTCTCTCTCTCTCTCTCTCTCTCTCTCTCTCTCTCTCTCTCTCTCTCTCTCTCTCTCTCTCTCTCTCTCTCTCTCTCTCTCTCTCTCTCTCTCTCTCTCTCTCTCTCTCTCTCTCTCTCTCTCTCTCTCTCTCTCTCTCTCTCTCTCTCTCTCTCTCTCTCTCTCTCTCTCTCTCTCTCTCTCTCTCTCTCTCTCTCTCTCTCTCTCTCTCTCTCTCTCTCTCTCTCTCTCTCTCTCTCTCTCTCTCTCTCTCTCTCTCTCTCTCGTGTGTGTGTGTGTGCCCTTCTATTGACCTTAGGGCTGCGGGAATAACCTATCAAGGTTCCCGTGGTAATCAGTCTTCGTTGTCAATGCTCTATGCTCGCCTCCACTCCCACCCACCCACCCCCCTTTTGCAGGCCTGATGGAATATTTAAATCATGAGTCTCTTAGTTAATCAATCAGAATCAATTTCCATCTAATGATTACATTTTCATGTTTTATATTACTCATTTACGGATTGAAATTAAGATGAAGACAAATACAACTTGACTGCGCTAATTTTTTATTTACCAATAACGTCGTTATAGAGTGGAATAATCTTCCACCTTCCGAGGTAAAGTGTACCACAATAAATTCCTTTCAACTCAAACTCGACTACCATATCCTCCAATTAGATTTCCAATATAAGCTATATGACCCGGCGTACTACTGGCTGTTCGACTGTGTTGCTTCTGATTTGTTCAATTGTGATGATGTTTGCATTATATCGCATTTACTCTACGTAGGTTAAAGACAGACCATCTAACTTGGACCAATGGCTTATGTACTTTAATAGTAGTAGTAGTAATAATAATAATAATAGTAGTAGTATCATCATGATTACTACACGTACCATGTCAAGCAGAACCGTCAAATACCACACTGTCCAAAACCACCACCACCACCACCACTTGGTAGGATTGATATGGATAGTCAGACCCACAATTAGACAGAAGATGCCTGGTGACCCGTCTTGGTGAGTAAAGATTGACTGCTAACTACCCACCAGCCAGGGCACGGCCACGGGATTGACGTCACTGTTACTCCCGAGTCAAGTTGTCTGGCTGACCTCTTCTTAGTACAAGCGCTATGTGCATAAAAAAAACATGAAATTGGACAAAATTATGTACAAGCATGAAACTTTGCACAATGATAAACCATCATATGAATACAAATATCAGACGTGGGGCCACTCGAAAAACGCGATATTTTAGCCGTGGCGGCCATTTTGGATCTGCCATTACCAGGAATATTATTAGTTGCCATATCTCATGAACTAACTGACTTATGACATTAAAACTGGCATCTGCTACTAAGCTTTCAGGGTCAAGGATCACGATAAACACATCAAAAATCATGTCAGATCATTGTAATGCTATACAATTGTACATTAATCACAAAACACCCGAATTTCCAGAAATTCAAATGGAAGCAAGCAATGTTACATGAATGAGTTTGTTACAGTTATCATATACAATAAGCGTTCTCATTTTCTAAGAAAATTTATACCAATATATTGAGTCAGTCTACTCAGTCTGCACAATCACCACCACAATGACAAAGTGCTGTGCAGTTAAAAGCTGCCTTAACACATCTACAGGAATTTCGGCACCCTTTTTGGCAACCACAACGTATCAGTTCACGTGAAGCTTGACTAGCTTGTGGAAGTGTGGTCCACACTGGCTGCCATCCTTCTTGGTTTAGCCAACCCCAGTCTGAAGGGCAGGGGAGTTTCGGTGAAAGATCCAGGATTCTACCCCAGCAGTATGCGGCCTGGAATACACTTCTACGGATGTGGAACATAAGAGCATCCTTTGTTGGGGGTAAGTCCTCCATACTGCGCCCCTTCTTGACAAAGAGTTCCATGCGAGCTGCATCAACGCTGGATAGAACACTGGTTCTGTTGTACAGTAGAACAGTAAAACGCTCAACTGTGGAAATCGTCTCTTCAGTAAGTTCATCTGGAGCTAACATTACTGAATGGAAGGCATCTGTGAGTTTATAGCAGTTCCCGTCAGCGCGGACAACACTGAAAATGTGCGGTTACAGGCATAACTATTGTAATCTTTATTATTATGTCTTTCATTGTTACATATTCATTACATTTATATATTCTTTATTCATGTTTATCTTTTCTCAATGTACTCACCATTATTGCAGCGTGCAAACCAGCACCCAATAACAACTTTGCGCGCACTGTCATCAAACAGTGCGCATATTCAAAATACTGTGTTCATCAACTCCTTAGCATTTGTTATATACAGTCTATATTTTTTTGTAAAATAAATAACCTTAACTGGATCTGAGTTCTCTCATTATCTAGTGGACCAACTAGCTACAAACACTCACAAACACCAATGCTACAATTGGTGACCCAAGAGTGACCTATGGTCAAACAGTGACTTCCTGCCTGTGCTGAACAAAGAGCACATGTTCTTAGTGTGATGGCCTGAGTCTTACAGATTCATTCGCTTGATCACTCCGAAGGCAAAAAGTCTCACCTCCATTATGGTGTTCGTGAGATTGAGCCGACGGACGGGAATATTCTACACATTTGTGTAGCTGTCACTTAGAAGGTTCCACCTCCCACCCACCCTGATACCTTCAGTGCCTCCCTCAGACGCCTACACTGCGTCTCAAACGGCCTCAAGCGCCCTTTGCGCGGCCTCTACGCCCTTTGACGCCCTCACTACGTCATCGGCACGCCCCCATGAGCATTCTGCTCGGCCTCTGCGCCTTCAGCGTACCCTATGTGTCATCAACACACCCCTTTGCACCCTCAGTGCAACATTAAGTCCAATCCCTGCCACCCACGCCGCCTGTCCTGCAGTAGACGCTGTCGGACCATCTTCCCCCTGCTGACGGCGCCAACCACGCCGCCCCCCCTGCTGAAGATGTCCCAAGGCCGCCTTCCTCCTCCAGAAGGAACCAACAACGCCGAGAGGAACTACAGCGCCTTCGACAGAGAGCTCCTTGCTAGCTACAAGGCAGTTAAACACTTCAAGTACTTTGTCGAAGGACGCCAATTTCACATCTACACCGACCACAAGCCACTGACGACTGTCTTCATCAACAACAAGTCAACATACTCGCCGAGACAGCTACGTCACATTGATTTAATATCACAATTCACCACAGACTTCCGCTTTGTCACAGGTGAAGACAACGTCCCTGCTGATGCCTTGTCCCGCAACATCTGCGCCACTTCTCTCATCGACTATGCCGCCATTGCTGCCGACCAGATCGGTGATCAAGAGCTGCAGCAATTAAAGGAAAACCCAGCATTATCGATGAAGAGAATCCAGCTCCCAGGAAGTCAAGTGCATCTCTACGCTGACGTCTCAACCGACACCATCCGGCCATACATGCCGAAGAATCATCGACATCCTCTCTTCCGTCAGCTGCACGATCTCTCCCATCCTGGCGTTCGAGCTACACAGCAAATGATGACCTCCAGATTCATCTGGAATGGCATTAACAAGGACGTCAGACAGTGGACACGCACTTGCGTCAAATGCCAAACCTCCAAGGTAACGCGCCACACACGTTCTTCTCCAGCCATCTTCACACCAGTCTCCTCACGCTTTGACCACGTCCACGTCGATCTGGTAGGACCTCTCCCTTTCTCCAACAGTTACCGGTACGTCCTGACCTGCGTTGACCGCTTTACGCGCTGGCCAGAAGCTACACCGCTGGCTGACATTACCACCGACACCGTCGCCCGCGCCTTCATCAGTACATGGGTGTCAAGATTCGGTGTCCCCCTCAGCCTGACTTCTGACCATGGCTCCCAGTTCGAGTCTAGCGTGTGGAGCAAGGTCATGACCCTCCTAGGAATCCGACGTTTCAGGACTGCCAGCTACCACCCCCAGGCCAATGCTACGGTGGAACGTTTCCACCGCCAACTCAAGGCGTCTCTCATGGCCTCCGGTCAACCACGAGAGGAGTGGTGTACTACGCTACCCCTGGTTCTCCTCGGTATACGTGCCTCACTCAAACAGGACCTCCGTCACTCATCCGCTGAGCTCGTCTACGGAACTACTCTCCGACTGCCTGGCGAACTCCTTTTTGCAGCTCACCCGACTCCTCTTCTTCCAACACTCAAGACTTCGCCAGCAGTCTCAAGGAGTCCATGCGGAGCCTGCAACCAGTACAACCTCGCACTCATCCGACCAAGACGTTCGTCAACCAGGACCTCGACGACTGCTCCCACGTCTTCGTCAGGGTGGATGCCGTCAAGCGGTCTCTACAACAACCCTACGAAGGCCCCTTCAAGGTCCTGCGCCGGACCAGGAAGAACATCACCATTGACAAGAATGGCACCTCTCAAGTCAGCCATCGACCGGGTCAAGCCGGCCTATATCCTTCACTGTGTTACGGCCGCACCTGTGACGATTCAAGACGCACCTGACTTGCCACAACCTCGCATCAAGAAAAGCGTAACGTTCCTCCTTCCTCGTCACTAGCGGGGGAGTAATATAGCAGTTCCCGTCAGCGCGGACAACACTCTACTCTCCCACAACAATGAAAATGTGCGGTTACAGGCATAATTATTGTAATCTTTTTTATTATGTCTTTCATTGTTACATATTCATTACATTTATATATTTTTTATTCATGTTTATCTTTTCTCAATGTACTCACCATTATTGCAGCGTGCAAACCAGCACTCAATAACAACTTTGCGCGCACTGTCATCAAACAGTGCGCATATTCAAAATACTGTGTTCATCAACTCCTTAGCATTTGTTATATAGTTTATATTTTTTTGTAAAATAAATAACCTTAACTGGATCTGAGTTCTTTCATTATCCAGTGGACCAACTAGCTACAAACACTCACAAACACCAATGCTACAAGTTTGTCGTACGTCTTCCATATATCCCAGGCTGTTTTCTTCCCTCTATTGGCGAAGGACGACACTGTATCACATCCTGTGTATGCATGAAACATTGGAATAACCTTAGACTTGACTGGACCGAGTGATAGGGCAATCAAATGTGTGGGAATGTATCGAAGATGGCGCCCAGTGCCAAATGCCACCCAGAGATCATTAAAATTGAGTGTGAAAATGATTGAGACTGCAATAATCACCACATCAGTATCCACTGTACGAATGATAATCTTGTGATGACCTTCATTAACAGCATCAGCTACATGCACAAATATCCGGATATCGGCTTCTTCGTGGAAACAGGGAGCTAGTGAACTCTTATCGCAAGGGTTTGCACTCATGACTGATTCTTTGCATGTTGTGATAACCTTCTTTTCTGTCTGAATTGTTGCAATATGTACGGCAAGGAGTTCAAACAGGTCAGCTTTGTTTTTGTCGTCTCTGAGGAATTCCTGCCAATTGTGTGGTACAAGGATGTCATCTGAAACTATTCGCCTAACTCCCTTTCCACGTTGGATTCGTGCTTGTCTTTTCAGGCTGTTTTCTGTGTATATGTCCCATACAATATCAACTCTGTCGGCCTTCTCTAATTGTACCTCTATATATGGCATAATTTTCATCAGAGCATAGTATTTGAATGTCTTGCAACCAGTAGGCTGTATCATGTTCACAATTATGGCTCCATCCAGTATAATTACATCACATTCAGGAGCCTGTCTCTTGCTATCAACCTCATTCTCCAGACAGCTGAGAAGATCAGCTTTTGTTTCCATGTCGGAGACATCCGTTTTGAGACAAAGATGGTGGATAAGGCTGATTTTCATGCCTGAAAAACTCTTCCAAATTTCCTTCACGTGTTTGGCACGCTATGTAAAGGCGTGAAAATAAAGCACAGTCATTCTTCAAGTGAGAAACTTTCAGAGAATCTTTTGATGGTTTTCGTGCTGGATGCTTGCTGAACATAGAGAGTTTGTTCTTCTTGATTGGGTCAGATATGGGTTTGTCTCCAACAAGACGTGATGCGATGTATTCCTCGTATTGATCTTGACCAATCTTCTCTATGCTGTTGACTGAATATATGGCCTCTTCTCCAAACACTTCCTTTGTGTCTATTCTATACAATTCACTACCATTGTCGGCAAATGGATTACCCATTTCTTCCATTACTTCTACCATTGACTTGACATGATTAGTGAAGGCTGTCTGGGTAGCTTTGCTTTGTTCATGATGGCAGGTTCCCTCAGACAAGCTATGGTGTTGTTTCAAGGATGACTCAAATTCACATATGATACGGGCTACTTCAGGACCTGCGACCATCCAGCGCTGCAGAAGCTCTGGGTTTTGAGTCAGTCCAATGGCACCGCCATCACCTTTCATGATAGCATTATTTTGTTCATGCTCCTGGTCTATTGCCATTGCCGAAAATTGGTTGTGTGTCTTTTGAACAGTAAACCTGCCACTACAAAATTCCTGTAGTACCTGAGGATGACGTTCTCCGAGACTGGCCATGTCACGTACATGCACTGGTAGCCACCTGGCATAGTTGGTGTGGTCCATACTAAAACACCATGCAGCTAACTTTGTTAAAGCATCAATATACAAGGAAAAATTGCCTTCACGGATAGATCTCATGTAGGCCAGTACAAGTCGCTGCAAATTGAGAGCATTGTACCAGAATCTGAATTGAGGTCTTTGTAGTGATTGAGCTTCACACCACTCTTCCATAGCTGTGGACATGTCATATTTTTCAATACATTGATTAAATGCTTTCTTCAACAAGATGAACAGGCAGCTCGCTGTGATTTGGTGAGCACGTCTGGTACGGCTCACGTGAGTGGCCTTTAAGAAGGAATCTGAAGTACCTGGAGAAGCTACTTTTGCTTGAACAATGACTTCTATCCATCCACTGTCTTGTAACCACTCCCCAATCATCTTCAGGCAGCACATTTCGATGTGGAGACCTCCAAAAATTATTACAAAATTATCTTCTCCGCGTTTTCTCTGGCCAATACCATTGCACTTGCTTGGCTAGTGAATACAGAGGTTGATCCAGAGTTATGACGGGATTGAGTTCCTGTATTGCCACCCGGATGACATCCATACCGTGACGAATCATACCTACGGACTTGGAGTCATCAGGAAACAGAGGTAGCATGGCAGATATCACTGGAGTATGTTCACATGCTGGCTGTTTACTGGCATGGTATGCAGCCCAAGATATGTTGTTATCTTCTACACCATCCATGATGCTCTGCTCTGCATTTTCCAGCCACCTGAAATAATGAAATTGCCATAAGTTTGTTTGTGATTTTTATATCTATCAGAATGCTTGTAGCATTTTTATAAGATAATGTTAGGCAAATTTAGTCACTAACCTGTTTTCTGCATTGAGTGCATGTTTGATGTCTGCTCCATTTCCTTTCACAGCACCAGGTAGGACAGGGGCGGCAATACCAGCTTTCCTTATTTTGACATGAGGTACTAAAGTGTAGGACTCTGGAAGAGGAGTCATCTTCCAATGTTTTGTGACTTCCAGATCGTCGAGCTTGCAGCGAGATGTTCCACTTGAGTTAATTGTTGGGTACTGAAAAAGTGATATCCCTGTACCATGAAAGGAACTGTTTGCTGTGGTGGAAGTTGGACTATGATCTATGTTATCCATTGCACCAGTCGTAAACAAGCCACTTCTCAGGTTTACAGGGTAGACTTTTTCTTCAACACTGTATTGGTTGCAAACCTGATTACCAAGAGCTGTGCTGATATTCATGACCCTATCATATGGAATAGACAGGCCGAGGTGATGAAGCATATCCACAATATCACGACTGCGTGTTTTGGCATGAACCATCAAGCCAACATATATCGGAAGTGGTGTTTCTCGGTCTGTGTTGTGTTTAGACCGTAAGCTTGTAGAGCGACATCTAATATGACTGTTGAACAATAACAGTTGTGAAACACTAAGAGCCTCCTGTGAGACGGTCGTGGACTGTGACTGGATATCGGGACCATCCAGAATCATTCGAGTCAGTGCGAGGAGGGAATTTGGTATGGCTTTTTCCTGACTGTCATTGCTGAAAGATCCAGAGAATATAGCTTTAGTTTTCAGCATGTCTCTGCGAACAATAGATACTGTTTTTGCAAGACAGATTGCATCATCATCATAGTTATTATTGTAGGCCTTTTTCAGAGCCAGTCCAATATCCTTGTTGAATGCGAGTAAAATATCCCGCCCCTCTTTATGCTCACTTATATCTGGAAATTGAGCAAGTATACGGGTCTTCAGGGTTGTGCTGCGGACACGTGATAGCTGCTCGATGCCCAGCTGTTCCAACCGTGATACATACATTTTTGTTAACTCAGCCAGCTTTATCACATATCCAGAATCCTCTTCACTGCGCAGATCATCAAGATATGCTGCGAGTTCAGCAAAAGCTATGGCATGGCACATCTTTTCATGATTGCTCCTCTCTTCAGCTTTTTGCACTTCATTTCCTTTGCGATAATATGCAACCAAGCACCGTAGATGATACTTTGCTTCTAATGGCACCATGTCACCAGCACTTAACTTTGCTAATAAACGATCATCCTGTAATTCTAGCGCACATTTTCGAACCCTGCTGTCCAGTTGAAATGTAGAAGCATTTCGCAAAGGATCACCTGTTTCTGTATCACAGAAGAAACACAATTCTGTGTATATTTCACTATCTGAACCACTAAGGCGAGTGTATTTCTTGGGTAAGGTTGAAATGGTTGATTGTGCCCGCTTTTCAGCCCGTTTGAGTTTAGTGCTGTTGAATTTATCCTTGCATGATTTGTGCCACATAGCTTGATGTTGTTGAAGTGTATTTGATATACCAGTGCCCTCATCAAGCCTAGCAACATCAATTTCAATTGGTAGATGGTTGAGTACATTAAAACGCTCAATATTTTCAGCCAATGTAGAATAACCTGCACTACTGTCATTGCGTGAGGATTTAGCAGGACACTGCAATTTCTCAGACGTAACTTTTTGACATAGAGCACACTTTGTCCAGTCTGTAGATGCAGTGCTAGTTGAAGGTTCACAAGAAGACATCATTATATGTTTAACATGCACTTTCTTCTCAAACATGCACATTCATAATCTGGAAGGCAAAAACACGAGATTAGAAAATCTTAAACTACGACCACCGTAATACTATCTACATTTTTCTGAAAAATTGGGAACAAAATAGCTAATTTTGTTTCTGGCATATTTTTTATATATTTACTGGTTTCATCAAGTTCTCTGACTCTAAAAACATAGATTCGGGTACTTTTATTCAAAAGATTGGGTTTTTTCATGAATATCAATAGTGCAGAAAATAGTGTTTTGGTAATAGCATAAAAAATGGCCGCCATTTTGTCCATAGGGAGAAAATGAGGTGGCCCCACGTCTGAATATACTAGCAATGACCTAGGAAACATGTGTACCAAGTTTCATACTTGTACCTAAAAATGCCCAATTTTTTCACATATCGCTTGTACTATCTATTTGGATCATGGTCTGACGTCATGGTAACCATACCCTTTGGATTCAAGAATTAGAAGATGGGTTGTTTTCTGTTTATTGGTGTCTGTGTGTCTGTCTGTTTGTGTTCGCATGTGTGTATCAGACATAGCCTTTTTTTTTCTCTCTCTCTCTCTCTCTCTCTCTCTCTCTCTCTCTCTCTCCTCTCTCTCTCTCTCTCTCTCTCTCTCTCTCTCTCTCTCTCTCTCTCTCTCTCTCTCTCTCTCTCTCTCTCTCTCTCTCTCTCTCTCTCTCTCCTCTCTCTCTCTCTCTCTCTCTCTCTCTCTCTCTCTCTCTCACTCGTGTCCTGGCAGCCGAACAGTTAACACCTCCGCTCCTCTACCAGCATACCAGCAGCACTTCAGTGGTTTGCCTCCTGAGGCACTGACTATTTCCCTGGTGCTATTTCTGGTGCTGCTGACGAAGCGCGAGCCCTCTGGAGTGTTTCTTCTCACGTCGGGGCATTGGCTCCTTTGATGGAGTGCTTTGAGGATGATGGGGCCTCCTGCCTAGAGGACGACTTGGCCTTGTCTGAGGACGAGATCTCTACAGCGAAGGACCATTGGCCCGAACTACCTGTCGTCAACAACCACCCGATGTTAACCATCCAGCATGGTAACCAGCAGTCCACCTTGTCCTCCTCTAACAAGCGGCGTGCAGACTACTCGACTACTGAGGAATGTCAATTGCCGGCCGCTAAGACAGCTAAGTGTGCCTCTGCTAAGCATGTTGAGCCTGCTCCTCAGTCCTCTATGTCTTCCTCTGGTGTATTGCCTTCTCCCCCCTCCAAGCCCATGCCTCAAATTCCAGCATTTGCCCCGAGAGACGACTATGTCAAGCACAGCTTTGATGGAAACCCGTCAACAGACACAAAGCTGCGCTGGCTGTCTGAGGTTCACAAGGCATTCCAACTCCAGCGTGATCTGGCCGAGGTCAAGATGGCTGCCGTCACCTCCCGCTTTGTCTACATCTCGAGACAGCGCTCGGACATCCTCGCGAGGGTTCAGACGCGTGAGTTTTTGTCGTTGCCACTCGTTCCCCATGACTCTCCTGAACGACCACGTAAGTTTCCTAGCTTCATTCTCACCCGTTACCCCGTTGAGATGGAGCCATCTCTTGCCAAGGACTACCCAGGTGTTTATTCTGCCCGTCGTTTCATCCAAAACGGGTCACCCATCCCACGCATCGTTATTGTCTGGAGTCTTTCTTACCCGCCTCCACCCACCATCTGCTTTGATTTCCTCATCGGCCTTCCACCGTGTGAGGTGCGAAGACTCCGAGATGACAAGCCTTGGTGTTTCAGGTGCTGGGGTATCGGCCACATCTCGAGGTATTGTTCTGCCTCACCCAAGTGTGGTTGGTGTTCTGCTGCCCACGAGACCAGGGAGTGCTCCGTACGGTGTGCTCCTACGCTCCCAGCTGCCTCGACCTCCACCTCTGAGCCTCCTCCTCCGCCGGACTCATCTCGCTGGAAATGCCCCCGGTGCTTACAGCCGGGTGTCAACGTGTGGCACGGGTGTGCTCGGCGCCGAGCCCAGCCTAGTGACGCCGCAGCAGCAGCAGCAGCACCGCCACCGCCGCCTTCGACCCAGCCAGTTCCTCCCGCTTTCTCCCCCTCTCCGTCAGACGTTGCTCTCCGTAAGGCCGTTGCCTCCCTCCAGGCTCGAGTCTCGGCGCTCGAGGAACGATTTGCCTCCCTTGATACCAGGATGGAAGGACTTGTGGCTGCTCACACTGCTACTGCCTCTAAGGTTTCTTCCTTGGTGGATGCTCAGCAGGCTGTCATCTCTTCGATCACCACGCTTACCGAGAAGATGGATACTATTGCCACTCGTCTTGACAAGCTCTGTGAATTGCTCCCCAGTTCTGAACAGGCTACCTCAAGTCGCCCTTCCTCCTCCACTCTCCGGTCTTCTCCCCACAAGCACCGCGTTCGTCATTGATTCCCAACTGGACCTCATCTCTTGGAACATTTGTGGTGTCACTAGTTATGACAAGCTTCTACAACTCAAGGCCTATGTTTTTTCTCATCACCCATGTGTTATTTTCCTCCAGGAGGCGTTCCCGGGCCGGCCAGATCCTGCCCCACAGGCTCCTTCCCTTCCCGGCTATATTACCTACGTCCATCTGGTAAGGAATGGCCTCCTGACTTACATCCACAGTTCCCTGACGCACCGTCTCCTACGCACCTCTACCGATCCTGACGTGACATTTCAACTCTTCGAAGTCGAGGTAGGGGGTGGTGTGTTGCAGCTTTGCAACATCTACTCGGCCCCTGCTCGCCTTCAGCTTGCTGCTCTTCCTCCTCCTACTGTGCGTGGTACGGTGTACGCCGGCGATTTTAATGCTCGCCATCCCGCGTTAGGTGACCGTTCTGGTACTACCAATCGTCCTGGTGCCCTCCTACTCTCTTATATCCGCAGGCATCATCTGACCCGCTGGGATGCTGGCGGTGCCACTCACTCCCGGGGCGGCACGCTGGACCACGTCCTCACCGCTGGCTTAGTGTCATCCCGCGTCCAGTGCTCTTCTGTACCGTCGCTATTCTCTGATCATGTTGCCCTATTATTTCGCTATTCTCTTCCTGCTGTGCCTACACCTCCTGTGTCGCGTCTTCGAATTACTGTACCTCCAAAATACTGCCCGACATACGTTTCGTACATAGCCCGCTTGTTTCCCACTTTTGACTGTGCTTCCCCTGATCAGCTTTACTCCAGTCTTGTCTCTGCCACCCATGACTTTTACAGGCTTTATGTGTCAAGGCCACACCTTCAGCGTCGCCCTGCTGCTCTCTCGTGGTCCCTGGACGCCAGCATTCAGAATGCGAGAGATGAAGTGGAGCGTGTTGGCCTCCTGTTCCAGGCTGACCCTTCTCCTGAGCTGCTTCATCGCTACCAGCAGTCAAGAGATTATTTGATAGCCCTCCTGGATTATGTGAGTACTGACTCCTGGCAGCGTTTCACGGACAGTATTAATCACCAGACTAGTGTGGCTTCCATGTGGCACCTCATACGTCGAGTGGTTAAAAGGACCCCCGCTACTGCCCGTCACCATTCACCCGCAGTGTACGTCCAGCAACTTGTCGACGAGTGGGCGGCGCAGTCCACCCCAGCCAGCCTCCCTGCTCCAGTTCAAGATGCTCTTTCTTCCGGCGCTCTTGTTCGTCGACTCCGTCTGGTAAGCGCCTTGTTGCAGGAGGATGACGAGGAGTCTGTGCTAGTCACAGAGGATGAACTGCGCTGTGCTCTTCTCAAAGGCAAGGCTTCGTCCCCTGGGGATGATGGCATCACCTACGCGGTGTTACGTCTGCTATACCGAGTTCCTGGTAACCCTCTCCTGCGCCTGTACAATATGTGTCTTCGCGATGGTTGCGTGCCACGTGCATGGACCACCAGTACTATAATACCCATTCCCAAGCCAGGTACGGCTAAGTTTCGGCCCATCTCCCTTACGTCGTGCTTCTGCAAGGTGCTGGAAAGGATCTTGCTCACCCGCCTGATGTACCGGCTGCAGCAGCATCTTTCTTCACGTCTCTTCGGCTTCCTTCCCCAGCGTAGCACACATCACTGCCTCGTTGAGTTATATTCTCGCCTCTCCCGTGACAGCGTTGTGGCCTTTATCGACCTGAAGAGTGCCTTTGATGTTGCTAGTCGGGATATTATTTTAGATCAGCTTGTTGATTTTGGGATCAGGGGCAATTTGTTGCGGTGGATTCAGGGTTACCTTAGTAACCGGGTTTCCCGTGTCTTTTTCAGTGGTGCCTACAGTTCCTCCCGCAGTTTTTTTCTTGGTACACCTCAGGGGGGGGTACTGAGTCCATTTTTGTTTAATATTCTGATGCACCGACTACTAATATCTCTCCCTGATGTTCCTGAGGTTACAATTACTTGCTATGCAGATGATTTGTGTGTTCACTCTACTTCACCAAGGCACCTTCAGCTGTTTCTTGCTTCTTTCTCTCAGGCTTCTGCTACATGTGGTCTTATTGTCTCTCCAGAGAAGAGTAGAATTTTCTCCTGCCGCCCTCATGCTACGCTGCCAGACTTCACTGTTGGAGGCAGCGTCATCCCCCTGTGTTCTCAGTACCGTTACCTCGGTGCTCCGGTAAGGATCCCAGCAGCTCCACCGGCCCGGCGTCAGCCCCATCCCATCGTCCGTGACCTGTTGGATCGTCTTCAGCGTCGGCTACGTCCTCTTCAGTGGCTCACCAATAATTCTTCTGGCATCTCCATCCCTGTAGCCAGGACTATCTATGTCACTTTCATTCGTTCAGTTATAGACTACCTCTCACCAGCCCTGATTCAGCTTCCCAAGTCATCTTTACAGCCTCTTGAGACCTTTCAAAACAAGGCCATGCGAGTAATCCTTGGATGTTCATTATCTACTAGAGTTGTCAACATGCAAGCAGAACTTAACATTCCTCCTATTATTGACAGAATCACCTATATCATGACGCGCCTTACTGCCAAGTGTCTCCACTCACCCAGACTTGCACCACACTACGCACGGGTTGTGCGTCGTGCCGTGACTGAGCAGCCCCAACGCACCCCCCCGCTTCAACCTGCTAGTAAACGGCTCATCAAGACCATCTGCACCAATCTACAAGGCCTGGCAACTGTTATCCCTGAGGAGGAGGATGTTCCGAGTCCCCCGCCGTGGATGCTGCCCGCCCCTGACGTTCACTACACGCCGACTTTGACTGCAGCTCACCCTGCCCTACAGCGACAGCGGGCACTGGAAACCATATCCACGGTATTATCCTCCCTTCCTGTGTCTCGCTCCATATACACCGATGGCTCCTTACAGACTGATGGACGGGCAGGGTGTGCCATCTTCTCGCCTGATATGTTTGCTCCGCCTGACGGCTGGGTGGGCCGCCGCCTCCCTGACTACTCCAGTTCCACCTTCTGCGAGCTTTGCGGCATCCTGGACGCAGTCAGCCTTCTGTCCCAGCGTGGTCTCAGTGCTGTGATCATCTGCGACTCCCAGTCTGCTCTCCAAGCCCTTTCCAGTGCCAAGCCTCACTGCACTGCGATTGTTAATAGAATCCTCTCCCTCCTGGCCTTGGATCGTGATAGGGCCATCTGTGTCAAGTTTGCATGGATTCCATCTCACATTAACATCTCCTGCAGTGACAGGGCTGACGCCCTTGCTAAGGCAGCCTGTGCCTTGCCTCCTCCTGCGGCTGGCCTCACACCATCTATGTCACATGTCCTAACATGTATCAGAGCTGCTGCCTTCCGCTCCGTCGACCAGACCCGGGACCACCAGAGGGAAGAGAGTGTTACCATCCGGCACTACGACTCCTTCCGCTACCATACGTACAAGTATCGCCGCAGGGGAGTCATGGTGAGGAGGCACAACATTGTCTCTGCCAGGCTTCGCTTAGGATACCGGCCGGTGTGGGAGGTTGCAGGACTTCACGACTCGCCGAACTTCTCCTCCTGTCCTCTATGTGATGCCCCCGACAGCAACACCTTGGAGCACCAATGTCTGCACTGCCCTGAGCTGGAGGGTCTGCTGCCTCGTGGTGTCCCGCTTGTGGAGGTGTGCCGTCACCTCCTGAGCCATGATAATCTCGATTTAATACTGGCAAGATTTCCTCTTTTTTGTCACAGATAAATTGTACATGTTGTTGTTGTTGTTGTTGTTGTTATTGTTTCTGTTGTTGTTATTGTTGTTATTGTTTCTGTTGTTTCTATTGTTGTTGTTGTTGTTGTTGTTCTGTGTATGTGTGTGTGTGTGTGTGTGTATATGTATATGTATGTATATGTATGTGTGTATATGTATGTATATATATGTATGTATGTGTATATATATATATGTATGTATGTATGTATGTATATGTATATGTGTATGTATGTATATATGTATATATATGTATATATGTATGTGTATGTGTGTGTATGTATGTATGTATATATATATATATATATATATATATATATATATATATATATATATATATATATATATATATATATATACCAGTTGATACACATTGACATTGTTATTAAATAATTTGTAATGTTTGACACCGGGTGTAATAAATTATTCAAATCAAATCTCTCTCTCTCTCTCTCTCTCTCTCTCTCTCTCTCTCTCTCTCTCTCTCTCTCTCTCTCTCTCTCTCTCTCTCTCTCTCTCTCTCTCTCTCTCTCTCTCTCTCTCTCTCTCTCTCTCTCTCTCTCTCTCTCTCTCTCTCTCTCTCTCTCTCTCTCTCTCTCTCTCTCTCTCTCTCTCTCTCTCTCTCTCTCTCTCTCTCTCTCTCTCTCTCTCTCTCTCTCTCTCTCTCTCTCTCTCTCTCTCTCCTCTCTCTCTCTCTCTCTCTCTCTCTCTCTCTCTCTCTCTCTCTCTCTCTCTCTCTCTCTCTCTCTCTCTCTCTCTCTCTCTCTCTCTCTCTCTCTCTCTCTCTCTCTCTCTCTCTCTCTCTCTCTCTCTCTCTCTCTCTCTCTCTCTCTCTCTCTCTCTCTCTCTCTCTCTCTCTCTCTCTCTCTCTCTCTCTCTCTCTCTCTCTCTCTCTCTCTCTCTCTCTCTCTCTCTCTCTCTCTCTCTCTCTCTCTCTCTCTCTCTCTCTCTCTCTCTCTCTCTCTCTCTCTCTCTCTCTCTCTCTCTCTCTCTCTCTCTCTCTCTCTCTCTCTCTCTCTCTCTCTCTCTCTCTCTCTCTCTCTCTCTCTCTCTCTCTCTCTCTCTTAGTAGATATAGTATAAATTCAAAACATTAAAGACTAGAATTAATCAAAATAATGAGTGGTAGCATAGTTTTCATCGCAAAAAACCGACGCTCAATTGTTTTGAATTAATATAAACCTTTGTTACAATGTAGTAGTGGTCCAGTGGAAGGCCGTCCTGATAGTGGCGGCGGAGCAGGTCGCCGGCAAAGGAAATCCATAGTTGTCTCTCCAGTATAAACAGCTAAGGAAATATAATTAATCATACTTGTGGTTCAGCTATAGTAGAAAGATGGCCCTAGACAGTGACTGTAAGAAGTGTAAGAAGGAGGTCAACAAGACTACTAACTTGGTTTCATGTCATAAGTGTAGGGATTGGTACCACGCGGGATGCATGGGGAAAAATTGTTAAGTGCTACATCATATTCATAGAGAGAAACATATGGGTGTTACGTGACGAGTGTAAATAAAAGGTATCAAGAGAGTGGGAAATAGAAGAAGAGGAGGTAGATGCTGAGGAAGAAGAGAACAGGAACACAGAAAAGGAGGAGGACGAGCAGCCCAACAAGGAGGAGGAAGTTCCCAGTGCTAGCAGCATGATTATACCCCAAATTAAAGAAAAAGAAGGCTACGTAGACCACACGTATGCTGAGAAGGGAAAAACAGGGCAAAAAATAGAATACAAGCAAGCGATGGATGAAAAAAGACCAACTGACACCAGTCTAATCCCCGAAGAGGAGAAAAAGGAGGAGGAAAGACCAGCAGACACCAGCCAGAACCCCAGGGGGGAGAATATGCAAGGTGAGTGTGGGCAGAGCAGTACTGGTGTTGAAACAACCTGGTTGGGAGTAGGATATCTGGCCTGGAAGAAAATTATGAACAGTGATCGACTTCACATGAAAAATATGGAAAGCTGAAAAGAAGATTGCGGTTATTTGGAGACAGCATCTTGAGAGGGATAGGGAGGGAGATCCACTTCTTGTCAAGAGGATACTATGAAATAATAGACAAATGCAAAAATGGAGCAAGCATCAGGGAAATCAGAAGAAATATTAAAGAAAACTTTAGTGAATTGGAGTCTGATGACTTCGTAGTGATAGGAGGAGGAGGCAATGGGCTTGAAGAAATAGGGGAGCAAAACACTGTGCAACTATTTGAAAATATGGTGAAAATTTTGAAGGGAAAAGTAAAGCAAAGCCCTCTTATAATGTGCATACCTATAAGACGTAGAAAAGAAACCTCGCCATATGGTGCACTGCGTAAAAAGCTTCTTCTTCTTCTTCTTCTTCTTCTTTTTTTTTCTTTTCTTTTCTTTTTTTTTTTCTTTTTTTTCTTTTTTAAATCTTTTATCTTTTACCCGTGGCGCCGGTAGGCTTCATGGAGGCCCTAGATGGTTGGCCTCCGCCCGTTAATTAGTAGTTAAAGCCTCTTCTATTTGTTCCCAATAATCTACTCCGGATTCTGCTCTGAATCCGAATCCGTTTTGGATTCGGTGGGTGCAAATAGAACATCAGAATCTGTTTTGGATTCGCTGGATCAAAACAATAACAATGAGAGGCCAGTCGCTGCCCAGCCGTCACACTAGTCACTTCTCTGAGAAAGTGTTGAGAGTTACAGCTTTCATTACCTGATGCATTTAGGGCGACAGTGGCACCCCTAATTATCAGCAACCTGCTTATTGTACAATAAAAAAAAATTATATAACTAAATGTGTTCTTGAAAACACCATTAGATTCTTGAAAAGTAGATTCAGGTCTAATGAGCCGCGAGGTTAATACAAAGTGTCTTGGGTTAAAATAGTGCACATGCTGATTCATTATATTTCTGATATTGATTGATAGTCTATATTAAGACATTTTATTCCTGCCTTTAATAAGTGCCTTATTACCTGGTTATGACTTGAATTCTTTCAAAAGAGGAGTGTCAAGACACCTTTGTTAACTAGACCTCCACCCCTTGCTTCTATTTCTCCTACTGTCGTCTTTACAGGATGGCGACAAGAGGGATTTTTTTTTACGTATTTTTGTTGTCCCTTAGCCAGTACCTTTTCAATGTATAAAAAATATATACTATATATATAAACTTTTTTTTTGTATTTCTTTACAAATACTGCTCCACCTCTTTATTATAAATATGAAGTCACACATGCTATACATAGTGTACTCAACATATCTGTGAAGGTTTCAGGCGGTGCTCACCATTATTTACCTCGCAAATCGTTTTTGAAGTTAGGTTAGGTTAGGTTAAGTTATGGTTAGGTTAAGTTTTGGTTATGTTAAGGTTGTTAGGTTAGGTTATGGTTAGGTTAAGTTTGGTTAGGTTCGATTATATAAGATTTTTACATTTTATTACCTAAAAGTTAGGGTTCGCAACTTAGATTTCTTCTGGGTTTGGATAATAAAATGTAAAAATGCTATATAACCGAACCTAACCTAACTTAACATAACCATAACATAACCGCAATCTAACCTAACAACCTTAACCTAACCTTAACTTAACCTAACCTAACCAACATAACCTAACATAACTTTAAAGACGTTTTGCGAGGTAAATAATGGTGAGCACCGCTTGAAACTTTCACAGATGTGTTGGGTACACTATTGTGATGCCACGAAATAAGCCCCTTTCAGGTTTCTTCTTTTTTTTGTTTATACATTTTTCAATTCTGGCGCGTTACAAGACTCCCGCCAAGTGCAGAATGCAACAGTCTTTAGCTACTATCTATGTGGTTGTAATATTCTTCGCAACCCACACTGTACGCCTTCCCAAATGTTTTTACTCACATTAACCATAAATTCTCTCTGTAGTCTTTAGTTAAGGGATTTGTTTTGTAAAGAGGTAAGAGAGAGAAAAAGGGGGATAGGTAAATACTAGTTGACAACTCGTCAGGCAGGACGCGCATTTTGGTACGAGATAGCCACGCACCCTCTCTCTCTTCTCGCTCAGTTGTCAGGAAGGAAACATGTATCATCATGGTGTCTGGTTACAGGTGAGGTATTCACGTTCCCTAATATCAAAATTCCCCTAGAATATTAGTATTATCACTCTGAAGGGAAGGTTGTCAATAATATATAGAAAAAAATGGAATAATAGTTATCAGTATAGGTGAAATAAGGTAGTGAAATATGGCCTCATGGTCACTCTCTCTCCTCGCTCAGTTGTCAGGAAGGAAACATGTATCATCATGGTGTCTGGTTACAGATGAGCGGCCTTCACGACAACACAAATACACGGTGAACACTATCACACAATGTAACACAGTGAGAGTTAAAAGCCAAAGTGGAGATGACGCCCAACATAATATATTGTCCTTTGTCAGGAACTGTGACAACGTGTGTCCATGGTAACCAGTGAGTACAATGAATAGAAGAGCCTTCGGGGCCTGTAGCCATCCCATGTGGGAACATAGAAAATAAACCGTATGTTAATAGTGGGCAGCTTTCAATAAGTTCAATTAAGTATGATGTGAGATCCTTTGATCAACATCCTAAGAGACGGTTGGTTAACCACTCCTAGTAATTATCCAAATTTCAAATACTATGCCCGGGAAAATATGTTAAAAAGGGGGAGGGGGGAAAAGTTATGGAGTCTGAGATAGGGGGGATATAAAATGTGTGATATGTATGAAACTAGGGAAGTGATCGGACCTAGTTTGTACTGTGTTATTCAGTTCGGGTGACTTTTTCACCTATTAACCAGGCCTAATAATAGTGGGAGGAAGTAAATTGAAAAGTATGAAATATATTTGTTATCAGAATTTAACTGGTCAAATTCTTTAAAATAACCTCTGACTCAAAAGTGGTAAGGTAAGTACTTTGGAGGTGCTCAACACTCTTGAAATAAGGATATGATAAACGTCCAACGTTCTCACGTGCCCTGGGGAGGACTCAGCCTACTCTACCAAAGGTGTTAAATATATACTCTAATGTTGAGATTTGATGATATTAAATAATTTCACTTAAAGTAAAATACATTCTTATAAAGGGCCACCATGCCCCTTTACAAAAAACCGTGGGTGGTGGCAGCAGGAATAATAAGAGATAAGTAGTTAAAGTAAAGACTTATTAAAGGAGAATCGCCGGCACCACACTGGTGTCTAATAAAAGTCGACAAAAACCCAGAAACATGGACGACGGCACCACACTATGTATAGTATGTAAGACTTCATATTTATAATAAAGAGGTGGAGCAGTAGTTGTAAAGAAATACCCCTTATTATTATATATGTCTAACCTGTGGCGCCGATAGGCTTACCCTGGTTAGGTTAAATTTGGGTAAAACTTCACTTTCACACCAGCCCAAAAAACCTTACATTCCCACATGTCCTCATGTTTATTGGGAGATGGGAATGTGGATATCTTATTAACTATTTATTTGCGACGGTAATGAGTGTCAGAATCGTTTGTGTATATCAATGTAAAATTCCCGAGTAGAGCTTCACCTTAACCAAAAAAAAACGTTGGGGATATCTTATTTAACTATTTATTTCCTACGGTTATACATATTTTTGTACCTACACTAGCATTTATGCAACATTTTTTTACCATTTAATCTCTTCCACGGACATGTAAGTTGTTTTCTTCGGAGTATATATATCAAAATTCAAAGAAAACAAATAATCCGGTTAGAGGCTGCTGTTATATTTCCTTTCTTTCTGGTATTCATCACCATTATTATACAATTTTAAGCCTACAGTAGTATTTCTGCAATGTTTCTTTACCACTTAATATCTTTCTCGTATATATACACTGTTTTATTGGAAGTATATTGTTGCGGCGACGCATTTAGCATGTAAATAGTGTTGTAGCGGTGTAGTTATTGTAAGTGTAGTTGTGTGGAGGCAGGGAGCGGTGAGTCACCCAGGCCTCCCTGGGGATGTAGAGGTCCGTGTGATCGTTGACAGGTGTCAAGATACGGTGACCTACGTATCTGTGTTTTCAGCGATACGCAGTCTGGTGGGCTGTGTTTGGGGAGATGTGGTTGGGTGGGAGAAGGAGGCCAGGAGTGAGAGAGACAACAGACAGAGGGACACAGCGGTGCAAGGCCGATCCTGGGCGAGTGAAGGGCAGGACCTTGGAGGGAAGTGGACAGGGTGGCCGGAGAAATGGCACCCTGGCTTCCTTAGGCCCTGCCCTCACTAAGGGAGTGGCTGACTGGCTGTGTGGAGGTTGTTGTGTGCATCCTGGGAGCGTGAGAGGCAGGACCTTGGAGGGAAGTGGACAGGGTGGCCAGAGAAATGGCACCCTGGCTTCCTTAGGCCCTGCCCTCGCTAAGGGAGTGCATGGCTGTGTGGAGGTTGTTGTGTGCATCCTGGGAGCGTGAGAGGCAGGACCTTGGAGGGAAGTGGACAGGGTGGCCGGAGAAATGGCGCCCTGGCTTCCTTAGGCCCTGCCCTCGCTAAGGGAGTGCATGGCTGTGTGGAGGCTGCTGTGTGTGGACTTGTAGAGGCTGTGTGTTCTGGGTGAACCTCTTGTGGGGAACTCTGTGCCCTGAGGCTGTAATGTTGTGCTGTACCCTGTAAGCGTGCTGTTTGTAAATATACCAGGAAATAAGAAGTGTTGTTGCCTGTGTGTGATTTTTAAAACCCCTTTTCCCGTCTCGCCAACCCCCGCTACACGATTCCCAGGAGGGCGTTACCTCAGGTAAGGAGAGGTAACGTGTTTTGCGACACCCTGCCTTGGAGGGAAGTGAAAAAGGGGGGTGTGCCGTAACAATGGTGTCAAGAAGTGAGATCCTAGCTGTTCTGTGACTCAGAACAGTGTTGTAGCGGTCCGTGGTTGAGCCGGATGGGAGAGGAAGAACACACAGTGAAATGGACGCACAGGGACAAAGCACGAGGGGCTCTGTGATGAGCTGGCCAGTCTCTCACAGAGGTAAGGGCGGAGACCGAGGGGCGCGTGGAAAAAGCTGTGAGTGGAGCGGGAGAGTTTTGCAGCAGGCAACACTTCCGTGGCCCCAGGTAGCCTAAGCGGCCGCCAGTCCGCCACATTGGAGCCATGGCAGTCGAGGGACGGCGCCGTGGAGGGGAATCCATGCCGGGAGGTCTTCTTGAGAGGCACTGGGCACAGTGAGAACCTCAAGGGGCCAGTGGATGAGCCGTGTCTGCTGTGCCTGACTCCTGGACGCGTGAAGGGCGTGGTACCTTGGAGGGAAGTGGAGAGGGTGGCCGGAGAAATGGCGCCCTTGCTTCCTTAGGTTTCGCCTTCGCGAGAGGGGTGGGTGGACAGCAGGCACCTTTCCTCCCCTTGAGCGGAAACCGGTTGTCCAGGGCAGCTCAAGAGGAAGACGGGCGAAGAGGACGGCGCCACCGCCTGACTGATGGTGTAGCAGTGTGGCGAGGAAGATTGTATTTTTATTTCATTTCATGTGTTATGTTTTTTTGTTCTGTTATTGTGGTGGAGGTTGTGGTTGTGGTGGTGGAGTTATAGGCGGGTCGCCTATGTTGTAAAGGGGGGGATAGTGTTGCGGCGACGCATTTAGCATGTAAATAGTGTTGTAGCGGTGTAGTTATTGTAAGTGTAGTTGTGTGGAGGCAGGGAGCGGTGGGTCACCCAGGCCTCCTTGGGGATGTAGGGGTCCGTGTGAGCGTTGACAGGTGTCAAAATACGGTGACCTACGTATCTGTGTTTTCAGCGATACGTAGTCTGGTGGGGTGTGTTTGGGGAGATGTGGTTGGCTGGGAGAAGGAGGCCAGGAGTGAGAGAGACAACAGACAGAGGGACACAGCGGTGCAAGGCCGATCCTGGGCGAGTGAAGGGCAGGACCTTGGAGAGAAGTGGACAGGGTGGCCGGAGAAATGGCACCCTGGCTTCCTTAGGCCCTGCCCTCACTAAGAGAGTGGCTGACTGGCTGTGTGGAGGTTGTTGTGTGCATCCTGGGAGCGTGAGAGGCAGGACCTTGGAGGGAAGTGGACAGGGTGGCCGGAGAAATGGCACCCTGGCTTCCTTAGGCCCTGCCCTCGCTAAGGGAGTTCATGGCTGTGTGGAGGTTGTTGTGTGCATCCTGGGAGCGTGAGAGGCAGGACTTTGGAGGGAAGTGGACAGGGTGGCCGGAGAAATGGCACCCTGGTTTCCTTAGGCCCTGCCCTCGCTAAGGGAGTGCATGGCTGTGTGGAGGCTGCTGTGTGTGGACTTGTAGAGGCTGTGTGTTCTGGGTGAACCTCTTGTGGGGAACTCTGTGCCTTGAGGCTGTAATGTTGTGCTGTACCCTGTAAGCGTGCTGTTTGTAATTATACCAGGAAATGAGAAGTATTGTTGCCTGTGTGTGATTTTTAAAACCCCTTTTCCCGTCTCGCCAACCCCCGCTACACGATTCCCAGGAGGGCGTTACCTCAGGTAAGGAGAGGTAACGTATTTTGCGACACCCTGCCTTGGAGGGAAGTGAAAAAAGGGGGGTGTGCCGTAACAATATATTAATAATTGATTCCGAGAAGAGGCTGCTTTTATATATCTCCTTTGTTTCTGGTATTCATCACCACTATTATTCAATTATGTGTCTACAACACTTCTACAACGTTTCTCTACCGCTTACTATCTTCCTCGTATATATACACTGTTTTATTGGAGGTATATATCAATATTAAATTCTGAGAAGAGGCTGGCTCAGGCTGGTGCAAAAAACCCGCGAACGAGTGTCGTCTGCTATAACCCACCTCCAGAAACAGATTCGACGGATTCATGAATCTGTTACAGATCATGGGTTAAGATGGTAAATAGAACACGATTTTGCGGCTATGCCCCGCCCAGAGCGGCCAAGCCCCGCCCAGATTCAGTAATCTGAAACGGATTCACGCAAATAGAAGAGGCCTTTAGTAGCGCGGGTTAGACTTTTTAAGTGACGCCTCGTTTTTTATTGATAGGTTCATGCTGCCAGCGGAAGCTTCTCGCGCATATAGCATTGCAGTCCCGTCGAGGATAGTGTTATGGCAGCCTGTGGATGATCTTAGGCCACTCGGCGGTAGTAGCAAAGAAAAGTGGCCAGCACATGCCGAAGCTCGAACGCGGGACCCTGAGCTGGTATGCCCGACCGCTAGCCACTAGGCCACCGCCTCCCCAATATACGAATAGGGAGTGTATGAAGAATCTGGAGGAGTGAGCATGTGATGGTCTCCAGTTGTGGGAGGGTTTGGACTGGAACGGGGTGTGGGGTCGTGAACTTGGAACTTGGTGGAATGGGCTCAGCTTAAGGAAGTGATCCAGACCCAGAAATAGCAGAAGGCAAGGAGAGAAGAAAATATTATGATGTTTGCCTTCCTTTACACCAGAGGATGGAATGAAGAAAAGTGGAGGACCCTGATTGAAAATGGGAAAGAATATAGTGTTAGAGTCATAGCAGAAACTGGATGACATGATAGCATTTGGTGGAATGAAGGCGGTTGGATAGGTGTTGGAAGAGGAAGGAAAATAGGAGAAAAGAAAGGTGTGGGAATAATGATGAAAGAAGAGGAGGGTAGAAAACTAACAGAAGTCAAGTTAAGTGGTGACATAGAAAACAAACTTGGGTATAACAAGGGAGATACATTAACAGTAAAAGTCAGAGTAGAAAGATGGGTGGTGGGTGACAATAGTGTACACGTATATGGGAGTGGAAGGACGAGATAGTTACGAGGATAACAGAAAACTGTATGATGCTCTGTTGGAAACCAAAGAAAAGGTTGGTAAGGATAAGGGGATTATAATGAGAGATCTAAATGGACACAGCAGCCGATGGACAAATGATTCTAGACTTTATAGAAAAAACAGGAAACATAATAAAGATTTAGGAACTGGAAAACCAATGTTAATACACATATATACATCAAAATAAAATAAATAGATAAAAAATTGATAATCATAATACTTGGTGGGAATGATAACACTAATAATAATAATAACAAAAACAATATTAGCAATGATAGTGATAATACTGTTGCGGCGACGCATTTAGCATGTAAATAGTGTTGTGTAAATAGAGTTATTGTAAGTGTAGTAGTGTGGAGGCAGGGAGCGGTGGGTCACTCAGGCCTCCCTGGGGATGTAGAGGAGTGTGAGAGTTGACATGAGTCAAGATAAGGTGACCTACGTATCGGTGTTTTCAGCGATACGCAGTCGTGGTGGGGTGTGTTTGGGGAGACGTGGCTGGTTGTTGGAAGGAGAAGGAGTGAGAGAGTGAGAGAGTGCAGAAGTGAGAGGAGAAGGAGGCGAGGAGTGAGAGAGACAACAGACAGAGGGACACAGCGGTGCAAGGCTGACTCCTGGGCGAGTGGAGGGCAGGACCTTGGAGGGAAGCGGACAGGGTGGCCGGAGAAATGGCACCCTGGCTTCCTTAGGTCCCTGCCCTCACTAAGGGGGTGGCTGACTGGCTGTGTGGAGGTTGTTGTGGGCATCCTGGGAGCGTGAGAGGCAAGACCTTGGAGGGAAGTGGACAGGGTGGCCGGAGAAATGGCGCCCTGGCTTCCTTAGGGCCTGCCCTCGCTAAGGGAGTGCATGGCTGTGTGGAGGTTGCTGTGTGTGGACTTGTGGAGGCTGTGTGTTCTGGGTGAACCTCTTGTGGGGAACTCTGTGCCCTGAGGCTGTACTATTGTGCTGTACCCTGTAAGCGTAAGTGTTTGTAAATATACCAGGAAAGGAGAAGTGTTGTCTGTGTGTGATTTGTTTTAAGACCCCCTTTTCCCGTCCCGCCAACCCCTGCTACACGAGTCCCAGGAGGGCGTTACCTCAGGTAAGGAGAGGTAACGTGTTTTTGCGACACCCTGCCTTGGAGGGAAGTCAAAAAGGGGGGTGTGCCGTAACAATGGTGTCAAGAAGTGAGATCCTAGCTGTTCTGTGACTCAGAACAGTGTTGTAGCGGTCCGTGGTTGAGCCGGACGGGAGAGGAAGAACACATAGTGAAATGGACGCACAGGGACAGAGCACGAGGGCCTCTGTGATGAGCTGGCCAGTCTCTCACAGAGGTAAGGGCGGAGACCGAGGGGCGCGTGGAAAGAGCTGTGAGTGGGGCGGGAGAGTTTTGCAGCAGGCAACACTCCCGTGGCCCCAGGCAGCCTAAGCGGCCGCCAGTCCGCTACATTGGAGCCATGGCAGTCGAGGGACGGCGCCGTGGAGGGGAATCCATGCCGGGAGGTCTTCTTGAGAGGCACTGGGCACAGTGAGAACCTCAAAGGGCCAGTGGATGAGCCGTGTCTGCTGTGCCTGACTCCTGGACGCGTGAAGGGCGTGGTACCTTGGAGGGAAGTGGAGAGGGTGGCCGGAGAAATGGCGCCCTTGCTTCCTTAGGTTTCGCCTTCGCGAGGGGGGTGGGTGGCCAGCAGGCACCTTTCCTCCCCTTGAGCGGAAACCGGTTGTCCAGGGCAGCTCAAGAGGAAGACGGGCGAAGAGGACGGCGCCACCGCCTGACTGATGGTGTAGCAGTGTGGCGAGGAAGATTGTATTTTTATTTCATTTCATGTGTTATGTTTTTTTGTTCTGTGGTTGTGGTGGTGGAGTTATAGGCGGGTCGCCTATGTTGTAAAGGGGGGGATAGTGTTGCGGCGACGCATTTAGCATGTAAATAGTGTTGTGTAAATAGAGTTATTGTAAGTGTAGTAGTGTGGAGGCAGGGAGCGATGGGTCACTCAGGCCTCCCTGGGGATGTAGAGGAGTGTGAGAGTTGACATGAGTCAAGATAAGGTGACCTACGTATCGGTGTTTTCAGCGATACGCAGTCGTGGTAGGGTGTGTTTGGGGAGACGTGGCTGGTTGTTGGAAGGAGAAGGAGTGAGAGAGTGAGAGAGTGCAGAAGTGAGAGGAGAAGGAGGCGAGGAGTGAGAGAGACAACAGACAGAGGGACACAGCGGTGCAAGGCTGACTCCTGGGCGAGTGGAGGGCAGGACCTTGGAGGGAAGCGGACAGGGTGGCTGGAGAAATGGCACCCTGGCTTCCTTAGGTCCCTGCCCTCACTAAGGGGGTGGCTGACTGGCTGTGTGGAGGTTGTTGTGGGCATCCTGGGAGCGTGAGAGGCAAGACCTTGGAGGGAAGTGGACAGGGTGGCCGGAGAAATGGCGCCCTGGCTTCCTTAGGGCCTGCCCTCGCTAAGGGAGTGCATGGCTGTGTGGAGGTTGCTGTGTGTGGACTTGTGAAGGCTGTGTGTTCTGGGTGAACCTCTTGTGGGGAACTCTGTGCCCTGAGGCTGTACTATTGTGCTGTACCCTGTAAGCGTAAGTGTTTGTAAATATACCAGGAAAGGAGAAGTGTTGTCTGTGTGTGATTTGTTTAAGACCCCCTTTTCCCGTCCCGCCAACCCCCGCTACACGAGTCCCAGGAGGGCGTTACCTCAGGTAAGGAGAGGTAACGTGTTTTTGCGACACCCTGCCTTGGAGGGAAGTGAAAAAGGGGGGTGTGCCGTAACAATACAAAATAATTATCATATTGACAATAACAATAATAATGAATATAATGAAAATAATAATTAATGAATGATGGTAATATCAGTGATAATGTTAACAACAATCATGGTTAAAACAACAGAATAATCTTGAACGATTCCCTATCATTATGCATACAATTTGCATTGGGATAACGCAGCATCCATTAAGAGTTACTAGTAGTTACTAGTAGTAGTAGTAGTAGTAGTAGTAGTAGTAGTAAGTAGTAGGAGAGAGAGAGAGAGAGAGAGAGAGAGAGAGAGAGAGAGAGAGAGAGAGAGAGAGAGAGAGAGAGAGAGAGAGAGAGAGAGAGAGAGAGAGAGAGAGAGAGAGAGAGAGAGAGATGTTTAGCCTATAATTATAGTAAATAAAGTTTGGTCACACGAGCGTCAGCTGTGTGACCGCGCCAGCCGTTCTCGCGCCGGGTACGGAACTCGCTTGCAATTCGTGAATATATCTCCGGGGACTGGGACAGCAAGCTTTTAGTGAAGGCAAGGATAGGAACTCTGTAGGTAAAGGCTAGGAACAGAGAACAGGATAAAACAAGTAGCTTCTGTAGAGGGCAGCGGGAGACCATTGAACATTTCCTGGTAGAATTTGGAATGTATGAAGAACAAAGAAGCAGGTTAATAGAGTCCATAACAACAATAGTAGGAGTAGAGGGTTACAGAAGACTGGAGGCGGAGGACGGAGGCATCAGCACTGCTCTAGGGCTGTATGCTGTATGTAAGCAAAGTGGGAAGTGAAAAAATAATTGAAAAAACTAATCTGTTTTTTGTACAGAAGTGGAAAAAACGGAAAGAAAATTAGTGTAATTGAAAAGAAAGGAAAGTGACCGGTGAAAATCTTCTGTTGTGTTGCACCTTCTTCCTCTCCAAGGGATAGAGAGTTGTAACACCGAGGGAAGACAGGACCTACGAAGCGATCTAAAGCATAACAGGTCACAAGAAGAAGATCTGAGCCAGGTGAAACTGAGGTGGAGCTGACAAGTTGGCCTTGCTTGGAGGAATTAAAAGACATTTAAGAGTGGTTGTGGTGAGTAAGTCAGGTAAAATCGTGGTTGAATCGTGTATATAATTGTCGGTAAAATTTTACATCTTCACCATAATGGCGTTTGTTTACGTCTGGGTCTTGCGTCTCCACCTCGTCCAACTCCCTACTTTTAGTCATAGAGAACATTTGATAGCTTCTATATTAACCTAACCTAAATTAATCAAACCTTAACCTACATTGACAAATAACAGAACCTTGTTCAAATCAAACTAAACTTTATTTTTCGAAGAGTCTCATACAAAACATTGAATATCTCACAAACTAAGAATTTGCGACGGAAATGTAATTAAGAAAACCTTTTAAAAATGCATCAGGTAATAAGAACATAAGAATATAAGGAAGCTACAAAAGGTCCGGAGGCCTGCACTAGGTAGTTTCTGTTAATCCTATCCCCCTTATTACCTACACCCACCTCTCATCTCCATCCATGAAGTCAAGTCTTCTCTTAAAACTTCCTATTGTCTGTGCACTAACTACCTGCTGACTGAGTCTGTTCCAATCATCTACCACCCTATTTGTAAACCAAGTTCTGCCTTTATTAAATTACATTTTTCTAGTTTGAATCCGTTATTTCTTGTTCTATCCTGACTACTGATTGTAAGAACTTTTCCTACATCCCTATCATTTTTTTGGTAAAAGTGCAGAATAAGGCCTTCTGCCCTTTCTTTTTTCACTCCTTCCCTACATACTGTACATAGTGTACTCAACACATCTGTGAAGGTTTCAGGCGGGGGTCACCATTATTTACCTCGCAAAACGTGTTTGAAGTTATGTTATGTTATGTTTGGTTAGGTTGGTTAGGTTATGTTAAGTTAAGGTTGTTAGGTTAGGTTACGGTTATGTTATGGTTAGGTTCGGTTCAGCTAGGTTTGATTATATAAGATTTTTACATTTTATTACTCAAATCCAGAAAAAAATCTAAGGTTAAGAACCCTAACTTTTGGGTAATAAAATTAAATATTTTATATAACTGAACCTAACCTAACTTAACCTAACCATAACATAACCGTAACCTAACCTAACAACCTTAACCTAACCATAACTTAACTGAACCTAACTAACCTAACATAACATAACTTCAAACACGTTTTGCGAGGTAAATAATGGTGACCCCGCCTGAAACCTTCACAGATGTGTTGAGTACAGTATGTATAGTATGTAGGGAAGGAGAGAAAAAAGAAAGGGCAGAAGGCCTTATTCTGCACTTTTACCATTTTTTTTTACAGAAGACCTCCTGGAAGAGGCTCACGCCTGTGACTCCAGATCTACATTACCAACTTGTGTGGTGGACTATCTGTGCTCTATGGTTATATTTCAATTCTTGATTAGCCCAGAATTTATCTAGTCTGACCTCAAACTGATTCACTGAGGTTGCTGAGACCACCCACTCAGGCAATTGGTTCCAGTTATTTACCACCCTACATGGGAAAGCATACTTCCTTACATCCAACTGTGATCTTGACTTTAAAAGTTTTAGTGAGTTCCCCCTGCTGATACTTTCTTCTCTAAGTTTCAATATTCCTTTACAACTTACATCATCATATTTTCCAGCGAGTATCTTGTAGGCCTCTATTAAATCTCCCCGTGTTCTTCTGTATGCCCGTGTCGGTAGTTTAAACCTTCTCAGTCTCCCCTCATAGTTAAGTCCTTCTAGTTCAGGCACCATCCTCGTGGCCCTTCGTTGTACATTCTCCACCATCTCAATGTCTTTCACCAGGTGAGGACTCCATACCTGATTAGCATATTCCATATGTGGTCTTACCAATGCTTTAAACAAAACTTTAAATATCTCAGCATCCAGTGCAACAAAGGTTCTGATTAATCCCACTAATTTATTGACTTTATTTACTTTTTCTGCTAGATGGTCAGCACAATTTCGTTTATCATCGATAATGACACCGACATCTCAGAAGTAATCTTCTTCAACTGTTTCTCCATTTGATAGCCTTGATCTTCAATGGACGTTCTTCCTATTCTCATATATTTACACTTATCCGTATGAAAACTTAGCAACCATTTTTCACTCCAGGAATATAAATCTTGCTGATCTTGCTGCAGCTTCTGACAGTCATCTTGCTCTTTAATACATCTAAATATTTATGTATCATCAGCATACATATAAATTTCACTGTCATTTATTATATTATCTGGGAGATCGTTGATGAAAAGAACAAACAGTAATGGCCCGAGAACAGATCCCTGTGGCACTCCACTTGTCACTGGCTTCCATCTTGACATTTCCCCCTTCACCACTACTCTTTGTTGTCTTCGTGTTAAAAATGCTGCAATCTATTATTGGTACTCCTTTCCAATTACGTGACTGTTAATTTTACTTAAAAGTCTTCTATGTGCGACTATCGAAAGCCTTCATAAAATCACAGTATATTACTTCCACTGCATGTCCCTCATCAATAATTTCTGTCCACCTGTCCAAAACCTTTATAAGCTGTAGCACAGTTGATCGTCCCGGGATAAAGCCATATTGCTTTTCACTTAATAAACTGGATATCCTCATGTGTGCCATTATCTCCTCCCTTATTATAGTTTCAAAAATTTTGCAAATTATACTCATTAAGCTGATTGGTCTATAATTCTCTGGGTTACACTTAGCTCCCTTTTTATATATAGGGTTAATATGAGCAATGAGCCAATCATGAGGAAGTTCCTTATGTGTAAAGGAGTACTGATAAGTATTTCTAAAGGTACTAATAATTGTTCCATTACTTCCTTCATGATCCTAGGATGGATTCCATCAGGTCCAGGAGATTTATGCCTCTTTATATTTTTAATAATCTTTTTAATCTTTGCCTTATTGATTTCCAGGTGATTCAATATTGGTACATTCTTCACCACACAGTCCGGTATATCCCCTTCTGGCTCCACCACAAACACCTTTGAGAATTGTTCTGCTAAAATTTCAACCTTCTCCAAATCACTTTCAGTTTTTCCATCTTCAGCAGTGTTCTTGTATAAGTCGGGAATCATGGGTATACTTTTTACCTTAGCTTGCACATATTTCCAAAACATTTTGGGATTATCCTTCTCATTTCTTGCAATCTCCCTTTCTTTTATCCTTACTGCATTTCGTGTTTCTTTTCTTATTTAATTATTCAATCTTCTGTACTCCTTCTCAGTCTCCAAATACAGTTTCCTATTAAATACATTCACATTTCTCTTCAAGGATTTCATTCTCATCCATAACCTCTGTTTTTTCTTTATCTTAGACCACAATTTTTTGTTCATAGGTAGATTGTCATTCGTCCTCTTCCTGTATTGAATCAAATTTCCGATCTTTCTTGTAGGTACACTCTTGTCTATTGCAACATAGAGCTTCGACTTGAATTTATTCCACAGTTTCTCAATATTAGTGGTGTCAGATCGATATTTCACCCAATCTATGTCAAGTTCCTACCTCAGCAACTCGTAATCAGCTTTTTCATACAGATACATAGTTTTTCTTTCTTGAACCAGGATCTCCTCCATATTACAGATGACTTGTATCACAGCATGATCACTTCTCCCCAGGGGATTTCCAATCATAACCTCTTCCATTAATGACTCTTCATTTGTGAAAAACAAATCAAGTGTATTACTCACATTTTCGCCCCTCATTCTGGTAACTTCATCCACATGTTGTGTCAAAAGCAATCACGCACCTTCTCCACAAATTTAGTTCCAAAATCATTTATTCCAGTGCTGGTAGTATAATTTTCCCAGTTTATTTGTGGCAAATTAAAATCTCCAGTTAAAAATTTGTAAGTTGCCTTCATCTCACTTATCTCTTGCATTCAGATCCAGCAACAATGGGTCATTTTCCTCCAAGCTGTTTGGACTCCTATATATCAGAGTCAGAATATGTTTCTCCCCATGAAGCATAATTTCTAAACAGCAATACTCACAAAAGCTTGAAACCAATTTAACCTTGTTGTACTTAGTACCACTTTTCACATATATCAGGAGATGTCTGCCTTCATAACCCTTCATAATGTGAAAATATAACCCTGAATTCTCTAGAGCGTTCTGGTGAAGATGTGAAATATTACCTAATTGTCTTCCTATGTTGATACTAGTTGTTATCAAGATAGAATTACATGTGGTAACATAATAGCAGATAAGTGGATTTGTGGGTGAAATTGCAGTTTAAGCCAATACACATTTCTGTTTTGGTAAAGATTTTTTGGTAAATCTGCATAACTACTGCTCGGACGATATCTATATAAATATGAAGTCCTACATACTACACATAGTGTACCCAACACATCTGTGAAGACTTTAGGTAATGCTCGTTATTATAATCAAATATAGGCCATAATATGGCAATCCGGAAAAAAAATCTAGGGTGAAATGACTAACTTTTGGGTAAGAAGCTTATATAACCGAACCAAACTTAACATAACCTTATCTAACCATAACCAAATGTAACCTAACCATAACCTAACATAACATAATCAACCTAACATAATTTGAAAGATGCTTTACCAGGTAAATAATGATGAGCACTGTCTGAAACCTTCACATATGTGTTGAGTACACTATGTATAGTATGTACTACTTCATATTTATATCCATACCGTCCGAGCAGTAGTTATGCAGAAATACTGATTCGTTTCTTGAACCACTCACTATTTTGGACAAAACTATTCTATTCTGATAGATTTTAATGTGTTTTTTATTTATATCGATATCGTCCGAGCAGTAGTTATGCAGAAATACCGTCAGATCAATTCAATACCATCAAAATCAATAAGAAAAAAAATGGCTTTGTTAGCATAACCAGTAAAATTGCAGTTTAAGCCAATACATCTATTCTTATTTTTCTTTTCCCCTATAGCTAACAAGCTTGGTGACCACTTGGAAAAGCTGGGTTTTAGGGTGGGGAAAGGAAATATAGGCCATATATGTCAATCCAGAAAAAATCTAAGGTGAAAACCCGATTTTTTTTAATTAAAGAAATATAAAAAGCTTATATAACCGAACCAGATCCCCAATGACACAACCCTAAACTAAACTGACCTGGGGGGAATACGGCGCCCCGGATGCATATTTCCGAAAACTTGCGACAATTTTCTCCCACCCCGCCCTCTCCAATGACGTAGCATGATGCTAACTTGCGATTGGCTGCGCTCGCTCTCTTCTCCTTCCCCCTCTCTCTCTCTCTCTCTCTCTCTCTCTCTCTCTCTCTCTCTCTCTCTCTCTCTCTCTCTCTCTCTCTCTCTCTCTCTCTCTCTCTCTCTCTCACTATTTGTTTATAACTTGTGAATATTGATTTGGGAAGATCGGTTCAAGTGCCTCTCTGATGTGTGTGTGTGGTTTTTTTTCTTGTATTTTTAACCTAACCTTAACCTAACCTAACCTAACTTAATCAAACACAAACTAAGAAAACTAAGAAAAAAACGAGAAATAAAACACAAGAGAAAAAAACAAACATCAGAGAGGCACTTGAACCAAACTTCCCAAATCAATATTCACAACAGTTATTAAAAAAAGAGAGAGGGTGGAGAGGGAGGCAGGTGAGGAGAGAAGAGCAAGCGCAGTCAATCACCAGTTGGCGTCATGCTACGTCACTGGAGAGGGCGGGGCGGGAGAAAATTGTTGCAAGTTTTCGGAAATATGACCCCTCAACCTAACCTAACCTCAACTGAACTCATGTAATAAGCTTTTAACTGGTGGGTAAGCCCCCCCAGACTCCTCCAAACCTAACCTAACCCAAATTCATGTAATAACCTTTTAACTAGGGGGGCAAGCCCGCCCAGACCCGCTCCACACCCCAAAACCTTACGTAACCTATCGTAACCTAACCTAGCCAGCGAGTTTCGCCTCCCCCTGGTCCCACCCACCAAACTAAACGAACCATACAGATTAACCTATTTCAAATTACGATAAATACCTTGATTAAAAGTAGATGTTCCAGCCTCCAAAAAAGCTCCTTTGAAGTCCGACACCAGAGTAGTTGCACAGTTTGCTACGCAATTTGAGCTTCCACAGCAACTTACAATTAGTTCACTCGACTGTCTTCGGTAAAACACTGTGTAAACATTGGAAATCAATTCCCTCGTTATCTTTAGAATAGAAATTCACAATGAAATCCCAATAATTATAGACGCAAACACTGCACACATAACTCGTGACCACCATTATGACTCTGGAAAGAATTTGAAAGGCTACCCTCTCTACCCGGCGATACATATACGTGCATTTGTTTCATTGGCTAAAAAGAATTCAAGAGTTTTTATTGGACAGAGGGCAACCAAACTTCATAAAACTTCACACCACGTGACTTAAACAGTGCTTGCGCCTATATTAACAAACACACGAACACACTCAGTTGTCCATCCAGGCCTAACGCGAAGGGTATCTGGTGTTGACTTAAAAGATTTTCGATGGAGTGGGACTTGGAAATCTTTTTTCGAGGCACCTAGCTCCAAAGACGCTTTGTGCCGTTAATATTAATTTTGTCCGGGGTATGTATATAGTAAAAAATGTCCAAAATAATGATATCTAAACATTTGTAAGTCCAGAATAATGAAGTTGTACATTGGCTTGAACTGCATAACTTTCCCAGAGCTGCAGTTAAGTAACCCTAATCAATCTTGTTGGCTATATATTCTTGATATATTTCCTTGATATTCTCAGGTATATGGGCTTTCTTAGTTTCTTGCTGCAATCTCTTGTCTCCTGTCCTCCACACAAACAAGTCATCATGGTCAACTTTGTCTTTTTTTCATCACCTTGTACACTGCTATGAAATTTCTTTCTTCTGTAATGATTATCATGTACAACAATGCATTTTCTGGATTTCAGGTCAACAGTCATGGACAGGACTGTGGGAGCTGTCTCTGCTGCAGCAGTCCTTACTGTGGGTGTTGCTGCATGGGCACTGTACAAGTGGCTGGAAACAAGAAATAAGTTAAAACGATATGTTGAGAAATACAATGATAGCAAAGAAGTGCAGAGACAGTTGGTTCATCATTATGGAACCCTAAATGATTTGCCTCACCTGAAGGGAATAATATCACAAGAAGCAGACAATTATCATTCAAGGCTTTCACAGTTTTGCAATGAAGTTTGTAAGAGGCACAGAGTGGCAAGAGTGCGAGTGCTGGATGTTGGATGTGGGCCAGGAGGGTTGTCTTTTCACCTTAGTTGTCACTTTCAGAAGGTGGTGGGTACTGATGTTAGTTACTCAATGATTGCAGCTGGACAACAACTAAAACAGTTTGCTGAATTTGGGACTCCATTTAGCAGTGAAGGAGGAAAACATATATCGTTTGTACGTGTGAGAGTGCCAGATTGTGCTCTAAGAGAAAGGATCATCTTCTGGGATGAGGATGCATCTGCTCTCTTTTACACCAGTGGCAAATTTAACTGTATTGTAGTGTCTAATACAATCACAGATATGGAAAATCCAAAAGAATTTCTCAAAACTATTGCAAGTTACACAGAATCAAATGGGTTAATGATTATTTCTGATGTTTACAACTGGTTTAATGGCCCTGAAGAACACTTGGGTGGTGAGGGCGAGTGTTTAACCCAGACTGTATTGGTGAAAATCTTAGAACAAGATTGGACTTTCGAGGAGGAGACAAACATGCATTTTTATGTTCCAAGATGTAAGCGTCTTGCTGAAGTCGGCAATGCACATGTCAGTGTCTGGAAAAGAAAACCTGAAGAAGACTAAGTTTAAACCAAGAGAATCAACCAGTTCTAGACATGCTAATTGCCTGTCCAAGGATGGTGTTCTTTGTATGCTACAAACATTGAAATAAAGATACTAAAAGAGGCATATATATTTTTAAAGGAGCATGACATGACAAGGCTAGAAAGGTTTCCAGATCTTTACTACTCTTACAGTGACTAATTAATTGCGTAATGTTCATTTAAGGATGAACAATGAAGACCAATGTAATTTACTCCTGCTTTTATTAACTGGATTCCAAATAGCTGAAAATAATAATGATGGTACAGATGTACACATCCTGCATGCTTACATTAATTCATAAAAGGGTTTTATGAATTAATAAAAAAACACAGGTACTGAACCATTTATCCAACTTACAGAAAACTTTTAAACTGGCTGATTTTGAATCTGATTTAATTCTTACTAGTTCACCACTCAGCTGCTGATATGCAAGATTACTGTCAGTCCTACAGCATGCCAGCGTATGTCTTATATTAAGCCTCTCCTTCTTAAACCCTTGCCTGTAGTCACTGAACCCTTCGCCAGAGTGGCCATGGACATAGTCGGCCCTCTCTCACCCCCTTCTGCAGAGGGACATAGGTGTATTCTAACCCTAACTGATTTCACTACAGGATTCCCAGAAGCTATTCCACTTAAGGATGTGGAGTCTGTTTCTGTTTCTGAGGCACTACTCTCCCTCCATGGTAGATGATATACATCGTTAAGTCCTGAGTGACAGAGGCACCCAGTTTTCATCGCAGCTGATGGCCGAGCTTCACAAGCTGCTCGGCGTGAAACACCAGTTTACCAAACTGTTTCATACCACGGATGTATGGAGAGACTACAGGAGCCCCTCAAAGCTGTTTTACAGAAGCTTTTTAATGTAAAGCATCGATATTTTATTCCAACTTTGATCGCCCTCAAGGAAATGTGTTGGACCTCTACCAGCAAACCAAAGAGAAGTACGCCTTTGACACCAGAAATACAGTAATACACAATTACTTTTTCAGAAGTTTCTGTCACTATGGAAATCTTACAATGTAACTACATTGCCTTTTACTAAATACATAGTCAATAAGCCATTATTTGATAAACAATACTCTGGTTTTGAAATTTTTTAAAAATATATATATAATAGTGATTGAATTGAATTAACCTGCGTAGTGCCAGCGCCATATATATACGGTCTCAACTCAGACGGGAAACGATGACGTCATCACTTCTTGTCCGACTCACAGCTTGTCATCGCCTGTCACCGCACGTCTACAAGGTGGGTTTTAATGCCTTTAAAGTGCTCGTACATAATTTTTATTATATTTCCCCATATTAAACAGATGGTTAGGGACCCTATAAATTGTTTTTAAAATAATTGAAAAATGGCTGGCACTGCGCAGGTTAATCAATGTTTTCAACAAAATTTATCCATTTTTAAATGAAATTCAAGACTACATATAGATAGTTTTGAGCCTAATTTATGATAAATGTAACTTGGTTATTGAAAATTATTTTTTTATATAATAAACAAAATATTTTGTTTCATCACAATATTTTAATTGAAAATAACAGTGGAATTGAAGTGGTCCACTCTCATTTCTTTCATTTTAGTCCGCTTGTCTTCTCCCAAAAAGGGGATTGGAGGAGCAGGTTAGAGAGCAAAAAGTGTCATTAAGGCACTAGTGAGCCAGAGTTAATAATCTTCACATTCAGTTACTTTGTATGGATGTCAATACTTTTTTCATAGTAAAATTAACCTTGGAAATAAATAAATAAATAAATAAATAGAGAACAAAGTCACATCTAGTCTATCTATTTATCTATATATCGGGCTGTTGTCCCCCTAAAGGGTGGTAGCAAATACAAGTACAGTACAAGTTTCGTTGCCTCTTATTGCAATGTTATTGTGTTTCTATACTAATACTATTTGGTCACGGGCTTATGGAACACACGTTTTCTTATATTTAATTATTAAAATTAACAATTTCATCACTCTTTGACTCGTCAATTCATCAAAATTGCTTCCATTTCATAACAGTCAATTAATTAAAATCGCTTCCATCTTTAACATAAATTACATCCATGTAATACTCATAATCACATCATAAATAAAATTTTCTTTGGAGCGAATAACATCCTTACATTTCACATAAACACAATTCACAGCATAATAAATATATACCTTAACTTAGCATCCTATGAGGTGCAATATGACTCTTACATAACGTCACCTTTACATACAGTTCTAAGGAGGGCTTCCATCCCGAGCTAAGACAGTTCTCACCACACACTCTTCTTGATAAGAGAGAGAGAATGAAGTGGATACTGTGCTTTTCTACGTGCTCCTTACATCCCCCAAAATCACGGCCATAAAATTTATATCCTTACAAAGGATAACTAACTTTCCATTACATCTGGCTTAAAGGCTGATATACCCTGTGTTTCTTAACAAACAAACCATTCAGGCTATATTCCCTATACTGTAATATAAACACTATGTTTCTATGCCTTTCTGACAATTTCCGGTGATTAAGGTATTAACTTTAATTGCCCCTTGACTGTTTCCCTCTTTTCAAGACTCACTTTTAAGTATCTGTGTGACTAGGCTACACCTGTCTCATGTATACATGTTGTCGTCAGATTCTGTTACATCCTTTTTCTGCATCCTGTTGTTGGGTACAGGTTCATGACATACCCCGTCCTTCGAAGTACATGTCTCTGTGCACCATACTGATGATGTTGACACATTGAAGTTTGAGGCTGGTCCATCAATTCATGAGCTTCCTGGGTGGTATTCGGTCATTTGGATAACCGAGAAACGAACCACCAAGTACAGTCAAGCCCCATTTAACGCAAGTTTTTTTAGTGCGAAACACAATTAGCGTGAGCTATCATTTACCAAGAAAAAAATTTATTAATGCGAAAGCCCCAGTTAGCGCCAACTGTATGTTAGGGCTCAACTGTATGTGCCCATTTGCATCCACCTGCCAGTATCACAAACAACAATGTGACCATCACTAGTGACACCCATTTGTAACTATTCCAGAAGTCCTCGCACATCTGTAGACTGCTGACTCAGTAAGGGCTGTAATTGGTCAATGTAGGTGCTGATAGGTAATGGCTCCAATCTGTTATTGCTGGGAAGGCTAATGTTAGTGACATTCATAAACAATCCATGTTCTCCTGCAGTGAAGGGGAGAGGCATAGAGAAGGGGTAAGGTTGGATTCTTAGAGATTCATCAGTGACGTGTGTCTGCATAACTGGAAGAAAAAATGTATCGCTATGGATACTACAACCATAGCCAACTTCTAATGTGCCAGTGCCATTTATTACATGTCTGGATTTGGGAATAGATTGATTTACACAATTTAAAGTAATATCAATTAAATTACTAGTTGCATAAAGCCATCCTTGGTCTTTCCTAATAATATAGGCTGAAATTCTTTAACAATTTGTTTTTTGGGAAAGGTCAGAAAAAAATAATTTCTATAGAAATAAGGCTAACTCACAACATTCTATACTGCTGGTATATATTGGTCCCATTGGAGAACATGTTAATAATTCATCATATCTCCTACGTACATCAAAATCATCAACTTAAAAATAATGAGTTCTAAACTCACTAATAACAAAATAATGCTTTGAGGGAGTGTGTAAAATGAGGCTTTATTATGTGGTATAGGATATAGTAGGGAGGCCATTCCCAAGACAGCAAAAGGGTCTGCGGGATTACCTCTGAGAGGAATAAGTAAGTAAAAGCTTAGTCCATGTAAAACAGTCATTTTGTTTATAACACAAATAGCAGCTCTATGAAAACCTAAAAATTCTGGTTTAGGAGAGAACAACAATCCAAGAGTTTTAACTGAAATATCATCCAACAGTGTCAACAATCTACTGTTTGTAACAATGTGAGGTGAGATATGTTTCCATCATAGTTTGTAAACCAATTTTTAGATTTATATGATCTACAGATATAATACTGAGAGCCAGCTGGACATGCATAAAAGTTTCCAATATAATTCATCCTTTTTCTGTTTCTTGAATTTTTTCATGCATAATGTTTTGCAATTTTTCTGCTATTTTTGTGGATGTTTCTAATTTATCTAGTGCATGATGTATATTGGTCAGATCCCTTAAGGTAACATTCAGAATACTAGAAGGAACATTAAGGAATATCCTTTCCTGTACCGTGAATGTACCAAGAGAATGCAAGCGATTGTGAATTAAATTGATTTGGCTCTATGTTGCAGTGCCAAAAAGTTGGTTTTTTTTCACATTTAAAGGGTACCAGCCAAGGGCAAACAAAAATAGGTTAAAAACAAAATACTCCAATTTCAAAAATGCATCCAAATACGGGTGGGAAGGGTAACCTTCCACACACGGCCTGACAGATCTCGCCTAGTAATTGTAGATACAGAACCTCAAGCTGAAGCTATGCTTACCCTTAAAGACCTTGATAGGAAACCTGATACCCAACTAAACATTCATACTGGTACCATTCTTGTACCCCATGAAATCTGCCCAGTGTGCATCAGTTGGCCTGAGTGTTCTACTGAACTCTTTGAACTGATTGCAGACGAGCATGATATTGCTCATGTGTCCTACTTTACTGTTAACCCTCATGGCAGCCACAAGAACCTTGCAAAAATTGCATTCAAAGGACAAGATCTTCCAGGCAGTGTATACATAGGTGTAACCTTCTGTAAGGTTAAACCTTTCATTCCTCCCCACGTCAGTGACAAAACTGCTGGAGATTTAGACATCCAGTAAAATGCTATAGATCCACCACACGTTGCCCTCTCTGTGCCTCACCTGGCCATACCCGTACAAATTGCCCTTCAACAATACGCATTTGAGCAAACTGTACCCAAGAACATAATGTCTTCTTCCAAGGCTGTTTCGTCTACAAATTTAAATTAAAGTTGCTATCCTCTGCTTCAATCATGACCCAACACTCAGGGAAGCTAGATAAGAAGCCCGTCTCAGTGGCTTCCAACAGATTCCTCTCTCAGCATATCTCCACCAACACCCCTCGGTCCACATCTAGCGTTACCTTTCCCTCTACTACATCCTATCCTCCTCCTTCCACTCATAGCTCTTCCTCTCCCACTCCTCTTGTTCCTTCATCTAACACAATTACCTCTCCCACTGCTATTACCCTCTCTTCATCCCCATCTCTTGATTCTTCACCTTCCACTTCTATCACCACTCCCGTAGTTCTTTCAGTGGCAGTAACTATTCATTTTTCTTTACTAGACCCTGACACCCCAACCTCTACTCTTTCAACTTCGCTCCCATTCCATGCTGTATTCTTGCAACAATTAAGCGTCGCTTCTGTGCTTTCCCTCCAAAACCATCTACTGATCCTACTTTATTCTTAATTACCAAAACTTCTTCCTTACAGTCTTCTACCAAGAAAACCTTTACTCCCACTGCCTTCTTTCCTCCTTCCCCTAGTGAAACCATCTCTGATATTGAAGCCTTTAAAGCAAAACCTTTTATTGATGCCTCACTTCCTTCCCCATCTTCTACCTTATCACATTTAAATTCTCATAACACTGTGTTCCAACAGAAGTTCATGCCCCGCCCCGTGACCTTCTCCCAACTCCCCTACCCCATCCCATCCCCTACTCCTATACCTCTCCCTTCCCCTTCACCTTTTTCCCCCTCTTTCCTTCCCACCCTTTCAGCTACATCTACCAGAAAATCTTTTCTTGGCTATCCTTTACCTCCTGGATTCTCTCGTGAATCCGTGTTATATGATTCCTTTCTCCAAGATCCATCCTGCCCTCATACTTCCCTTACTTCCATACCTCTTACTTCTGATTCTAGTGCCTCTAATGATCCCAGTACTCCTATTCCTACCATTGTCACAACTTGTTGATATTCTTTAAAAAATATATATATTTCTGCTCCCATTGAAATTATCTCTGCTGCCTACTTTTTATCTATGTTCTCTCAAGTCTGATACACTAACTTACCCCTTACGATCCCTTTTTCTTGAACACTTTTCCACTCATTCACTGTAACTAACCATTCTTTCCATCCCCATATTTTACCTTCTGGTTATCTCATTGCTCTGCCATCTGCCTTTTAGCCTATCACCTTTGATGTCTGGCACTTACTTTATTCCCATTAATTCACTCACTCTTCAATAATCCATAATAAGTGTCTTCATCTTGTCACATTATCAACTTTTCTAAATTCCAATCTAGAGTGATATTTTTCTTTACTTCTGTCACAACAAATATAGTCTCATCCTCTAGGCCACTGGTTCCCAACTTTTTCACTACCAAGGACCCCTTATATTTAAATGAGTTTTCCCACAGATAAGGTGTGTCAACTTAACATGCTGACTTTATTAAACTAGCAACAAACTCATCTTACTAGATTCATATGAATGCATTTATATGTTACGTTACCTGTGTGTAACTGCATTATTTTCTTTTCTTTTGATATGCTTATCCTTATTTATATATATGAAATTTTGAATTTAGTTCACGGACCCCCGGTACTACCTTTGGGGACCACCTGGGGTCAGTGGACCGTGTCCTCTTGATGCCTTAATCTAGATAAACAGTCAGCCACTTTGTTTTCCTTACCAGGGATATACTCTACTTTAATATCAAATTCAATCACTAGTAATTGCCATCTCGTGGTTCTACTGTTCGTATTTGAGGTAGTCAGTAACCATACAAGTGGTCTGTGATCAGTGTGAACAAATATAAGATCCTAGACATAAGGTTCTGTTTATTTTCAGACCATACACAATAGCAAGTGCTTCCTTTTCAATGGTATTGTAATTTACTTCAGCTTTGTTTAGCTTTCTGCTAAAAAATATGAGTGGTCTAAGATTATCATATTCATCTTTTTGCTATAGAACACCACCAATTGCAATATTAGAAGCATTAGTAGTTAGATAAAAAGGTCTTTTCAAAATCTGAAAATATGTGTCACTTGCTCTGATAATACTTTTTTGAGCTTAAAAAATGCCTCCTCTGCTTCCTTACTCCATTGTATGTATTTCTTATTTTTTTTCCCATTCATGTTACCTTCTGTAAGCTTATTTAGGGGAGAAGCTATACCAGCATAACCCTTTATGAGTTTCCTATAATAATTAGTCATCCCCAAAAATTATTGTAGCTCTTTTACTGTTTGGGTGTGAGTATCTTATTAATAGCTTCTATTTTATTTGACTGAGATCTTAATCCCTCTACTGAGATAATATGTCCTAAATACTTGACACTTGACTTAAAGAAAGTACATTTCTTTAAATTTACCCCTACCTTTGATTCTTGAAGTCGAAGAAATACCCTTTCTAAATTCTCTGTGATCCATCCAATCCAGACCTTGAATTATAAAGTCATCCAAGTACACATGTGTATTGTAGCCTGTCAAGCCTACCAATACTTGATTTATGATCCATGATTCTACAAAAAGCTGCTGGAGAATCTTTCAGGCCCATGGGTAAGACATTATGTTCATATAATCCTTCAGGTGCTACAAATGCATTCAAAGCTTTGCTGTCTTCCATAAGAGGAACCTGATACAGTGCTCCCTCCAATTTTGTGGGATTCAATTTTGCGACCGAGACCAATCTCCATCTCCGCAAGCCCAGGTACAGTAAAATGGTCATTTAAATAAATTTTCTTATGGATAATGATAATGTTTATGTTTTTCTGTATTTTTTTATTGTGGGATGTATAATTACATGTATTTGTGTACAAACAAGGGCAAAAATATGACAAAAATCACCATAAGGTTAATTATTCCAATTTTGGGAATTGCACGCAAAATTGGAGGGAGCACTGTAATAGCCTTGTTTCAGGTCTAGACATGAAAAAAAAAATTCCTTTGCCCAAGTTATGAAGAATATTGTATATGTTAGGTAAGGGGTATGAATCATTCATCACATGGGTATTTGAATTTCTGAAATCTACACAAAGTCTGATTTATCCATCTTTTTTCACCAAGGGAGACTGGAAAGATGACCTAGAAAAAGTATGGCATAATCAAACCCTCTAGGTCCTAAAGGGTCTGATTATGCCATGCTTTTCCATTATTTTTATCTGTTTCTTTACCTTTTCATGGAAACAAGCTGAAATAGGACTGGAAAGCTGGCTTTATAGGCTTAGCGGTTGACTGCAATTTGATAGTATGATAAAAAAAAAAATGGAGTAACATTTGGAGGATCACCATCATTAGCAAAGACTGATGGATATTTCATAACAAGTCCTTTCAGGATCTTTTCATTACTGTCTAGTTTTCACATGTAATCTATGGTCTGGGAAAAAAAAACATTTTTGTGCTTCATAATATTTTCTGCGATGGTGGTCACAATATTTTACTGATCACCTGATAAATTTTTCCTATTACATGGCTGAACAAATACTAATGTTTTCCCTGTTTCTAACTGAATTGTTTCATTTGTGACATTCATATACGTACTGTATAATGAATCTAAATTTTTTATTTTCCTTGTCAGACTCTTAATTTTATGAACCCTAGACATAACATATGAGCTCCAGTGTTTCCTGCCACTGGCTCAAAAATAGCCGTATCTTAGTCAACTAAATTTGTTTCTAGTATAATAAAACTCATATTTTTTCCATCTAATATGGTTGCATCAGCTACTGAATACTTGAATTTTAAATTTCTGCAACCTCCTCCATCTGCAGCGTTTTTTTTTTCTTTAGTTATATGAAGTGCATGCTCAAGTGGTAATTCAACTGTAGTAACATTATTCCCTTCAATGCAGAGCTTCAGTGGGCTAGTCTGGAATCTTACATCATACCTTCTCATAAAGTCACAGTCTAATGTCAGTTGTGATGTCCATCCTTTTTCCTCACTAATAATCAGTTCATGTTTATAACTCCTTCCTCCTATTTTTAGTGTCAGCTTAACACTGCTGTTGACATAACATCTCCACTCGCATTACGGATTCTGCTTAAGTATTGAAATATTTTATTCTTTGCTAATGTCCTTGCTAATTGAGCTCCTATAATGGAAACTCCTGCTACTATATCAAATAATGCTAACTGTTCCTTAATGTCCTTATCTCCTATTCTTACTTCAATGAATACACGTCCTATTTTCCCATTCACTGCTCCTATAACTACCATGGATGCATTATGTATACAGTGATGTTTTCCTTTGTGGTGGATACCATTGCACATCGTACATTTCCTATTTTTATGTCCTTGCATGCCACAACTTAAACAAGTGACTGTAGCTCAGTGCCAATGTAGAATTTTAACATTGCAGTACATTGCAGTAACATTGCAATATGACTCTTACATAACGACACCTTTACATATAGTTCTAAGGAGAGCTTCCATCCCAAGCTAAGACAGTTCTCACCACACACTCTTCTTGATAAGAGAGAGAGAATGAAGTGGATACTGTGCTCCTTACATCCCCCAAAATCACGGCCATAAAATTTGTATTCTTACAAAGGATAACTAACTTTCCATTAGATCTGGCCTAAAGGCTGATAAACACCTTGGTCCCATATAGAACGTGTTCAGATAGAATGATTCACTTATAGAACGAGCGACCAAAAATATTAGATAAAAATTATTGTACAGAACGATCATGACCGTATAGAATGGGGTGGCGGAAATAAGTGAAGCATCCAAGGAGTTCTTATACAGAACGAGCATAATCGTATTGAACGCACACAGAGGTGACGTAGTGCTGACGTCACAGGCATCTACGCCGCTTGGATGACTCTGTTCCCGCTCTAGCAGTTTGAAGCGTCCAGCTAGTGTCGAGTGACTGGGTGGAGGTGCTTATGTGCGAGATCACTAACTCACAGCAGCGGGCAGAGGCAACACACCCTCCGCCACTCTCCATCAGTCCTTGACGCGCTGCCAGCTAGCAGTATCTCGTCTCTCACCTCGTGTTCCCCTGTCTCCCATCTCTCTCTCTCTCTCTCTCTCTCTCTCTCTCTCTCTCTCTCTCTCTCTCTCTCTCTCTCTCTCTCTCTCTCTCTCTCTCTCTCTCTCTCTCTCGTCAAGGACTGGTGGGGTGGCGAGAGAAATAATAAATATAAAGTCGTACATACTATACATCGTGTACTAAACACATATGTCAAGGTTTCAGGCGGTGCTCGTCATTATTTACCTCACAAAGAATCTTGGAAGCTACGTTAGGTTAGGTTATGGTTAGGTTAAAGGAGAGAGGGAAGAAGGAGACAGCGCGTCACAGCAGGAGTGTTGCTGTGTTGCGTTTACAGTTTTTTTTATTTACCTCCGATTATAGTAGGCTATGGTTTATTTACCTCTTATTATCCTTATTTAATGAATAAATAAACGCAATGACTACTGAGATGAGATACTGCTAGCTGGCAGCGCATCAACGACTGTTGGAGAGTTGGGGTGAGTGTGTTGCCTCTGCCCGCTGCTGCCAGCTGTGATCTCGTGTAGTGCGTAAAGGGGTGTGATGGGAAAAAGAATTAAAATTCCCCTATTTTTCCCTTCCGTGAAAAGGAAAAAGGGTCATAACATGTAAATCCGGCAACCCGATAAGCAGTAGGATATGTTTTCCCGAGGTAGCAGTGGGGTGGTGGGAGTGGACACTTAGCGCCACTCACTGGCTTGCTCCCACAGGTAACCCTCTAAGATTAGAAAGAAAAGAAACACTCCGAGTTTGTGATAAGTGTAAAGTCAAAATACTGAGACGCGAGTGAAAGGGAAGTGTCACATATATATACACTCACTGGCTCGCTCCCACTGCTTCCACAGGTGCCTGTCTCAAAGCAACCAACCCGTGTTTCCCGGCCACCATATTGTCTGCTAAAACATCCAAGTGCTAAATCATTAATGTCTGCCCCATAAACCCCCATGGCCTTCCCGAACATCAGGGAAGTGAGCTGAATGAGGCCCAGGAGAGTGGTGTGTGTAAGATGGAAATGTGTTGGGGAAATGGTGTTGGCGTCTGGGGAGACGTATGGCTGGTGGCAGCAAGGTGGTGTTGACGTGGCATGCTGGAGGGAGTGGTAGGTTGCAGGCTGAATCACGTTGTCCCAAGTGCACTCGCCACAGTAATGTGCATCCTCTATGATTTGGATGTGTGGGTTGACAGGGCGAAGAAAGGAAACAGAAAGAGAGTGAGAATGGGTTACTGATATTTACCATCTGTGAGCTAATATCGTGTGCACTTCTGAGTTGATACTTAGTTACGTGGCGGGAAGCAGGGCCAACCTCACCCCCATTCATGATGCTGTGTAGGGTAAAGGTGTGTTTTGTGTGGTGACTTGAGTGAGTAAATGAGGCGTGGAAGAATATTTACATGGGTTATTGTTGATTGAGAGAAACTACATTTTACTTGGGTGTATTATTTACCGGGAAGTTTCATGTTTGGTTGAGAACCAACAGGAGTGGTGAACTATTTTACATGTAGTCACGGGACATTAGTTCTCTTTGTGCTTGTGTGGAGTTCGCCATGGTGAAGGCGAAGTGATTTTGACGTTAGGGTACATTAGTGTTCTATGTGCTGTGTGGAGTTCGCCGTGGTGAAGGCGAAGTGAGTCTAAGGTTAGAATAAATAAGTTTACTGGACACCCGTTCTCACTGAATTCCCCAGCCGAGTAGTGATTCATGAACCCAGAAATACAGGGTTGGTACCGCCCTAAATAAGGTACCTGATGGCAGCAATATCAGTTTAAATTCATTTGTTTTGAATAAGGACGTCAGATGAGTTTTACTATTTATTTATTACATCTTGTTTGTGTTTATTGATTTTTTTCTTTTCTTTGACAGTCTACTTAAGTTTGCAAAAGTAAATTTTGTTTTCTTAAGACCAGTAAGAACTCAGCTAACACCACATTGCGTGTAGTGTCCTTTTGACGTTTCCTCAGGAGGAGGAGGAGTAAACCAGCTGGGGGCACTACAATCGGACTCCCCCTCCCCCTGTACATACATCCCCGTAGTATTAAGGCAAGGAAAACCTTATTTGGTGTTTTTTTTACCATTTATATTTAATATTTGTTAATATTATGCAGTGTACATTAATTTCAGGGACAATTTTGGTGACCGATCGACCAATTGTCGTTTTTCCCATAGGCTACATGTAGCACATAGAACAACACCTTCTATCGACCTATTGGACGTTCTTTACGAGACCAAGGTGTACCCTGTGTTTCTTAACTAACAAACCATTCAGGCTATATTCCCTAAACTGTAATATAAACACAATGTTTCTATACTTTTCTGACAATTTCCGGTGATTAAGGTATTAACTTTAATTGCCCCTTGACTGTTTCCCTCTTTTCAAGACTCACTTTTAAGTATCTGTGTGACTAGGCTACACCTGTCTCATGTATACATGTTGTCATCAGATTCTGTTACATCCTTTTCCTGCATCCTGTTGTTGGGTACACAGGTTCATGACACAAGCATAAAAAGGAGATCTGGTGTGATGGCCTTCAAATGCCTTAAAAAGTTGTAAAGGAAAGCAATGGTCATAAAAGCATAGGATTTTTGTAAAAAATCTGAGACACTTTAAAGGACAGTGGGATATGTGTATTTATTATCAATATATAAAGAAGTTAACCATTCCCCGTTGCAGGGGTCAGTAAAGAACTGCACTTTATATGCTACGGAAGCAAACGCAAGACTGACGGTCTTTGTTCATCCACAAAAAGCCATCTGGCATGTTACTTCCACCCATGTACCCACAGACAATGAGCCTTCAACTATATGCCTGGTCCATCATCCAACTTTTGATGACATTAAATACTATAATTTATAATGTTTTCCCCGATGACAGGCACTCGTCATCGGAATGTCTACATCAAAAAATTCCATGACGGGCAGAGTCATCGTTGGAAAGGGTTAAGAACCACCACCAGTCTGACTCAAATCCAGGTGGATCAGGTGTCGTACCCGTCTCACTGCACTGGATGTAAAAGTGAGAGGCATACCAGATAAACTGGTAGTTGGAAACCCCTCACTCTATCCTATTCAGCAGGGCACTAAGTGCCTTGAATCTTATTGCGATGGGGTTGACAAAAAATTTTCAATATATGGTGTGCCTCTTACTTTTTTACTCGTGTGTGGTGAGGCAGCTAGGACACCCAACCCTTGTTTGATTGTGACTGGCAGTGTTCTGAAAAACTTCTCATGATGAATATTTGCCATCAACCCCAACAAGATTAAAGTCACTTGCTGCCGCCACTGAATGGGGTAGGATGAGAGGCTTCCATACACCAATTCGTCTGGTGTGCCTCTCACTTTTACATCCTGTGAGGCAAGGAGGCTACAACACCCAACTCGAGTTAAGTCCAACTAGTTGTTGTTCTAAACAATGTGCTTTTTCTCAAATATGAGATGGTAAATTTTAAAGGAATGAATACAATAAAACAAGACTGAACAAAATGACTAACAAAATGTATTTTTTCAAATAAAAAGTCAAATTATTGACACATTGTCTGTAACAAAACTTTCCGTGTAAATACTCATTTAAGAATGAATACATCCTCAAGCTTCTGATTAGTATCAACTGATTTTTTCTTACAATGTTATAAAGGCTGCACACTGGTGTTTAATGCTGATATGCAACATTTTCAGTCTAGAGAAACATTACTGAAGATTTCCACAGTACATCCCAACCAAGTAAAAGGAAGTGTACAATAACCATAAACTAATATCAACAGTACAATTTTAAGTATACAAGTAAGTTCTTTAATATGTATTATCAGAAATGCAGGTGTTATTGAAAAGTAGAATTCTCAAGTAATAATCACTTATAAATATAATATTTGTAAAAGAATAGTGATACAAGTTAATGAATTCACACTTATACATTCCAGAATACATAAGTCATGTTTATTTAATGCATATAATATTGCAATAATGAAATTCTTCATAAAATTTTTACATGCTTAAATTAGTTTTTCAGAATACATACGAAGATTTTGGTGTCCAAAGCAGAGTTAAGTGTGATTGGAAGTATTATCTGCTATCTTCATATAACTTGTTTAAACATCACAAGGTAAGCATGACATGAAATATTCATTGCCAACATTATGTAGGTACAGTAAACCCTCTTTAAATCGGACCCAAATATTTTGGATATCGGATAGATTGACCTCTTTCAGAGCTCTGGACACAAATATGTAAATCCGACCAAAATCCGGAATATACAGAGCGTTTACGGACACCGTCCGGACGGATGTTATAAATCGGACGAAAATATAGCTAGGAATTTAGTGCGTCTGAATCTGCCAATACTGTAATACAGTAGCACACACGTACAGTTAGTGCTACAATACTTGGAAGAGTACAGTTAGTGATGTTATATTCTTACTCCTTTCAAAGAACAATACTAAATTTGCCGGTGAACAAAAAATTCTACGTCAAAATTTTGACAGGGAATAGAAAAATAATGTAAAACAAGCATTATCGATATGCAGAATTGTTCAATTTCCATTTTATATATTACATAGTGTATCTGTAATGACAGTTACAACATTAATCCCATTAAAGAAGAATTTGAAAGCTTTCAAACCTCGATGGAAGGGTTGCCAGTTTGTGATTCCTGAACGAAACTCTCCGCAAGGCGCAACAAGTTTACAAGTTTATTACAGAAAGGGGGGGGATACATAGGAGGGGAGGGTGTACAAAGGTACACAATAAGATAAAGAAAGAAATATAGAAATATTAGTAGCAGGAGGAAAGTGCAACAATATTTAGGGGTATACAAACTGTACAACATTTGGAAATTCGATAGTGAAAGGATTAAGGTCCTGATGGAAAAGTGCAACCTAAAAAATCTGCATTGCCAACACGTAGATTGGAACTTAAATAACTAAGTAGTTTGTCAATCCAGGTTATGTAGAATTCTGGATAGTCTGGACAAAACCAATTTTTACTATAGTTTTGTCCATGAAATAAATAATATGCACTTATTTTACTGTGAGTGATGATTAGTTGATATTTTTGTTGTTCATCAAATTTTATTTAAATCTAAAATCATATATGGGTAGCACTTGTAGATTCATAAAGCAGAATATGAAATTGTGTAATAAGTCAATGTTTAGAAAATGCACAATAAAAATGGTATCAAATAACCATCACTTACACAGTCAGTACTTATTTAGGATTTTCTAATAAGTAGCTTCATTAATAAGCAAAATTAAGTACATGGGCTTATTCTATAAGAATAAAATAACAAAGTTCTTTCTGCCAAGGAATACAATTGCTGAATAGCATATTTTGAAGCTGATAAGAGCTCAGCTAGAGTGAGTTATTGTGAATAAAGTAAGCACCAGACATCAAAGGTCATATGGCGCTATGTTAAGCAAAAAAGCAAACGTCAGAGCAAAGAAATAATGGCAAGGCAAAGTATGGTGAAGGAAAGAACTTTTAGTTATAGTGAAATGATAAGACCAAATGGAGGATGTGGGTTTGTCAAAGAACGGCAAAACCAGAGTCATAGTACGATTTAGAGCCATCAGTAAAAACAGGAGTGCAATTGGCACAAGTAAGTTGGTGTATCAGACTTGGAAGAACATAGATAGAGAGTAGGCAACGGAAAGGACGGATATTCCAGTGGAGAATGGACGTCGTCGAATAATGAAAGAAAGAAAATGAACTAATTGAGATAATGGTAGGAACAGGAGAACTGGGATCAGAAGTAGGAGGTATATAAGTCAGGGTAGGAAGGGTTTTCGGAGAGGATAAATTATATAACATGGATTCACAAGAGAATCCAGGAGATAAAGGATAATCAAGAAGAGATTTTGTGGTAGATGTAGCTGAAGGAGTGAGAGGAGAAAGGGTGAGGTGTAGGAGGAGGAGGAGGAGGTAGGGAAGTGGAGGAAAGGTCACGAGGTGGGGAATTATCTTCTGCTGGAACATCTGAAGTTGATTGTGATGTATAGTCAGACTCGCCCAAGAGTGTGGCTGGCGAGCGGAAACAGTCGGGAAATACCCTTTTACAGCCCTGCCACGTGTATTTTAATCTGCATTGTAGAAATGTTTTAATGTAAGTAAAACCATGGCAGACATGATCAGGAAATATGCATACACGTTTATTCATAGTATTATAATGTATGAAGAAACAGTAAACTTATAATGGATAAGATATATATAAACATATAAAGAAACGTGGCATACATATTTTACAGTGTTGCTAATAAAAAGCAGTACCTATTAATGAATTTCCCTTTCGTTCTGGATAATGCATCTTATCACTCAAGAAAACTTCACATATGACATATGATGTTGCCAGATACACGATTTGGGCCTCATAAATTTTTTAAATACGAAATTGATTTGAATTTGCGCGGCAAATCTCTACACGTGGCAACGCTGTAACACGGTTATTCCCCACGATGGGAACACCTCAGCCACACTCCAAGGTGAGTCTGACTATAGTAGGAGGTAAAATAGTTAGACCAACGGAAGGTTTTGCAAAAAAGGCTTCAATCTCAGAGATGGTCTCATTAGGGGAAGGAAGTGGAAGAAATAGTTTTCTTGGCTGGAGGCTGCAGGGAAGAAGTTTTAATGATTAAGGATGAAGTAGGAGCAAGGTATGTGGTTGAAGTAGGGATTGGGGTGTCAGGGTTTAGTAAAGACAAATTATTAGTCAGGAACTACAGGAGGGGTGAGAGAAGTGGAAGGGATAGAGGCAAGAGTTGTGGATGAAGAGAGTGTAATAACAGTGAAGGAGGTAATTGTACTAGTTGAAGGAACTACGGGAGTGGGAGAGGAAGAAGTATGAGTGGCAGAAGGAAGATGGGATGTAGTAGAGGGAAAGGTAGTGGTAGCCGTGGTCTGTTGGGTGTTAGTGGTGATGTGTTGAAAGCCACTGATATAGGCTTCTTGTCTAGCTTCTTTGAGTGTTAGGCCATGTTTGAAGAGGAGGACAACAACCTCCAGTTCAGTTTGACCGCCTCAGGAGAAGATGTGTTTTGGGTGCAGTTTGCACAGAAGCATTTTGTTGAGGGGCAGTTTGTATGGGTATGGTCAGGTGAGGCACAGAGTGCAACGTGCAATTGATCAACAATATTTTACAGGATGTCCGAAGGTTTAACCTTACAGAAGGTTCTACCTACTTATACACTGTCTGGAAGATCTTGTCCTTTGAATGTAATTTTTGCAATATTTGCTGTGTACTTGCATCGGCCATAAGGGTTAATGGTAGAGCAAGACTCTCACCTAGTTATTGTTAACTCAGAAGCCCAAGCTCAAGCTATGTTCTCCCTCAAAATCCTTAATGGAAAGTCTTTCCCAGTGTCCCCGGATGCCCAACTCAACACTCATAATGGAACCGTTCTCACACCCCATGACATCTGTCCAATGGCCTCAGTTGACCCGACTGCTCTTCTGACCTCTTTCAAGTGATTGCAGATGAGCATGATATTGCTCGTGTCCTGCTTTACCATTAACCCTCATGGCCGTTGCAGGTGAATAATGCAAAAATTACATTGTAAGGTTAAAACTTACATTCCTCTCCCTTGTCAGAGCCAAAACTGCTCGAGATTCAGACATCCTGCAAAATACTATAAATCCCTCACACGTTACCCTCTCTGTGCCTCACCTGGCCATACCTGTACAAACTGCCCCTCAACAAAACTCATTTGTGCAAACTGCGTCCAAGAACATCATGTCTTCTTCCGAGGCTGTCCGCTTCAAACGTGGCCTAACACTCCAAAAAGCTAGACAAGAAGCCTGTCTCAGTGGGTTCCAACAAGTTTCCCTCTCTCAGTGCATCTCCACTAACACCCCACTGACCACAGCTAGCACTACCTTTCCCTCTACTACATACCATCCTCTTACCTCTTCCTCTCCCACTCTTGTTCTTTCTTCATCTAGTAACTAACCATTCTTTCCTTCAGCATATTTACCATGTCATTATTTTTTTGCTCTTCTGTTTGCCTTTTAGCTGATCATAGTGCAATATGATCTCTGATGTCTGGCTCTTACTTTAATTGCATTCTCACTCACTCACTCATCATGTATGGTTATGTCTATTTACAAAAATCAGGACTCTGAGTACTGTCTACCAACCTCCTAAAAACTTGACAAAAACCTTATTAACTAAAACTTGAAGAAGCTGATCGACAGTGAACAATCCTTTCTGTTCTTGATGAAACATTATCTAATACCTGCTAGCACCAAAGAAAATAGATACATAAATTGATTGTGCTATACTATAATTGCTGCGACTAAAGTAATTTTGAAACCTACTCTATTTGTGCTTCACTGCATCACCTCTGATCATTGCCTTCTTGTGATAACAAACAATGGAGCAACGCTAGTGATTTTAGTTGATATTAATGAATAATTTAGTGAAAAGTTTAGAAATTCTCAAGTTCAAGTTCATATAGTTAAATGTATTTATGCCCTGAAATATTGAATGTGATAATTCAAACATTTACAATTCAAATAGATGTTAAGTTGCTTAAATACAAAACACAAGCATCTTAATATCAACAGTCAATTTGGTTTTGTCAATATCCACCAGCAAGAGATTAATAATATATATGCATGAAATAATCTAAGCACAATAAAAAAGATTACTTTAAAGTGCATTTTATTCTTAATAGTATAATTAATTGCACTTCATGACAAAATTATTTACATTTCTTTGATCTTCATACCTCATCTAGAGTAAAGTGGTGTACCCTCAATATTTTTTGGGGGGAGGGCATAAATATGAATGTTGGTATACACGATTTATCAAGTCTGGAATAGTTTTTACTTATCCATATTTATTGACATTTGATCTGATAAGGACTGGGTGCTATCACTCTTTTGACACTTGTCAACAGAATTGCAATTAATTTTCATTGATTTCCTATCAATCTCCTCTGAGCTGGAGGTAACGCATTCTATCTCTAATGGGCTAGTTCTACTATCTATGTTTGTGGTATCTACTGCATTGTTATTTATGTTAGTTGTGTCACCTGTTGTGTTACCTGTTGTGGTGGAATCAGCTGGTCCACTATCTGTGTTTTCTTCCTGAGGTGTCATAGTGGTGCTGTTATTGCTACTGACAAATGCTGACTGAGAGGCACATTGTGAGTAGGCAGGAGGTGAGGAAGATATGTTCAACAATCTCTCAGATTCCTTACAATTATGTTGCTGTATTCTTGCATCTGACTGTTGCAGTAAGCCTCCAACTGCTCCTTCTGGCTGGTTCTCAGGTACTTGATGGGGAGCTAAAAAGTCTTCCAAACCACCTTCTGCATTAAGCTGAAGCGATCCTGAGTGAGTGACTGGATAAGGTGGTAACATAGACATGGCCTCTTCATAACTTGGTGGCTTCTCTGTGACCAAAAAATAATCTGGTGGCCTGCTCTGTGAAACTGAAGTGCACGGGGTGCGGGACTGGGTTTGACCACGTACCATAGGTACAGTGATCACATGGAGATCTCCTGCATCATCTGAACTGACCTTTAAAAACAAAAAGTAATATTAAAAGAATATTGTCACAAATTTAATATTAGTTAAAAATAAATTAAACAAAAATTCAGCATTTTCTGAGAAAATAGGTGTTTCATTACTTGTTAGTAACACATTAACCCTAAGCACAGTGGCGTAGTGGTCCGTGCACTCTAACTCAAATTTTCAGTTGATCTCTCTCTTGTGACCACCAAGGGCAACAGAGATCTGAGAAGTACTACATTTGGTTTTGTTACCTTTAACAAACACGTACAATGCTATGTTCTGCTTAAAGGTATTTCTATACATTAGAATATAAGAATGCATAGCCTGAAACTGGTACTGCATAGCACCTCTTCAAAACACTGCAAATGTCAGCCAAATTTACTATTGTTCCAATTTCATATATAAATTTCATAGCCTTATTAATTTTTTAATATATGGTGAAAAACTTTAGGTAAGACAAATAACAATGAAGTACAATATTATTGAAGGCATTGGTCATTGGTTACTTCCGAGAAGATCTAACTGCCTCATATACAGTTGCGCTTGGAAGTATCGTCGCCATTTTCAGATTATTTTGTTGTGGCGACATCTGGCAACTGCACCACCAGGGGCATTCACTGCTGGCTTTATTTATTTTTTGTCACAATTATGAATACCATTAAAATCCACAATGAAATTTTACTTACAGTACTGGAATGCAAATAATTGTTCAAAAGTAGTATCAAGACAATGCATCTGACATATACAGAAGATATATCAATATTTACTTAATTACCAATATTAAAACTTTGATGATGATTCAGTAATCATAGCTTAATTACCTGTATGTGAAGACGATATATCAATTATAGCCTATTATTTGTATTGAAGACATATTTAGTACTCTATTATCAGTATTTGATGAGTTACTATAGCCTATTACCGGTATTTGAAGATACAGGTTGACCATCACTAATATGGCAACGGCGAGACCTTAGGACTGCCGGATTTTCGAAATTTCCAGATTATTGATGTTTTGTCTCCTGACCCTATACACTAATTCCTCGTTATATCGCAGTTCACTTTTCGCGGTCCCAGTATTTCGCGGGTTTTTTTCTGTAAGACCTATTATTTTTTATATCGCGTATATTTTTGCCATTTCGCGCCATTCCGCAGCATTGTTTATGAGTTTAAATCTCGCGCGTCATAATAGAATAACAATACGTACTGATTCAGCCAATCAGAGCGTTGGTATTGTTTTCTCGGCCGCTGATCGGCTGTTGTGTTCAAGGGGCTGATTTCACAGTTGCTTCCTATAGTTGTGATCATTACCAATGAGCAGTGATCTCCACCACCATCAACAAATCCGATTTCACAGTCATCTTTCGCGGTGTTGTTTGTTTGTATCAATACCCGAAATTGGAACCTTTGGTAACGCAGGCTTGGGAGCTGGGGTACGTCCCCAACGGAGCTTAACAAAGCAATTTTTTAGCAAAAAAAAAATTTCTTATCCCCATATAGTTATATTATTTCCTGAAATATATGTGAAAAATTATTTAACAATACAGCAACACGTTGTAGGGGTATGATGATATGAAAATTTTTGAGAAAAATGTGGATGGCGGCGTGAACGCATCAGTCAACGAGGGAGAGAAAAAGATAAGTTTTTGGAAAATGGTATACTCTTATTTTCAAGACAAAACTATATTATTCTGATGGATTTCGATGTGTTTTAAATTAATATGATAACCGTTTCTCGGCAAAATGATCAAACCAAAAATAAATCAAACCTAACCTAACGTCCTAACCGGGGGTGTCATTTAAATTTTAATATTACGGTTATTTCTTTATTTGCTTACCTAGTTCAACTATCTAAATACTCAGAAAGATGAAAGATCTACACAATGAAATAGGTAAGGATGGCTGGAGGATGCTATTTACCGAAATACTGAGACAAATAGTAGTTGGGTTGATTTATTAATGCGGCAGTTATATCAGCGTCAGGAAACCAGTGCAGGCTGTGAACAACCTTCAAGGTAAAAGTTATCCATTGCTCTTGCTCTCTCTCTCAATATCTTTTATGTGTTTAAATGTGTTTCTATTATTTTAAAAGTGTGTTTAAAGACCTTAAAATGCTTTTAAAAGTACCGTAAAAGTTATTAAAACATGCCTAGGGTGTATTTAAATAGGGTATTTCTATTTCGCCGATTTTCACTTATCGCGGGACGGTCTGGAACGTATCCCCCGCGAAGGAGGGGCCACTAGTGTATATGCTGTATATTATATTGTAACAAAATGACTACAGTGCTTTAAAGAAAGAAAATTAAACACTAAATGAAAAGCAAATGAAAATTTAATGTGAAAAGCAAATGAAAATTTAATGTTCAACAACTAAATGAAATAGTTCTACAGAATTTCAATTCAATACGGTACCTCAAAAAGGAATTAAATAGCATCACTGGCTATATAGCAGCAGATTTTAACAATTACGGCAAATACAGTGTTCCCTCCAATTTTGCGTGAAATTGGTCGACATAGCAGGCCGCAAAATTTTAATCATTAACCTTATGGTGATTTTAGTCATATTTTTGCTCTTGTTTGTACACAATTACATGTAATTATACATCCTACAATAAAGAAAAATACAGAAAAACATAAACATTATCATTATCCATAAGAAAATTAATTTAAATGACCATTTTACTGTACCTGGTATTACAGAGATGGAGATTAGTCTCGGTCGCAAAATTGGAATATCGCAAAAATACATGTAATTATACATCCTACAATAAAGAAAATACAGAAAAACATAAACATTATCATTATCCATACGAAAATTAATTCAAATGACCATTTTACTGTACCTGGGATTGCAAAGATGGAGATTAGTCTCGGTCGCAAAATTGGAATATCGCAAAATTGGAGGGAGCACTGTAAATAAGAAGGAATGCCTGTTTGTTGTTGCAAGCATGAGCAAACAGCTCATCAAAATATAAACATAAACACCTCCACCACCTGCTTCTATTTCTCCTACTGTCTTCTTTACAGTTTGACAAGAGGGATTTTTTTAAACTGCGCTCTGAAATTCATGCCGGAAAACTGATGGAACCGGAATATTGATTGCCGGATTAGTGATGGTCAACTTGTACAGTGCTCCCTCCAATTTTGCGACCGGAATATTGATTGCCGGATTAGTAATGGTCAACCTGTACAGTGTTCCCTCCAATTTTGCAACCAAGACCAATCTCCATCTCCGCAAGCCTAGATACAGAAAATGGTCATTGAAATTTTATTTACTAATGGAAAATAATAATGTTTTGTTTTTCTGTATTTTTCTTTATTGTTGGATGTATAATTACATGTATTTGTGTACAAACAAGGGCAAAAATATGACTAAAATCACCATAAGGTTACTGACGAATACGAATTTTGCGGCCTGCGTCGACCAATTTCACGCAAAATTGGAGGGAACACTGTATATTGATTATATTTTATTACTGCTATTTAAAGACGACATATATTAATTATACCCTATTATCATTATATGAAGCATATTTCCGAAATCTAGTCTCGATTTTCTCCCACCCCGCCCTCTCCAGTAACGTAGCATGATGCTGCCTCGTGATTGACTGCGCTCACTCTCCTTGCCTAGCAAGCCTGCCCCCCCCCCTCTCTCTCTCTCTCTCTCTCTCTCTCTCTCTCTCTCTCTCTCTCTCTCTCTCTCTCTCTCTCTCTCTCACTATTTTGTTATAACTGTTGTGAATATTAATTTGGGAAGTTCGGTTCAAGTGTTTTATTTCTCGTTTTTTTTCTTCTTAGTTTGTGTTTGTGTTTAAAACACAGAAGAAAAAAAAAACATCAGGGCCTCTCTGATGTGCGTTTTTTTTTTTCTAACTTAACCTAAACTAAGAAGAAAGAAGAAAAAAACCAGAAATAAAACATTTGAACCAAACCTCCCAAACCAATATTCAGAACAGTTATAATTGAATAGTGAGAGAGAGAGAGAGAGAGAGAGAGAGAGAGAGAGAGAGAGAGAGAGAGAGAGAGAGAGGAGAGGGGGTGGAGGGGAGGGAAGCAGGCTAGACAAGGAGAGCGAGCGCAGCCAATCACGAGGCAGCGTCATCCTACGTCACTGGAGAGGGTGGGATGGAAGAAAATCAAGACTAGATTTCGGAAATATGCGAGCGGGAAGCAGCGGCGGGATGTACGTGGCGTAACCTCCACCACTTGCTTCTTTTCTCCTATTGTCTTCTGTGCAGGGTTTGGCGACAAGCGGGATTTTTTTCTCAATGTATTTTTGTTTTCCCTTGGCCAGTGCCTTTCTAATGTATATAAAAAAAAAAAAATTTGAAATAAAAAAACAGCATCGCTCGTAACTCGAGCGAATACTCGGATACTGAGGCGAATTTTCCGAGTATTTTGTGCTCGTAACCTGAATTGCTCGTAAGGGGAGACGCTCGTATCCTGAGGTACCAATGTATATTAATTATATTGTATTGACTATTTAAAAACAATACCTTAATTATAGCCTAATACAGTCGGCCCCCCAAGGGTGTGCTTAATGTAGTCCGCACCCCTTGCGCACCCTTGGAAAAACGCACCCTTGGAAGTTAACCTATGGGAATTTCACTAATGTAGTCTGGGACTCTTAAGACTTAACCTTTTCTCGCCCAATAACCCCCGAAATACATGATATAATGAAAGAATATACAGTACATATACACATGTGATTAAATATGATAGATAATAGATAGATACTGTACTGGCGGAAGCCATTATAGTATCTAGGATGGAGGTGGAGGAATCCCACATCTGAGAGAGAGAGAGAGAGAGAGAGAGAGAGAGAGAGAGAGAGAGAGAGAGAGAGAGAGAGAGAGATAACGTCATCATAACATGGCCGCTCGACAAAAGCTGAATATCTTTGCGTATTTCCCACGTCTTTTATAGGCGTGTGAAGAATGCAAAGAAAATCAGCGTAATTGAAAAGAAAGGATTAGTAACATCGGTGAAAATCTCCCTTTGTGTTGCACCTCCTTCCTATTCACGTCTATGGAAGGATAGAGGAACTGTAACACCAAGGAAGACGGGACCTACGAAGCTATACAAACCATAACAGGTCACAAGAAGAAAAGCAGAAGGAGGAGGAGGAGGAGGAGGAGGAGGAGGAGGAGGAGGAGAGGAGAAGGAGAAGGAGAAGGAGAAGGAGAAGGAGGAGGAATTCCACATATGAAGCTTTAGGATGTTGAGTTCTTTATAGGAGATGGAAGGAGGGAGAGAAAGACGAATGGTGGAGAGAGAGAGAGAGAGAGAGAGAGAGAGAGAGAGAGAGAGAGAGAGAGAGAGAGAGAGAGAGAGAGAGCTGACGTCATCACAACATGGCCGCTCAACAAAAGCACAGAGTTCCGTAACCGCACCCTTTGAATACAAGTGCCGCACCGGTACTGCCCGCACCCTTGGAATTTTGCACCCTTGGGGGGCCGACTATACCACTATTTGAACATAAATTAATGTTATTCTAATACTGCTATCTAAAATACATATTAATATATATTTATATATATTAATTATAACCTATTATCATTATATGTAGATATATTAATTATATTTTATTAACGTTATTCAAAGACAATATATTAATTGTAGCTTATTATAATCATTTGAAGATATATTGAAGATCATTATTTGAACCGTTCACTTGTTAATGTTAAATATTTGGAATAACTCCCCCTTATCTAACCTAACCTAGCTACACACACTTATTAGACTCCATGGTCATTTCAACATTGATGCCTAGAGGGACGAGGGAGGCGGAGCCTAGGTACATCAGCTGATTGTTGTCAGAGCATAAAGATTAATGGCTGCACCCAGATGCTTCCCTCTAACTCGGAGTAACCATTGAGTGCAACTGTAAATACTGTACATACAACTTAGGTTAAGGTAAGCCAAAAAGTATTTGGGTAAATCTGCATAACTACTGCTCGGACGATATCAAAATAAATTTGAAGTCATACGTACTATACATAGTGCACTCAGTACATCTGTGAATGTTTCAGGGGGTGCTCACCATTATTTATCTGGCAAAACATCTTTCGAGTTATGTTAGGTTAATTATGTTATGTTAGGTTATGGTTAGGTTACGTTAGGTTATGGTTAGATTAGGTTATGTTAGGTTTGGTTATATAAGGTACTTATATTTCATTACCCAAAAGTTGGGCGTCCGTTAAATCGAGCGTCGACAGTACCTCTACGAGAAGGCTCCTCAATAATTACAATATTTGCCGGCATCAAGGACGCACCCCAAGTTTAAACTATACAGATTATTGAGAAAAAATAAACAAACATGAAAATAAGGTCTCAGCACTTTCCCCTACCTTACCAAAATGTTTTGTGGGTGGTTTAGCAACATGTCGATCATCTTGACCACTTGTAAGCTGAATTTTATCATTATACCCTTACAATACAGACGTAAATTTACTCTCTCTTAGACGAATAAGATAATGAGTGGGATATGTACCCACGGTAGAGCTGCATCAAACACAATGATACTCCAGTTCCATAGTTCATTGTTTTCCCCAGCCCCTCTGTTTCCAAGCCCATTGCAGTTGTGCAGTGGCTTAGGGACCAGAGATTGAGGTCTGATGCTGCAAAGCTTCGGACTTCAGTCTCTGATCCAACTAATTTTCGCTTGGCCTTTTTCTTTTTCTAGCTTTGCTTCCCCTTGTTTCATCTATCTTTTCTTCTTAACCTCTCACTATCCCTTTTTTCCTAAAGTGTAAGAGCCGTGCTGAGAGGATGAAAGGCTAACAACAAGTTCAGTCATGAATGGCCTGAGGGTGCCATGGGCACAGTATATCCTCCCTTTTTCATTGCCTTTACTCTCCATGGGGGTTATGGTGGGCAAACCAGTTATATCCCCCACATACCCTCGGCTCACCATGGCCAATTATGAAAATTTAAAACTAACAGGTGCACTGGGGAATGCACACCAAAAAATTCATCCCCCTGACTTCCCTGGCTTTGACAAGGACACGCCTCTCACCACGGCTCTGAAAACTCCTTTAACCTGTCAACTCCCTCGCCTTTTTCAACGCCTCTTTTACCCATTTATCAAACACCAACACCAACCCCTACTTCTACATCTGTATTTTCCTCCAGTATAACCACCTCCAAAAAGTACAACCACTCACCAACACTCTACCCTGGCCTCTTCCTCTTCTATAACTCAGACTGTTCCTTCCTCCTCTCACCCTCGACCACGCCCATCCACTACCACTAATCACCTTCATTTATCCAATTTCTTTGGTCCTCGCCGATGGAACAAATACTTTCATATCCCTGCTCATGTTCCATACTCAGTAAACACTTTCCAATTCCAGAAATACATCCAAAGACAGGTGAGAAGGGTAACCTTCCACACACGGCCTGACAGATCTGAGGAGACGATACTTCTCGATGTGGACGCCATCTTTAAATCAGCAAGCGGCAGCCAAGCGAGGGTAAGGTTCCCGCGCAGCTGGGTTGCGTTAGGTTGGTTAAAAGGCAACCAATGGTTGCTTAGGGTTGCCTCTACGGCGCTCGCAGGAATGGCTTTTGTCAAGCCGAAGCAAAATAAGTCAAGTTAGGTTGGTATTTTCGCTCACGAAAACACGCTTATAGTGTGTTGGCCCCCCTACCCTAGTCTACCACGGGAACATTCTGTACATATAAATATTTTTTTATTTTTTGTGATACTTTCTTTATTTACTACCTTAATATATAAATTTAATTAAGAGATCACTTACAGGAATTCAGATTACCGTCTGACATAGAAAACCTTCTTCTAGGCTTAGCATAGGCCTATGAAAAACCCGACCTTCGTCCTTAAGGACGCACGGCAAATTTTTTACTTATTTCAGGGAAAAAAACTGTGTCCTTGACACCAGCAAAAACAGTACTTATGATAACATCATGTTTATACATATGAATGCATCTAAGTTAAATTGACTTTTTTTTCATGAAAACTCATGTGCACAGACTTGCTTAGTCAGACGCTTCCAGCCACCCTTCCCCGCTTCACCTTCCCTTGATTACTAACTGTCCCCAAGCTTATCACCTCACACCTTGCTGCTAATGTGCCAGAACCTAGTTTAAGTATCTCACTATTTTTTTTTGTATATATATATACATATATATATATATATATATATATATATATATATATATATATATATATATATATATATATATATATATACATATATATATATATATATATATATATATATATATATATATATATATATATATATATATATATATATATATATATATATATATATATATATACACATATATATATATATATATATATATATATATCAAAAGGGTAATATCTAAGGGAAAACAGAAATAAGTAAAAAAAAAAATCCCGCTTGTCGCCAGACCCTGTAAAGAGGACAGTAGGAGAATAGAAGCAAGGGGTGGAGATCCAGTTAACATTAGAGGTGTCTTGACACTCCTCTCTTGAAAGAGTTCAAGTCATAGGCAGGTGGAAAAACAGACAAAGGAAGAAAGTTCCAGAGTTTACCAGTGTAAGGGATGAAAGAGTGAAGATACTGGTTAACTCTTGCATTAGGAAGATGGACAGAATAAGGATGAGAAGAAGTAGAAAGTCTTGTGCAGCGAGGCCGCGGGAGGGGGGGGAGGCATGCAGTTAGCAAATTCAGAAGAGCAGTCAGCATGAAAATAGCGGTAAAAGATAGATAAAGATGCAACATTGCGGCGGTGACTTAAAGAATCAAGAAAGTCAGTTAGAGGAGGAGAGTTGATGAGACGAAAAGCTTTAGACTCCACCCTGTTTAAAAGAGCTGTGTGAGTTGAGCCCCCCCAGACATGTGAGCCATACTCCATACATGGGCGGATAAGGCCCCTGTACAGAGCAAGCAGCTGAGAGGGAGAGAAAAATGGACGCAGATGCCATAGGACACCTAACTTCTTGGAAGCTGATTTAGCAAGAGTAGAGATATGAAATTGCCAGTTTAGATTTTTAGCAAAGGATAGACCAAGTGTGTTTAATGTGGTGGAGAGGGGAAGTTGAGTGTCATAGAAAAAGAGGGGATAGTTATCTGGAAGGTTATGTCAAGTAGATAGTTGTAGAAATTGAGTTTTTGAGGCATTGAACAAAACTAGGTTTGCTCTGCCCCAATCAGAAACAAGTGAAAGATCAGAAGTTAAGCGTCCTATAGCATCTCGCCTTGAGTCATTTAATTCTTGTTGGGTTGGGCGTCTGTTGTACGATGTTGAAAAATGCAAGGTGGTGTCATCAGCATAGGAGTGGATAGGGCATTGAGTCAGATTTAGGATATCATTGATGAATAATAGAAAGAGAGTGGGTGATAGGACAGAACCCTGAGGAACACCACTGTTGATAGTTTTAGGAGAAGAACAATGACTGTCCACTACAGCAGCAATAGACCGGTCGGAAAGGAAACTAGAGATGAAGGTACAGAGAGAAGGATAGACTCCGTAGGAGGGTAGTTTAGAAATTAAAGATTTATGCCAGACTCTATCGAAGGCTTTCGATATGTCAAGGCCGACAGCAAAGGTTTCACCGAAGTCCCTAAAAGAGGATGACCAAGATTCAGTTAGGAAAGCAAGAAGATCACCAGTAGATCGGCCTTTACGGAAACCATACTGGCAATCAGAGAGAAGGTTGTGAGCTGATAGATGCCTCATTATCTTCTTGTTAAGGACAGATTCAAAGGCTTTAGAAAGGCAGGAAATCAAAGCTATAGGGCGGTAGTTAGAATGATTGGAGCGGTCACCCTTTTTAGGGACAGGTTGAATGCGAGCAAACTTCCAGCAAGAAGGATAGGTAGAAGTAGAGAGACACAGACGAAAGAGTTTGACCAGGCAGTGAGCGAGTTCGGAAGCACAGTTTTTGAGAACAACAGGAGGGACTCCATCCGGACCGTAAGCCTTCCGAGAATCAAGGCCAGAGAGGGCCTGGAAAACGTCATAATAAAGAATTTTAATTTTAGGGATGAAGTAGTCAGAGGGTGGAGGAGTAGGAGGAATATGCCCAGTATCATCCAAAGTAGAGTTGGTAGCAAAGGTTTTAGCAAAGAGTTCAGCTTTAGAGAAAGAAGAGACAGCTGTGGGGCCATCTGGTTGAAGTAAAGGAGGGAAAGATGAAGAAGTAAAATTGTTAGAGATATTATTGGCTAGATGCCAGAAATCACGAGAAGAGTTAGAGTTGGAAAGATTTTGACATTTTCTATTGATGAAAGAGTTTTTAGTAAGTTGGAGAATAGATTTGGCATGATTACGGGCAGAAATATATAGGGCATGAGTTTCAGCAGATGGATGGCTACGGTACCGTTTGTGAGCCGCCTCTCTATCATTGACAGCACGAGAACAAACGGAGTTAAACCAGGGCTTTTTAGCTTTAGTATTAGAGAAAGTATGAGGAATGTATAGCTCCATGCCAGAGATAATCACCTCTGTTATGCGCTCAGCACACAGAGAAGGATCTCTGACATGGTAGCAATAACCATCCCAAGGAAAATCAGAATAGTACTGCCTCAGGTCTTCCCACTTAGCAGAGTTGAAATGCCAGAAGCACCTCTGCTTAGGCGGGTCCTGAGGCTGCACTGGAGTGATAGGACAGGTAATGGAAATAAGATTGTGATCGGAGGAGCCCAACGGAGAGGAAAGTTTAACAGAGTAAGCTGAAGGGTTGGAAGTTAGGAAAAGATCAAGAATGTTGGGCGTGTCTCCAAGGCGGTCAGGGATACGGGTAGGGAACTGCACTAGCTGCTCTAGGTCATGAAGGATAGCAAAGTTGAAGGTTTGTTCACCAGGTTGGTCAGTGAAAGAAGATGAAAGCCAAAGCTGGTGGTGAACATTGAAATCTCCTAAAATGGAGATCTCAGCATAAGGAAAGTGAGATAGGATGTGCTCCACCTTGGAAGTCAAATAGTCAAAGAATTTTACATAGTCAGAGGAATCAGGTGAGAGATATACAGCACAAATGAATTTAGTTAGAGAGTGACATTGAAGTCTTAGCCAGATGGTAGAAAATTCTGAAGATTCAAGATTGTGGGCACGAGAGCAATTAATGTCGTTACGCACATATGCGCAACAGCCAGCTTTGGATTGAAAATGAGGATAGAGAAAGTAGGAGGGAACAGAGAAGGGGCTGCTGTCAGTAGTCACAGACAACTGTGTTTCAGTTAGGAAGAGAAGATGAGGTTTAGTGGAGGAGAGATGGTGTTCCACAGATTGGAAATTAGATCTAAGGCCACGAATGTTGCAGAAATCGAGAGTAAAAGTATTAGAGGAAGTGTCAAGACACCCGAGGTCGTCAGCAGAAGGGCAGTCCGACCTGGGGACATTTGTGGTCCCCTCCCCAGATGGGGACCACATATATATATATATATATATATATATATATATATATATATATATATATATATATATATATATATATATATATATATATACTGTCAATGCTCGATTTAACAGATTATGCGAAGGGAACCCTGTCCGTTAGTATAAAAAGTCCGTTGCTTGGTTAAAGGCCATAATATAAGAACATAAGAACATAAGAAATGAGGAGACTGCAAGAGGCCAGTTAATGACCTACACAAGGCAGCTCCTTGTCCCCCACCCTTGGAATAATCCAATATTTAGCCATCCCACCTGTCATCCCTATCCATACTCTGATCCAACCGTCTTTTAAAGCTACTTATTGACTCCGCACTTACTACATGTCTACCCAACCTATTCCAATCGTTCACGACTCTGTTAGTGAACCAATATCTACCTATGTCTGTCCTGAATCTAAGTTTTTCTAACTTGTACCCATTTCCACATGTCATATCCTGACTTCTAAATTCTAAAACCTGATCAATGTTTCCTTTATTAATTCCTTTTACCCATTTGAAAATAATCATATCCCCTCTTGCCCTCCTTCTCTCTAGGGAGTGGAGATTAAGACGTTTTAACCTATCTTTGTAGGGTAAATTTCTCAGCCCCTGAATCATCTTGGTCATTCTTCTCTGGACTGCCTCCAAGGAGCCTATATCCTTCCTATAACAAGGGGACCAAAATTGAGCTGCATAATCTAGGTGGGGTCTAACTAGCGCTAAATACAACCTCAGAATGACCTCAGAACTTCTATTTGTCACACACCTACTAATAAATCCCAGTATCTTGTTGGCCCTATTTCTAGCAATAATACACTGTTCCCTGGGGCGCAAGTCACTGCTTACTTGAACTCCCAAGTCCCTCACACTATATGACCTTCCTAAGGTATTGTCATTTAATATGTAGTCTACAGGCCTATTACCTTTACCTACGCTCATAATGCTACACTTGTTAACATTAAACTGCATCTGCCATTTCTCTGACTACTCGTACAGCCTATTTAAGTCATCCTGCAGCATCCTAGCATCATCTAAATTCTTTACCGGTCTTCCTATCTTTGTGTCATCGACAAATTTACTGATATCACTGTTTATTCCTGTCTCTAAGTCATTTATATAAATTATGAATAACAATGGTCCTAGTGCTGATCTCTGTGGTACCCCACTAGTGACATTATCCCATTCTGATTTCTTCCCATTAATCTGTACCCTCTGTTACCTACTAGTAAGCCATCCCCTAATCCACTCTAGTACCTTCCCACCTATGCCATGAGCCTTGACTTTACTTAACAGTCTCCTATGGGGTACTCTGTCAAAGGTTTTACTGAAGTCCAAATAAACTATATCATACTCGTCTCCCTTATCTATGGTTTCAAATACTTTCCTATAAAAGGATAATAAATTTGTCAGGCATGACTTCCCCTTGCTAAAACCATGTTGACTATGTCTAATTATCTTGTGATCATCTAAATGTTTTCTAATTGCCCTTGCTATGATAGCTTCTAACATCTTGCCTACCACTGATGTTAAACTAATTGGGCGGTAGTTACTACTTTCTGCCTTATCTCCTTTCTTGAATATAGGAACTACATTTGCCTGCCTCCATAGCCTAGGAACTACTCCTGTGTCTAGGGATTTTCTAAAAATCATCGCAATGGGTTCAACGAGTTCTTCTCTACATTCTCTAAGAATCCTCGGAAAAATGTCATCCGGCCCTGGAGATTTAGTCTTTTTAAGTCTATCTATTTCCCTACTTATGACTATTTCGCTTAATTTATCAACCTCTTGTCCCCTAAAGATCTGTACTGGCTCCAGTTTCCTACCCAACTCTTCCTGAGAAAATACGGACAAGAAGTATATATTTAATTCTTTACTAATTTCCTCACCATTTTCTATCAAGCTGCCATCCATTCCTTTAAGAGGTCCTATTCTTTCCTTTGTTTTAGCCTTGTACAGCTGATAGAATCCCTTTGGATCCTTCTGGGCATCTCTAGCTATCCTAACCTCATAATTCCTCTTTGCGGTCCTAATATCCTTTTTAACTTTCCTAGCTAGGTAATTATACTGCCCTACTACCTGTACTTCTCCCCTTTTAATTCTCCTATAGAGTCCCCTTTTTAATCCAATTTCCCTTCTAATGCTGCTATTCATCCATTTTGGATAATTTCTATTTGAACTAATCCTCCTCTTAGGTATATACTGTTCCAGCCCTGTATGAATTTCCCTAACTATGCTATTATACAGTCGGCCCCCCAAGGGTGTGCTTAATGTAGTCCGAACCCTTGCGCACCCTTGGAAAAACGCACCCTTGGAAGTTAATAACCTATGGGAAATTCACTAATGTAGTCCGGGACTCTTAAGACTTACTCTTTTTTCGCCCAATAACCCCCGAAATACATGATACAATGAAAGAATATACAGTACATATACACATGTGGTTAATATGATAGATAATAGATAGATACTGTACTGGCGGAAGCCATTACAGTATCTAAGATGGAGGAGGAGGAATCCCACATCTGAGAGAGAGAGAGAGAGAGAGAGAGAGAGAGAGAGAGAGAGAGAGAGAGAGAGAGAGAGAGAGAGAGAGAGAGAGAGAGAGAGAGAGATGACGTCATCACAAAAGCTGAATTTCTCTGGGTATTTCCCGTCTTATACAGACGTGAGAAGAATGCAAAGAAAATCAGCGTAAATGAAAAGAAAGGACTTGTAACATACGTAAAAATCTCCCTTTGTATTGCACTTTCTTCCTATTCACGTCTATGGAAGGATAGAAGAACCGTAACACCAAGGATGATGAGACCCTACGAAGCGATACAAACCATAACAGGTCACATGAAGAAGAAGAAGAGGAGGAGAAGGAGGAAGAATTCCCCATATGAAGCTTTACGATGTTGAGTTCTTTAAAGGAGATGGAAGGAGGGAGAGAAAGACGAATGGTGGAGAGAGAGAGAGAGAGAGAGAGAGAGAGAGAGAGAGAGAGAGAGAGAGAGAGAGAGAGAGAGAGAGAGAGAGAGAGACTGCTAACTGACAACGCGTCAAGGACTGGTGGAGAATGGCGGGATGTGTGTTGTCTCATCCCGCTGCTGCCAGCTAGTGATTTTGCGCACGCTTTGAATTTTTCGCACCCTTTGAACATAAGTGCCAAACCGGTACTGTCCGCACCCTTGGAATTTCGCACCCTTGGAGTGCGCACCCTTGGGGGGCCGACTATAATGCAATTCTACCGCAATGTTTTGATTCTCCTCTCTGCCTAATCCCATTCTCTCCCAATCTATACTCTGGAGGTGGTGTCTGAGGCCCTGGTAATTGGCTTTTCTAAAATCTGGTACTAAAGCAGTGTTTTGTTCTACCTCCCTCTTTGCATTAATCTTTAATCTAATTTCATGATGGTCACTAACATCAAATCTCGCTCCTATCTCAACCTGACTGACCAAAGTTTAATTATTCGTGAAGACCAGATCTAACATATTTCCCTGTCTTGTTGGTTCCCTTACAAGTTGTATGAAAAAACAATCCTGGACGACATTTAAGAATTCCTCCAAGCTCCCATCTCCTGTCATACTATCCCAGTCTATTCTCCTATAATTAAAGTCTCCCATAATGCACACATTATTATACCTAGATGCCCTTGCAAGCTCCTGCATCAGGGGTACACTAGCTGCTTCGTCTAAATCTGGAGGCCTATATATAATCCCTACAACAAACTTTTTCCCTCCTATAATAATGTCAATCCATAATGATTCCGTATTCCTATCTGTTTTTATTGTGGTATTGACATAGCTATTTAATGTGTTTCTAATGTACAGTGCTACACCTCCCCCCATATATTCCTACTTCAGGTAAGAAATGTTTCCCTGCAATATCTAACCAAGTTTCTGTAATACCTATAATATCTAACTCTTCTACACATGCAATACCTCTAAATGTGTCTATCTTATTTATGGCAATCCGGCAATGATATGGCAATCCAGAAAAAAAATCTAGGGTAAAACATAACTTTTGGGTAATAGAATATAAAAACCTTATATAACCGAACCTAACCGAACCAAACCTAACATGACCTAATCTAACCATAACCTAACGTAACCTAACATAACATAATTAACTTAACGTAACTTGAAAGATGTTTTGCCAGGTAAATAATGGTGAGCACCGCCTGAAACCTTCACAGATGTGTTGAGTACACTATGTATAGTATGTATGACTTCATATTTATATCAATATCGTCTGAGCAGTAGTTATGCAGATTTACCCAAATACTTTTTGGCTTACCTTAACCTAAGTTGTATGTACAGTATTTACAGTTGCACTCAATGGTTACTCCGAGTCCGAGGGAAGCGTCTGGGTGCAGCCATTAATCTTTAACATGCTCCGCCAACAATCAGCTGATGTATACCTAGGCTCTGCCTACCTCCTCCCTCTAGGCATCAGTGTTGAAACCACCATGGAGTCTAATAAGTGTGTGTAGCATCTTCTCCCAAGGTTAATACTTACATGTCAGATAGAATTAAGGTTACAGAATATCATGCAATATATATCAACTTCGGGAAACTATTAAAAACATTTTTTAAATATTTTTTATACCCACCACCTCAGTAGGTAATGCAATGTTAGGTTAGGTTAAGGTGGGGTTAGGGTTATGTTAGATTTCTCGAAATGAAAAAGCATCATACTTTACCTGGAAATAAATAGTCTGTGTCTCAAAATTAGTAGGCTAACCTTATCTAACCTAACCTAGCTACACACACTTATTAGACTCCATGGTGGTTTCAACATTGATGAGGGAGGAGGGAGGCAGAGCCTAGGTACATCAGCTGATTGTGGGCGGATTGTGTGGCTAGTTCACGTAGAAATGGCAGCGTTGGACCTATGGGACTACTGATTCGGCCCCACCAGAAATCTATGTTAAGATTTGTAGGACTATATACATAGTGTACTCAACAGATCTGTGAAGGTTTCAGGTGGAGCTCACCATTATTTACCTGGCAAAAAATCTTTCAAGTTATGTTAGGTTATGGTTAGGTTACGTTAGATTATGGTTATGTTTGGTTTGGTTCAGTTAGGTTTAATTTGATTATATAAGCTTTTTATATTTAATTACCCAAATGTTGGGAGTTTCACCCTAGATTTTAACGGATTATGTCCGCCAGCGGACAGTCCGTTCAATCTGAAGTCCGTTAAATTGGGGTCCGTTAAATCGAGCGTCGACAGTATATAGTGTATATATATATATATATATATATTATATATATATATATATATATATATATATATATATATATATACATATACATATACATATATATATATATATATATATATATATATATATATATATATATATATATATATATATATACTAGTTGTAGTAGCTTACTTTAATTGTGACAATTGAAATTCTACAGTAAGTATTATGATGCACACCGTTTTTAAGTCACGTATAGCTGATCACAAAAAACCTTGGATAGTTTCCTAGGATGTCTCACCTCCTGGACGGCAGTTGTGGTGGTGTGAGGGGAAGTAAACATCCAGCGGCACATTGCAGCAATGATGAGAAAGGAGCCTATGATAACTAGGCCCACACCAAGGTACCGCACAGGCTCTATGTAAGCCTGAGCCACACCCAGCCAGTTGAGCAAAACACCTGTCATTACAAAATGTGTAAGTAATTACATGCTCCATAACCTGCATGGAGTACTCAAAATTTGCACATGAATTGAGGGAAATGAAAAGTGGAGTACCACAGGGATCATTTTTGGCACCGATAATGTCTTTAGTATTTTATTTTATTAAAAGGGCACCAATCAAGGGAAAAAGAAAACACGTTAAAAAAAATTTTGCTTGTAAAGAGGACAGTAGGAGAAATAAAAGCAAGGGATGGAGTTTCAGTTAACATTAGAGGTGTCTTGACACTCCTCTTTTGAAAGAGTTCAAGTCATAGGCAAGTGGAAAAACAGACATAGGAAGAGAGTTCCAGAGTTTACCAGTGTAAGGGATGAAAGAGTGAATATACTGGTTAACTCTTGCATTAGAAAGATGACAAAATAGGGATGAGAAGAAGTAGATAGTCTTGTGCAGCAAGGCAGCAGGAGGGGAGGGGAGGCATGCAGTTAGAAAGTTCAGAGGAGCAATCAGCATGAAAATAGAGGTAGAAGATATATAAAGATGCAACACTGTGTCGGTGACTTAAAGAATCAAGACAGTCAGTTAGAGGAGGAGAGTTGATGAGACAAAAAGCTTTAGACTCTACCCTGTTTAGTAAAACTGTGTGAGTTGAACCCCCCAAACATGAGAGCCATGCTCCGTACATGGGCAGATAAGGCCCCTGTACAGAGCAAGCAGCTGGGAGGGAGAGAAAAATGGATGCAGATGCCATAGGACACCTAACTTCTTGGAAGCTGATTTAGCAAGAGTAGAGATATGAAATTGCCAGTTTAGATTTTTAGTAAAGGATAAACCGAGTGTGTTTAATGTGGAGGAGAGGAGAAGTTGAGTGTCATTGAAGAAGAGGGGACAATTATCTGGAAGGTTATGTCGAGTAGATAGTTGTAGAAATTGAGTTTTTGAGGCATTGAACAAAACCAGGTTTGCTCTGCCCCAATCAGAAACTAGTGAAAGATCAGAAGTTAGGCATCCTATTGCATCTCACCTTGAATCATTTAATCCTTGTTGGGTTGGGCGTCTGTTGTACGACGTTGAAAAATGCAAGGTGGTGTCATCAGCATAGGAGTGGATAGGGCATTGAGTCAGATTTAGGAGATCATTGATGAATGATAGAAAGAGAGTGGGTGATAGGACAGAACCCTGAGGAACACCACTGTTGATAGTTTTAGAGGAAGAACAGTGACCGTCCACTACAGCAGCAATAGAACGGTCAGAAAGGAAACTGGAGATGAAGGTACAGAGAGAAGGATAGAATCCGTAGGAAGGTGGTTTAGAAATTAAAGATTTATGCCAGACTCTATTGAAGGCTTTTGATATATCAAGGCCGACAGCAAAGGTTTCACCAGTCCCTAAAAGAGGATGACCAAGATTCAGTTAGGAAAGCAAGATCACCAGTAGATCAGCTTTTACGGAAACCATAATGGCAATCAGAGAGAAGGTTGTGAGCTGATAGATGCCTCATTATCTTGTTAAGGACAGACTCAAAGGCTTTAGAAAGGCAGGAAATCAAAGCTATAGGGCAGTAGTTAGAAGGATTGGAGCGGTCACCCTTTTTAGGGATAGGTTAAATGTGAGCAAACTTCCAGCAAGAAGGATAGGTAGAAGTAGAGAGACACAGACGAAAGAGTTTGACCAGGTAGGGAGTATACGTAAATGACATGACAGAAGAAGTAAGCAATAACATGAATCAGTTTGCATATGATGCAAAATTACTAAGGAAGATATGAAACCACAAGGATTGTGAAGAGTTGCAGAATTATGTAAACAAGATATATGAATGGAGCCAGACATGGAAAATTGCATTTAATGGAAAAAAAAAAAAAAAGGCCATGTATTGGAAGTGGGAAGAAGGAAGTGAGACCCTCATGGACACAGAAGTTAGGACAAAATATCTTATGAGAGGAAAAAGAAGAGAAAAATTTGGGAAGGGTTGTACAAGACAACTTATTAGCAGAGTAACAAACATAGATCAAATATTTGGTGACACATTCATGAAAAATACGGATTGCTTTTCACTTCCTAGATAAAGATGATGAGAAAACTAATTACTTCTAGGCCCAGAGCAAGGATGCAAATATGCAAACTACTTACCTATACAAGAGAGTACAATACCATATCTGTATGCCTGATGAGTGAAGTTGGGTAAATTTTGCAAACGTTGAATTTGAGAAGGCATCTGAAACAGGAAAACATTTAAATGAAAAAACATGCATATCCATGTTTTCTATCTATGTATCTATTTATCTAACTCCGATGCCTCATCCCCTCCAGGTACATTACTTGCCTCAAGGGGGTGGCCAAGGCAAAAAAAATGTCCATCTTTCTGTTCTAGCATTTCCTAACTGCCTGATCAAAGCCTCAATTATCATCTCTTTTATTCTCATTACTCACTCCATCCCATCTTGACAGCCCACACACTCCTCTTAAGTAACTCATATCCACTGCATGCATGTGAGAGGTAACGTCTGTTATCCCATCCCTCTCCTAAATTAATGTGGGACTCAAATGACCACTTTGTAATCGACGACGATAAAGAGACTCCCAACCAAGACCAAAAGATTGGAAGAGAGTATCATGGATTAGGGAGCAGACCAAAGTTGAAGTCATCTTGACTGCAATTGGAGAAAAAAAAGTGGGTAAATATTAGGAAGTAGCTACACCAGTCTCACACTGCTGGACAATTATTTTCTGGTAGATTTTGATGTGTTTTGAATGAATTTGATAGTTGTTCCCGTTGCAAATCAGTTTATTTTTTATGCCCCATTTCCTAGTGGCAGGTAATGATTTGCGACAAAAACAAATAGATTAAAGCAAAACACCAAAATCTACAAGAAAAAAAAGTTTTGTCCACTTAGAATACCTAAGCTAGCCAAATGCAGCACATATATATGGAATTCAAAATTTTCAGAATGACAAGCTCTATCCTATGAGAGATGTATAAACTGACGTTGGGAGACTGGTGTACTTAATAAAGACCAAAAAGTGGGCATGGGCAGAACACGTCATGTGACAAACAGATAATGGATGCACTGTTACAGTAACAGAATGGCAGCCCAGGGATAGTTAAGGAAGGCAGGGCAGACAGAAAATTAGATAGAGATGAGATAATGAGTTTTGCTGGAGTAACCTGGAATGTTATTATTTTACATCTTCACCAGAATGTTCTAGAGAATTCAGGGTTATATTTGTGCATTACCTGATGCATTTTGAGAAGGTTTTCTTAATTACATTTCCGTCGCAAATTCTTAGTTTGTGAGATATTCAATGTTTTCTGTGAGACCTCTTTGAAAAGTAAAGTTTAGTTTGGTTTGAACAAGGTTCTGTTATTTGTCAATGTAGGTTAAGGTTTAGTTATGTCACGTTATGTTAGGTTAATTTAGAAGAAATCAAATGTTCTCTATGACTGAAAGTAGGGAGTTAGACGAGGTGCAGACGCCATTTCATTTCGTATACAGACACCATTATGGTGAAGATGTAAAATTTTACCACTGGAATAGACAAGCAGCTAATACTGATGTGGAAAAGGTTGGGAGGAGGCGGTAACGTCATTAATGACATGTTATGTTTACAATTACTGTTCTAACAAGTGTGACTGCCATGCAAACGGCACACTTTTGACACGACCAGACGACTATCATATGGTTGATAATGTTTACATATTAAAGTTATTAGTAAGTACTCAACCAAGCAAGTAAACCAAGTTAAGTACCTTGCATAAGGATGTTGTGTTATCCGAGTTTAGGGATGTTAGCTTGTAAGACAGTCAACGACCATGGTCAACATTGTTGCTGTTCTTCTTAGGAATTTGATGGGGCCGTGCAGGCTGTGGTGCCACAGCCTCTAATGCCCCAGAAGTGCAGTAAGCCAATGGGTCAGTGGATGAAGTCCTGTGATGGTGAACATTCCTCCCACCCATCAGTGTCAACAGTGTGCCGTAGTCATCCTTACAACCATAGAAAACCGAATCTTATCCATGACTCTTCTATTCAATGTTCATCCGCACACCGCGCAACCTTTATTTCCCTTTATTTTTATGGAGTGTAGGACATATTCCCCCCCGGACATATTCCCCTATGACATATGTTGTTGGTGGTGGTGTTTTAGGGCTGTAACGGTCTATTAGACCCTATTCGCCCTCCCTATGACATATTCCACTCGGACATATTCCCCCCAGGACATTTTCCCCCTCGGACATATTCTCCCCTCTGGACATTTTCCCTTCTGAACATTTACCTACTGTATACAATAAGAGCGAAAGTTTGTTAGTTTGTTTCTCAGTCATGCATAATTTGTATTTTTACTGAACAATAAAAACTGATAAAATCATAATTCCATTAAGGATTAAAATATTCAATACATTCATGTGGGATATTTAGGATCGAATACAGAATCGTACTGATAAGAACATAAGAAATGAGGAG
>JAPQNM010000044.1:22875660-22903160 GCA_029783475.1 Metacarcinus magister | reverse complement strand
TGTGTGTTTGTGTGTGTGTGTGTGTGTGTGTGTGTGTGTGTGTGTGTGTGTGTGTGTGTGTGTGTGTGTGTGTGTGTGTGTGTGCGTGTGTGTATGTATTTACCTAGTTGTAGTTTACGGGAAATGAGCTCACACTCGTGGGGTCCCGTCTCCATATCTTTCTTTATCAATTTTAGCTTTAAATTCATGCACACACCTCACTTCCACCGTCTCACTATCCAGTCCATTCCAAGTATCAATGCATCTGTGTGGAAAACTATATTTTTTGACGTCTTGCAAGCACCTTGTCTTCTTCAGTCTCTTACCCTGTCCCCTTGTATTTCTCGCGTCCCACACAAACAAATCATCCCTGTCAAGTCTATCCATTCCATTCATTGTTCTATACACCGCTATCAAGTCTCCCCTTTCTCTCCTTTTTTCTAATGAGATCAGTCCCAACTTATCCAATCTTTCCTCATAAGTTAGATTTATTAGACTTGGAGCCAGTCTTGTTGCTGCTCTTTGAATTCTCTCAATTCTTGTTATATCTTTCTTTTTGTGTGGGGACCACGCCAACGTGGCATATTCAAGTTGCGGACGAGTCATAGACACGATCAGTTTCTTCAACATTTCCTTGTCCATATATGTAAAAGCTGTCTTGATCTTAGTAATAAGTCTGTATGTTACTCCAACAACCTTGCTAATGTGTTTTCTAGGGGACAAATCATTCTGTACTATTACTCCTAGGTCTTTTTCATCACTTGCTCCTTGGAGCACTGCATCTCCCATTTTATACTCCACTTCTATTCTCTTGGTACTCTTGCCCATTCTCAGAACTTTGCATTTCCTAGTATTAAATTCCATTTCCCAACGTTGACTCCACTCAAAGATCTTGTTCAGATCATCCTGTAACATCATGCAGTCTTCTCTTCGTTCTATCCTCTTCATGATTTTCACATCATCTGCAAATAGGCTTGCATAACTACCTATGCCATCAATTAAGCCATTCACATATATCAGAAACATTATTGGTGCCAGAACTGCTCCTTGCGGCACTCCACTGCTCACATCCCTCCAATCTGAGACACAATCCCTCACCCCAGTCCTCATTTTCCTTCCTCTCAGAAAGTCCTCCATCCATGTCAGTAGAGCGCCATCCAGTCCTCCCTCATATTTCAATTTCCACAAGAGTCTTGTGTGTGGCACCTTATCAAATGCTTTCTTTAAGTCCAAGTAAGCACAGTCAACCCACCCATCTCTTTCCTGTATTATGTCTATCACCCTTGAGTAGAAGCATAATAAGTTGGAAACACATGAGCTTCCACTTCTAAATCCGAATGGTCTCTCAGAAACTATCTCATTCTTTTCTACATATGCCACCCATCTTTCTTTGATGATTCTTTCACAGAGCTTGCCCACAAGACTGGTTAGAGACACTGGTCTATAATTCAGGGGATCTTCCTTACTACCTCCCTTGTATATAGGTACAATGGTTGCTTGTTTCCATTCCCTGGGTATTTTTCCTTTCCTTACAGAGCACATTATCATATCATGCAATTTATCTACCAGTTGATGACGGCATTCCTTCAGTATCCAGTTGGAGACTCCATCTGGTCCCACTGCTTTTCTAACATCTAGGCTTTCTAGCATTTTCAGTATTTCCTGCTCATTCGTTACTATATTGCTCAAAGTTGTTTGCCTTTTTACTCCTTCAATGTTATTAAATTCCTTTTCTTTTGTAAAGACTCCTTGAAAACACTTGTTCATAATTTCAGCTTGCATCTTTTGATCCTCATACACAGTATCTGACACTTTTATTTTATCAATTCCTTCTCTTTGTTTCAATTTTCCATTAACAAATCTATAAAATAGATTTTTGTGTGTGTGTGTGTGTGTGTGTGTGTGTGTGTGTGTGTGTGTGTGTGTGTGTGTGTGTGTGTGTGTGTGTGTGTGTGTGTGTGTGTGTGTGTGTGTGTGTGTGTATTTACCTAGTTGTATTTTACAGGGTTCGAGCAGAGCTCATTATGTCCTGTCTCCATATCTATATTTATTCAACTTCTTAAAATCATGTATGCTGGCTGCCTCAACAATCTCCTCCCTCAGTCCATTCCATACATCCACAGTTCTGTGGAAAACTATACTTCTTGACATTTCTTGATCATCAACTCTTTCCAACCTTCTTTGAATGCCCGCTCGTACGTCTGGACGTGTATTTACCTAGTTGTGTGTGTGTGTGTGTGTGTGTGTGTGTGTGTGTGTGTGTGTGTGTGTGTGTGTGTGTGTGTGTGTGTGTGTGTGTGTATATATATGTGTATATATATATATATATATATATATATATATATATATATATATATACATATATATATATATATATATATATATATATATATATATATATATATATATATATATATATATGTATATATATATATATATATATATATATATATATATATATATATATATATATATATATATGTATGATCAGACTACTTCAGATTGTCTCTCCAAGAAAGAAGTTTATGATTTTTCTCACCTTAAAACGTCTTTATGAACAGTAGTGGCCTGGTACCACAATATTAGTCCCAAAATTGCTGACCAAGTGCGCAGTGGACCCAAAAAGAGAGCCATAGTTCCATATGCAAGCCAGAAGAAGTAAGCAGTGATCATCTGGAGAGGAAAGAATAAATTTTCATGCTAGTCATGCTCTCATATTACTTACAAAACTAATCAATATATATTATGTTTGTTGCTATTCATGTTTAAAGAACAATTCAGTAAATTTAAAATATATTTTCTCTAATATGAAAGATGGTGTGGTTTATGTCACTGCCCTTTACTCTGACAGAAAATTAAAAGAGGATATGACATATCAGATATATGTACAACTATATGGTATTGGCGGTGACAGTAGGTTGCAACTTTCCGGTATGTCATAGTAGCTACATCTATGCCATCAAAATAAAAACAGTGTCCAAAAACAGGCTAAGATCTCATCATTCTTCAAGCCCAAGACAATAGCCACGGAACCTCAATCTCCACCAGCAGTGAATGTGGGTGCAGCTTCTTATGCTCTAACTCCTATAATTTGCCTGCCCAGATTTTTGCCAATAGTGATTCAGAATAATGGTGGAAAAATAATGTACATACAAAGCCTCCTTCTGCTGACAATTCTCACCTGCTGCATCAAAACTAGTGAGTGTTGATTTTTTGTGTTTTATTTTGTATTTATTGAGGGATTATTTTAGATAAGTCGTAATATTCCCTAAGTAGGGATGGCTGGAGCCCTCATTGTTCTGACTTAGCAAGGGTTTACTGTATTCTGATTTTCCACAGAATGAGTACTGCTTCTGTGTCAAGAGACCTATCTATCTTTTTATTTTCAGTACATTATAGAAGTGATTGTATCTAGCATGGAGACATACATTCCACACACGTTCTCTAATCTTGAAGCTTACAAACCTCGGTTCACTTCAAGTAACTCATACTGTCAAAAACATTAGTGATGTTAAAAAAATCATCCATTGCTTGAAACTCATTTCCTTCATACTTCTGCCCAAAAGTATGGCGTCTATTCTACACCTTGCCAACATTTTAAGGCATCTCATAAAAAATTTCTCCAATTTTCTTCATTCCCTCTTTTGTTTCCTTTTTCCTTTAGGTGGTGCCACTGCTATTTCCTCTCTCTGAAGCTGAATTTGTCACTCATACCTTGCTAAAATTCATTATTAAATGATTCTGGGCTTACCACTCCTTCACTCTTTATTCTACAGCTTCAAATAATCCTTTCTTTAAAATACCTGAAATTTTGTTGCATCTATGAGTCATGATGACATAACATCAACAAGTACCTAATGCTATGAGTCACCCACCTGAAGTGTGACGATGAAGAGTGGGCACACATGACGCCACAGGTAGCGAGGAAAGCTGCACAGTGGGTCAACATACAGTGACCAAAATCTGAAGTTGAAGACCTTGTTAGTTTCTAACCATAACAATTTCAAGTAATCTAATCATATAAAGGTAAATCCATTTGAACATGGTGGATGTAAAAAAAAAAGATGACCATAATGATGATTAAATATCCTTTCATTATCTATATCTATACACCAGAATTACATCCTCATTAAAAGAGGGTAGCCAAGATCAAGCATTTAGGGATCAGGGAGACTTTACTCTTCCCTCCCCTTTTGTGCCTTGTCTTTTCTTAGGAGAGAATACAGAGGAGATGCTTCCCAGTCACCTTTTACAATCCGCAAGGAATAGGGAATAGTATTCTTGCTGCCCCCACTACATTCTAACATCAACAATTCTGAAAAATACCTCTATAATTTCTTGCCAATTTTTCCAATTATAATGTTCATCAACAATTTCTTCTCTGCATTATCATAAATAGTTTTAATTATATAAATAATACTAGCTCATTTAAATCAACAAGAAATAAGCATTTTCTGGACAATGTAAAAAAAAACTAGATTAACTATAGCAGCGACAATCACATACACGACACACCCACATGCACACACACCCACAGCCTGAGCCTATAATTACTTCCCTCGAGACCGCGGCTGAGGTCGAGATTAACTTGACCTCACCTCACCTGTCACTTCACCTCAGGTGGCCACCAGGTCTGCGAGGCCAATATAAGCTGCCACACACACACATCGCTAGGTCAGTCAACCATCAGTCTACCACTAGCCTACACCACAGCTCACGTTGGGGAGTCAAGCCTCGTGGCTCCCCTCACACATCACTCACCATCTCCAGGCTCTCTGTCCACTGTACAACCTATTTGTGTGTCTACCAACTAGTGCAGCAATAAACTACCAAAGCCAAGTCCGAGTGTTGTTCCAATCCTTATGTAGCCGACAACCCTCCGCTACATAACCATTATTTATCTTTTAAATTAAGTCTTCATGAAATTTTCTCACTCAATCATTACTAAGTCAATATTTGAAAATTACCTAAATTCAATACAATGTGCAACTGCAAGGATGAGAGGAAACTGGAAAGTCAGCATCTGAGGAAAAAAAATATTCAAATGTTATACCATCTTTGAAATTGGTACATAAGTATATACATAATACAAAATCCATATTTATTCTCTGTACATGTTTACAGGTAGCAGTTTACCTAGGAAAGAAGCATGGCAAACCCTCAATATCAATAATAACTAAAGTCTTTTGGAAATATGCAAGTTAGGGAGTGAGACAAACAAAGATGCATTGATATGTAGGTTCGGAAGAAAGAGAACCCAATAATCATAGTCATAAATCACAGTCCTTTGTATTTCAATGAGAAAAGAATAGTTTGACAGAATCATTGATGTTTATGTATAGCATCAGAGATATATAAGGCAAAAGGATAACCTGGTCCATTCCTTGCATTTAGTTTATACAATAATAATGATAATCTCACCTGGAAAAATCCATAAGCATATGTTAATGAACCTGGCAGGTAGCTTCTGTTAACAAAGATGCCCCAAGCAAACACCACTCCAATGTGATTCTCAATTACTTCTCCAACAAACCAAGGCCCTGAAATAAAATGTTCTTACTAATCTAAGTAAACTTCATATATGACGTATATGAATATGAATATATAAATATGAAAAGTATGACTTATACACTTCTTATGTGCATGAAAAGCCTTATCATCATTGGAAGGGGAAATTAACTCCTTCAACTTCTTCCACCCATGCTATACCATATTATCTATTTATCTTTATACCTGGCTTACATCCCTTTTTAAAGGGGATAACCAAGACAAGGCAAACGGGGTTTGAGGAGACATTACCCTCCTCTCTGTCCCTGTACATTGTCTTTTAGTAGCAGAGAGAATACAAAGGAAGGTCTTCCAAGACACCTTGTCCCATCCCTTTTGGTCGCCTTTTATAGCTCACAGGGTGATAGTATTCTTGAAGCCCCCACTACAATGGTAATACTATATTATAACACTAATATAATATTCATATTATACCTCATATCACTGCATCAGTCATATCCCCCAAGCAACAATTTGTAAATGTGACAAATGTTGCAGGAGTAAAAATTCCTGTAAGTGAAGTTATGAATATGATGATAAACATATACATGTATGCACAATCATGCAACTATTCAAACACAAGTTTGTCTAAGTCCCTCACCAACAGGCATGTAGACAGCAGTCAACACCAGTGGCCAGAAAAGTCGATCTACTGACACTAGGACCCATAGTTTGCGTAGCCACAAGTTGCAGATTTTCCATCTTAGTCGTGGACGAAACATTCGTTTTTCTGAAATAAGAGTGAAAATTGAGGTACTGATTTACAACAAATAGATGCATCATCCCATTCTTCTGAATAATTGCTTCCTTATAACTTCCAGATTGTTCACTTTTTGCCATTTTACTCTTAAGTAAAAAGTGGCCATGTATAATCATCATTGAACTGGTATTTTTTTTAGATATGAATCTGACAAAGCATAAAAGACAAAACAAACATAACCCAATTGCAGGTATCTAGGCAGTAAGTGTGTCGACAGCTGTCTTACCGAGGGCCAGACGGTGAACATAGCGCAGGATACACAATGGCAGCACACACACACATACCATAATACCAAACATAAACTGAAACTGAAAACATACAATAAATTAAAAATTCTAGTATGTGTAAGACAAATTTAAAGAGGTCAAAAATACAAATTATGAACTATCAATAATGCATATATATAAATATATATATATATATATATATATATATATATATATATATATATATATATATGTATATATATATATATATATATATATATATATATATATATATATATATATATGTATATATAATGTATATATAATGTATATATATATATATATATATATATATATATATATATATATGTATATATATATATATATATATATATATATATATATATATATATATTATATATATATATATATATATATATATATATATAATATATATATATATATATATATATATATATATATATATATATATATATAAAATGTATATATATATATATATATATATATATATATATATATGTATATATATATATATATATATATATATATATATATATATATATATAATGTATATATATATATATATATATATATATATATATATATATATACATATATATATTTATATAATATATATATATATATATATATATATATATAAATAATGTATATATATATATATATATATATATATATATATATATATATATATATATGTATATATATATATATATATATATATATATATATATATATATATGTATATATATATATATATATATATATATATATATATATATATATATATATACAGTCGGCCCCCCAAGGGTGCGCTTAATGTAGTCCAAACCCTTGCGCACCCTTGGAAAAACGCACCCTTGGAAGTTAATAACCTATGGGAAATTCACTAATGTAGTCCGGGACTCTTAAGACTTACCCTTTTTTCGCCCGATAACCCCCGAAATACATGATACAATGAAAGAATATACAGTACATATACACATGTGATTAAATATGATAGATAATAGATAGGTACTGTACTGGCGGAAGCCATTACAGTATCTAAGATGGAGGAGGAGGAATCCCATATCTGAGAGAGAGAGAGAGAGAGAGAGAGAGAGAGAGAGAGAGAGAGAGAGAGAGAGAGAGAGAGAGAGAGAGAGAGAGAGAGAGAGAGAGAGAGAGAGAGAGAGAGAGAGAGAGAGAGAGGACGTCATCACAACATGGCCACCCGACAAAAGCTGAATTTCTTAGCGTATTTCCCGTCTTATACAGACGTGAGAAGAATGCAAAGAAAATCAGCGTAATTGAAAAGAAAGGACTAGTAACATCGGTAAAAATCTCCCTTTGTGTTGCACTTTCTTCCTATTCACATCTATGGAAGGATAGAGTAACCGTAACACCAAGGAAGATGAGACCCTACGAAGCGATACAAACCATAACAGGTCACAAGAAGAAGTGAAGGACTAACAGTACACTACCAGGGGGAAATGGAAGCACCAATTATATTAAGAGAACACATGGATGCAGTTGCAGAGCTAGAAACACACTGCGGGAAAATGGCCCACAAAGAAATATCAACACAAGAAATAAGAAGCAATCTAAAAACAATAAAGACAGGGAAAGCAGCAGGACCTGATGGACTTAAACCAGAATTTTACAAAGCTATTCTGAAGAGCGAAGTGTGTATAGAGTCCTTGAGAAAATGCCTAAATGCAATACTGAGAAGTGGCAAGATTCCTGAAACATGGAAAGAATCTAGAACAATTATGATTCCCAAAGTAAAAAACCCCGAGGCAAAAAATCTAAGACCAATTTCACTAACTAATATATCATACAAGATCTTCATGAAAATTGTGAGGGAAAGAATAGATGAACATCTGAGGATAAGCAATGAAGAGAAGGAAGAACAGGCAGGATTTACTACAGGGAAACGCATAGAAGACAACTTGTACATACTCCAGCACTGCATAAGGAACAGCTACATGAGAGGAAAGCAACTATATATAGCAGCAATAGACTTTAAAAAAGCCTTTGATTATGTAAGCCGTGACAAACTAATACAGGCAATGATGAAATACAAGATAGACAGCAAAATAATAGAATGTGTGAAAGAAATCTACGGTAATGATAAAACTAGAATAAAAATAAATGACAATAAAGAAATAGATATGAAAATCACAAATGGGATCAGACAGGGATGTACCGGCTCAACGACATTATTCAAATTAATAACATATATGATCCTAGAAAAAATTCAAATAAATGAACGTGGATATTCTGACAACGTAGTGCACATCAACACACTTTTTTTTGCGGATGACGGACTGCAGATGTCAATGAGCAGAGAGGAGGCAGAGGAAAACATAAAAGACCTGATAAAAATAAGTGAGAGCTGTGGACTAGAACTAAATAAGGAAAAGAGCTGCTTCATACTTTTTAATGTCAGTGAAGAGATAAATGAAATTGAAGGTATAAAAGTTACAAATAAAATTAAATACCTAGGCATAAACATAATAAACCAGAAAGACTGCTTTAAAGAACATAAAAAAGAAATTATTAAGAAAGCACAAAAATTGGCCAATCTGACCTACAGCATCATCCTCCGAAGTTGCAACAAAATAATGATTGGAAAAACATATTGGAAATCGGTGGTGATGCCAATGCTGCTACATGGAGTATGTGTACTTGAATTTAATAAAGAGGAAATAAAAAAATTACAAAACATAGAAAACTCAAGTGTACAGATTGATACTAGGAGCAAGAAGGTACACAGCAGAAGAAGGAATAAGGGGTGAAATTGGTGCATCACTTTTTGAAACAAGAGTAATGAAAAACAGATTGGCCTACATCCAAAGCACACTCAAAGGGGGAAGAAATGAAATTGTAGAAAAAATTATGAAGAACACCATAATATGCAGAGCTGATGTTTGGTCACTGTACAGCATGAATGTTATAGAAAAAATAGGGATCAGCGTACAGCGACTGGAAAGGATGAAGAGAAGAGAACTAGAAGAGAGTCTGCGGCAGTGGGACACGAGGAGATGGAGAGAGGGGATGACACAGAAGACAAGTCTACGAATGTACAGGCAGTGCAGGAAGAAGGTAGGGGAAGCCGACCACCTGTATGACAACAGGCCCGCCTCAACTATCCTCTTCCAAGCAAGAACGAACAGTCTCCCCTTGCATGACAGAGTACGCTTCCTCCGAGGGGGAGACACGAAATGCCCAGTGTGTGGTGGGGAGAAGGAGGACCTGGAGCATTTTATATTGTACTGCGAAGAATACCAAGAAGAAAGGAAGAAAATGTGGAAACTGCAGCAGCCGTACCAGCAAGACAAAGAAGAGATAGTAGTAAAAGTGCTTTATAAATTAGAAAACAAAAGAGACATTGAAAATACAAAAACTGTAATATATAACTTTTGGAAAATAAGAGAAAAGAAATTAGAACAAGTCATATAGTGGAAGCAATAAAGAAAAGACCAGTAACACCTAAGTGAGAAAACAACATCAGGGGGCCGTAGAAAAGGCTATCCCCCGACATTACATCCGATCCAATCCGGAGGAAGAAGAAGAATTCCCCATATGAAGCTTTAGGATGTTGAGTTCTTTAAAGGAGATGGAAGGAGGGAGAGAAAGATGAATGGTGGGGGGAGAGAGAGAGAGAGAGAGAGAGAGAGAGAGAGAGAGAGAGAGAGAGAGAGAGAGAGAGAGAGAGAGAGAGAGAGAGAGAGAGAGAGAGAGACTGCTAGCTGACAACGCATCAAGGACTGGTGGAGAACGGCGGGGTGTGTGTTGCCTCATCCCGCTGCTGCCAGCTAGTGATTTTGCGCACGCTTTGAATTTTTTCGCACTCTTTGAACATAGTGCCAAACCGGTACTGTCCGCATCCTTGGAATTTCGCACCCTTGGAGTGCGCACCCTTGGGGGGCCGACTGTATATATATATATATATATATATATATATATATATATAAATTATATATATATATATAAATTATATATATATATATATATATATATATATATATATATATATAATGTATATATATATATATATATATATATATATATATACATATATATATATATATATATATATATATATATATATATATATATATATATATATATATACATATATATATATATATATATATATATATATATATATATATATATATATATACACATATACACACACACATATATATATATATATATATATATATATATATATATATATATATATATATATATATATATATATACACACATATAACTTACACACATAGAGACGTTGGACATGAGGAGAGCTCTCGGCCAGAACCTAAAGGAGGGCTGTGAGCCATCAAGGGAGAAGGGCTGTGTCACTGTCTGCTCCCGTCCACTGGAGTCTCTTGCATACACCTGTGATGGAGGAGAAAGGAGTCCTCAGATAATCAAACACTATGTCAAGCTGGGGCATCATAGATATATGAAATACAATTTCTTTTACACATGTACTGTATTCAGAACATGTTGTTAAGTCACAACACACAAGCATATCTTATTTCTTTTGAGTCATCTTTTTGGAAATTAATTTATCTATATACAATAATATATGCATATATTTACCTACCTCCCACTGATGAACAGTAATTCTATTGTTGTTGCCATAACAACAGTGAGACTAAATTATAAGCTCTGAGATGTGATGTAACTTTTTTTATTAAAATTCTATTCTATTCTATAGTCTCTGATGCCTCTTTCCCATCTGGAACGTGTCCCAAGGGGATGGCCATGGCAGAAGAGCCTCCACCACTCCCTACTTGATTGTTCAATCCCTCCCCGTCTATCAGCAACTCTTTCATGCATGTACTCCTTCATCCTATCCTTCTATTTTACAACTGGTCTTCCTCTCCAACTAGGATTCTCACTTTCACTCACAAATAATTTCTTCAAAAACTCTTTACTATTCTTCCTCTCCATATGACCAAGCCACCTCAATGTATTTCTTTTCATTCATTCCCATACACTACATTAAATTTCAAATCCATGAGTTCTCATGCCACACCCTAATCACTTTATGTTGATGCCGGCTATAGTCAGATGCGGTTTTGCTTACTATCAATGACAAAACTGTCACAACAGTTCCTTCAGTATATATAAACCAGTAAAAAATGCTACCATGTACCCCTACCATTCTCCCGTTCTTCCCCTTTACCCATAATTCCCACTTTGAGCTGACATCTGGTTGTGGCAAAGTTGATTTTTGCCTTCTATGTTATTTTGTTGCAGTACCAAGAGAATAATTCAATCAGTATATACGGTTTGCATATGAACAGGTATATTTGTCTCTTAATCAAGTAATGATGTACAGTATAAGTTAGTGGAGGCATCTACGGGGGAACAGCAATTCTTGGTGGATTTTCAATATATTCAGGTGTCTTTGTTACCTAACCCATGCACATAATAAGTGACCCATGTAATGTCATCATCTTTGAAAGTTTCTTTGTTCTTCACTAACTATTTCGTTATAATCACCACCACCTTAATTCAAAACTCAATTTTGCCTTCAATGTTTTGGATATTAAACTATTTCTATTGTATATACATGTAACTTGCAAATGATAGTGATGCTCATATCCATAAAGGAAACCAGTACCATTAGTGTGTGAAGCCCTGCTACATATTTCTGTGGGTCCCAGGAGGTGACAAAGAGTGGCCCCTCTTTCACTTGTGTTAAGGTAAGCCAGGCCCCTTCTCTCCCAACCATCACCCTGGCCTCCACAATAGGGGAGAGAGACCACACCAACACTCTGCAAAGAAAACAACAGCAAGCTATACTCATGGGCAAGTTTTCTACCTTGGGAAATAAATATCGGCTGAGGTGAAGCAGCATGTGTGGAGGCTACAGTACATACATATACTCTTGTATCCAGTCACCTCACCCTCCTCTTCCTTCCAACACATACACAGAAACATTGTTCCCACTCTTCACCAATCAACAGTTTCACCTTCTGACATACACCAAAACATTTGAGATCTACAAATAAATTCATCATCTTTTTACACATAAACACTGTAAATCTAGCTTTCCCCTTCATCTTTATATATGTCTGTCTTATATTATCATTATATTACTGTAAGACGTTTCTCCAATCTATTTCATGTATACTCAGATAAGGTATTTCTTTATTTTTGCTATTGTTCTAAGCATTCTTTACATATGCACGTTTATATTCATGTGAGCTTGTTATGGTGCAAATGTCTCTACCTTAATCTTGCTTCTTATTCTTCCTAGTTGTGAAATGGGAGGATGCATTTTTTTCATGGTGGGAGGTAATTGTACCATTTCTATGTCAGGGAGAGAGGGAGAGAGAGAGAGAGAGAGAGAGAGAGAGAGAGAGAGAGAGAGAGAGAGAGAGAGAGAGAGAGAGAGAGAGAGAGAGAGAGAGAGAGTGTGTTTGTGTATATTTACCTAGTTGTAGTATACAGGGCCTGAGCTACACTCATGTAGTCCTGTCTCCGTATCTATATTTGACCAATTTTTCCTTCAGTTGATGTACATTTTCTGCCATTATCACCTCTTCCTTCAGTCCATTCCAAGTATCTATACTTCTATGGGGAAAACTACTTTTTTGTATGGTTTGGGGAGGCGGTGGTCTAGTAGCTAGCGGTCGGGTATACCAGCTCAGGGTCCTGTGTTCGAGCCTCGGCACGGGCTGGCCACTTTTCTTCGTTACTACCGCCGAGTGGCCTAAGATCACCCACATGCTGCCATAACACCATCCTTGCAACGTTATATGCGCGAGGAGCTTCCGCTGGCAGCATGAGCCTATCAATAAGAAGAAACAAGGCGTCACTTAAAAAATCTAACCCGCGCTACTAACAGGCGGAGGCCAACCATCTAAGGTCTCCCGGAAGCCTACCAGCACCGTGGGTAAAAGATTAAAAAAAATAAAATAAATAAATAAATAAATAAAAAATTGCTTTTTGCAATTTTTTCTTGTGTCCCCCTCAAATTTCTAGCCTCTCCTTTTCTTCTCAATATTAGGTATTTTCTATCTGTTTCCTCCAGGTTGTTCATCAATTTATAGATTGTGATTAAGTCACCTCTCTCTTCTTTCTTCAAGTGAGCTTAGTAGCATTTCTTTTAATCTTTCCTCATATGTTAGGTCTTCCAATTCTGGCACCATCTTAGTTGCAATTCTTTGTATTCTTTCTAATTTCAACACATGCTTTTTCTTGTGCGGGGACCATATTACTTCTGCATATTCCAGTTTTGGTCTGATCATTGTAGTCATAATTTTTCTCATCATATCTTTATCTAGGAAATGAAAAAACATCTGTATATTCCTTAGCATCCTGAAAGTGTCACCAAATATTCTATTTATATGTTTCTCTGGTGATAAGTTGTCCTGTATTACCACTCCCAAATCTTTCTCTTCTTTTGCAATTGATATAATATTTTCCCCTAACTTATACGTCCATGAGGGTCTCATTGCACTTTTTCCCATTTCCAATACATGGCATTTTTTTACATTAAATTCCATTTCCCATGTCTTGCTCCATTCATATATCTTGTTTATGTCAGTCTGTAGGTCCTTACAATCCTTGTGGTTTCTTATCTTTCTTAGTAATTTTGCATCATCTGCAAACAGACTTATGTAACTGCTTACTTCTTCTGTTATGTCATTTACATATATTAAAAACATTACTGGTGCCAAAACTGATCCCTGTGATACTCCACTTTTCACTTCTCTCTATTCTGATTTTTCATCCTTTACTACTGTTCTCATTTCCCTTCCTTTCAGGTAGTCTTCCATCCAGTTCTTTAATGTTCCTTTTAATCGTCCAATGTGTTCCAACTTCCATAGTAATCTCCTGTATGGAACCTTATCGAATGCCTTTTTTAAGTCTAAATATATGCAATCCACCCATCCATCTCTTTCTTGTGTTATATCTATTACTCTTGAATAAAAACTTAATAAGTTGGTGACACATGATCTTACTGTTCTGAATCTAAATTGTCTATCTATCTATCTATGTGGGTGGGTGTGTGGGTGTGTGGGTGTGTGGGTGTGTGTGTGTGTGTGTGTGTGTGTGTGTGTGTGTGTGTGTGTGTGTGTGTGTGTGTGTGAGACAGCCACAGCTTTGTTTAGACATTATTAATAGAAAAGATATACAAAAACTCCATAAGTGTCTTCTGTCACCATCGTCATCCCTACCACTCGATAACACACTCATGTATACTCACAGCTTCCAACCCTTTCTCAAGTCTCCAATGAAGCTTCTACAGCCTCTGCTCTATTAAGACTCCACAGCTTAAGCATCTGGCACAAAGATGGTAATCAACTAGTATGTGTCAGGTGTTTACATGATCATTGGGGAGGGAAGAGTAATGTCTCCTTGAAACATAATCACCTTGTCTTGGCTAATCCTCTGAAAGGGAGATTTAGGTTTGTGTGTTTATGGTATGAAATGTAACAAATTAATTATGTACAGTATTTTTGCTATGTTTTATATCTATGTTCAGAGAACATATTGTACCTAATATAATGTAAGTGAATAGAGAAAAATATCCCAATTTATGAATTTATAATATATGATTTATGATTTACGAGTAGCTGTGCTAACTGCACTATATAGGGCTAAAACATGGAGCATGACAGTAGCAGAGAAGAAGAGATTGAATGTAATGGAGATGAGGTGTCTCAAGAGTATGTGTGGAATAATGCATATGGACCGAGTGAAAAATAAGGAGTTGCAAAAGAGAACTGGTGTTACGAGAGTTGGGTGGTCAAGCAAAGCAGAGTATGATGAGATGGTTTGGACAAATGGAGAGAATGGAGGGAGACCAGTTGGTGAAGAGAATATTAGGATCTAATGTGAGAAGTGTGAGATTGACAGGAAGGCCACAATGGAATGAATGGAGAGTGTGTAAAGAGTGCTGAATGAAAGGAGCAAGAAAGGATGATTGTGCATAATAGAAGTGATTAGAAAGCAGTGGTGAATGCATGAGTAATGACACAGCCTTCACAACCCTTGGAAGAGGTTCTTACGCATCTGGTGTGACCCTTGGATCGTATCAGGTACAGGGAAGGAGAGAGCATGAGTTAAATATATTAGGACACTGTTGTGGATATGATCCCCGCCCTCAACACCATTTGCGTGATTGATCTGACATACTGCGTTTAGGTGGGATTTACTTCTCTTCTCTGGAGCCTAGGGGCTAAGTGAGAGGAGTGTGTGTGTATGTGTGCATGGGTGGGTGTATGTGTGCCTTTTCTTGGTTACCCCCCTTTAGGGAGATAACAGCCTGGTATATAAATAGATAGATGATTCATGAATTCTAAGATAGCAGGGTAGGGCAAGGAAGTCCATGCATGAAAGAGATGCTGATAAAGGCACAAGGCTTGAAAACAGGGAGGGAGTACATATGGATAGGGAGAGGTGGAGGCTCTTCTGATGTGACCAACACCTTGCAGGATGTTCCTGAAGGGAACAATGCGTCAGAGACTATAGATAGATAGATGAATTTTTTATTTGAGTGGTTTTTAAATTTCATATCTCATTTGTAAATTGCAGTTCCCCAGTATATATTTACCCACATTCAGTGAAAACCAGTTTGCAACATATAAATAAAGGTGTAGCAGACCTGATGTGTGTAGACTCCTGGACAAGGTGCAGTGGCTCATGGTGCTTCATAGCAAACAGCGCATGCTTAGGGTTTGTTACCAGGATAACAGGCCATGATGCATGCTTCACATCAGTAAAAGAAAACAGACCATGGTCTATTGCTGCTACACGAAAACTGTAAAGAAAGATAAGGTTCTGAAATGTTATAATTTTATTATTAAGTTATTTTTAAATTATCAAAGTTCATCTCCATGATGTGCTGGAGAATTTAAGTTGTGTATATGAGATAGCAATGTGCTAATGAAACTATTTTGCACTCTCTTCTAATTCTCACTACATTTTACCAGAAAAAAATAGAACAGCAAACTTAATCCACACAGCCCCTCCCTCTTCTAAGCCACCTTGTTCCTTGCAAATAACACTTTCTGCACCCTCTCTGATCCTCTTTATCAGTACCCTACTATACACTTATTAATTACATTCAGCAAATTTATACCCCTACAACTAGTACCTCCACACCTATTTCCAGATCTGAAAATGCAACATAAATTTTCCTTACTATTGTTATAATTTTTTTAAACTATCATCCTCAAATAAAAATCCTAGTACACACACCCCTTCCTCTTTTTTAATGCACCTTGCTCTTCATCTATTCTATCATTAATATCCTTTACTTTACCAATTATAATTTTGGCATCCGACTATAAACAGTTTCCACATTAATTTTTCTATACTGGGATTATAACTGCCTTTGTCCAACCCATACCCAACCATCCAAGCCAACCTATAAATGAGGTTCATCTATTGAACTTCAACTACTTCAACTACAATATAATTTATGCCTGATACAATTCCACATTCCAGGTTTTTTTTCATTGTTATATCTACTTGCTCTTTAGCAGTCTATGCCTTTTCAAAAGTCCAAAAGAAACTAAATGTGTAACTCACAAGACCCTTGTAATTAAAGTAACTAAAACTCACAGTCGCCCGTCTTTCCAGTCCCCAAGCTCCAACTCAAGGGAGCCTGTGTGTTGGCGGGTGTACATATTAGGAACAAGGCCTCCGAGGGTGTGTAGGTGTCCACAGAGGTAGGCTAACCCTCGCCCCATAACCCGCCGAATGCCTGGCTCAGGGGAGAGAATGCACGAAGTAGGATAATGACCAAACCAGATAGTGTAGTTACTCTTACGGCTGGCTCTTTCAAACTTCTCCAGGAGGTGCATCTCAGAGGAGGTTACCATTCCTGAAAAGGGAAAAAATAGGTGCCAAGTTACAGCATCTGCATATGTGCTATAAATTATCTTATGTACTCTGACAATGAATAAAGACAATCTATATACCAATCTAAACTGAACCTTAATCTTTGTGACTGAGCCAATCTTTATCTAAATCCCAGTAGTTATGGTAGTTTACTTGAGGGATGTTTAGCTGAAGCAAAATGGAGTCTTAGTGGAAAAAGTATTTTCTGAGATTATTGAGGTACAGTACACTACGTTTTTCTTCATTTCTCTCTCTTCCCATTCCATGATCTTAAAAATTTCCTCTAATACTGCCATAAACAAATTAGGAGAGATGGTGTTGCCTAGTCTGACACATACTCACATATACAAACATGACCCAAGGAACATTATAAAGAGCATACATATTCTTGGTAGTTGCCACTTTTTCCTTTGCATCTTTTGCCTACTTGCCAATTGACCAATGGCAATGAGCAGTGGTTGTAACTCAAATTCAAAGGTCACATTCCATATAATTTTGCACTATATGAGATACTGTACTCTGTCCAACCCCAATGGTTCTTCAGCAGACGCGTCACAAATGGTTATCCAGGCACATGCGCTCAAACCAAATCATAAAAGAAATAATAGCTGACAATAGGAGCACTATTCAAGTACAGAAATACTGTTGTACTCTGGTGTGTAGCACCCTCACAAAATATATTTATATTTTTTTACTTCCTTGACCATTTAATTTTCCTATGTGTCAGTTGGTTGAGAATACCAGTTGTCTGGGTGGTAGTTAGATAATCATTTCCCATTACTGGGATAACAAAGGACACTAAAGTATTTTCTATATATGTATCAGTTACAATAATTTCTTCACTCTCTTTCCAAGTCATGGTATAAGACTCAAAGTAAGGAGGTCGAAGATTGTTGTGAATTTTGTAATAAAATGCATAAAAGGATGAAAATGCTGACTAAATAATATGAAAACAGAAAAGCTTACCAATGAAATTGAAAGGTCTTCTTGGGCCTGGAAGAAGACAGGCATCCACAGCTATGAAAGTTACAGACTGACCACCTGCCTTGAGAGTGTAACTATAGGAGCGAAGATGGTGTGGCCCCTGCACACTGTACCGTTGGTACAAGTTCTCCTCACTGCTCAGTGAAGCCACATTGAAATTATCTGTAAAACAATGACACAGTTATGACATATGTTTTGAGTGAGTTCCGACTAAAACACAACTATAGTGGTAATAGGAAAAGTATGAGAAGTAAAGTTATAAAGTTACATATTTGCCGAGTGAAAAAAAAACCAACTTAAAACCCGATGACCTACAAATGTAGGTAATAAAAATTGTAAATATGAATGTATTTTATGTATGTGTGTATGTTGACCATGCAATCCTGGCAGGAGTGGAAGGCTGGGAATCCTGCCCTCCATTATTTGTATTTACCTCATTGTATTTATCTAGTTGTAGTATACAGGGCCTGAGCTACGCTCATATGGTCCTGTCTTTGTATCTATATTTGTCCAGTCTTTCCTTACGTTGTAGTACAGCTTTAAGCAGTAGCAGTATTGTAATCAATGAGGTTTAACCGAGACGTGCAAAGATTGCTACTGTGAAAATGAAGATCTTGAATATTGGGAAAAGGAAAACATAAAAGCAATTACATCTACCACTACTGAAATGGTAGAGCAGCCCATCCCCATCTTGATGAGGTGTGCACTGTTAGTATACTTCAAGGAGTATAACTGACATGGAGGGTGCTGCATGGCATCAGATGTGGTCTTATCATTTTTATATGGAGTAGGCAGTAGACATCTGCCGCCCAGTGGAATACTCCAGGAGAGGTACTTACGGGGATGTAGGCAGTGCTGCAGACTGAATGATTCTCCGTGTCCTCTCTTCCCGGTTCCCTTAGTGTCTCATTTACACAAGAGAGCAGCTGCAGCCTGCCCTCTAAAGACAACTTCTTCTACTACCTACATAACATTACTACACCTTACACTTTTACACACTCTTCAAATCAAAATTTTAAAATGGCTTCACCACACCCAGCCTCGGAGTCCCCATCTGGGCAGGGGACCATAAATGTCCCCAGGTCGGACTGCCCCTCTGCTGACGACCTCGGGTGTCTTGACACTTCCTCTAATACTTTTACTCGGTTTCTGCAACATTTGTGGCCTTAGATCTAATTTCCAATCTGTGGAACACCATCTCTCCTCCACTAAACCTCATCTTCTCTTCCTAACTGAAACACAGTTGTCTGTGACTACTGACAGCAGCCCCTTCTCTGTTCCCTCGTACTTTCTCTATCCTCATTTTCAATCCAAAGCTGGCTGTTGCGCATATGTGCGTAACGACATTACTTGCTCTCGTGCCCACAATCTTGAATCTTCAGAATTTTCTACCATCTGGCTAAGACTTCAATGTCACTCTCTAACTAAATTCATCTGTGCTGTATATCTCTCACCTAATTCCTCTGACTATGTAAAATTCTTTGACTATTTGACTTCCAAGGTGGAGCACATCCTATCTCACTTTCCTTATGCTGAGATCTCCATTTTAGGAGATTTCAATGTTCACCACCAGCTTTGGCTTTCATCTTCTTTCACTGACCAACCTGGTGAACAAACCTTCAACTTTGCTATCCTTCATGACCTAGAGCAGCTAGTGCAGTTCCCTACCCGTATCCCTGACCGCCTTGGAGACACACCCTACATTCTTGATCTTTTCCTAACTTCCAACACTTCAGCTTACTCTGTTAAACTTTCCTCTCCGTTGGGCTCCTCCGATCACAATCTTATTTCCGTTACCTGTCCTATCACTCCAGTGCAGCCTCAGGACCCGCCTAAGCAGAGGTGCTTCTGGCATTTCAACTCTGCTAAGTGGGAAGACCTGAGGCAGTACTATTCTGATTTTCCTTGGGATGATTATTGCTACCATGTCAGAGATCCTTCTCTGTGTGCCGAGCGCATAACAGAGGTGATTATCTCTGGCATGGAGCTATACATTCCTCATACTTTCTCTAATACTAAAGCTAAAAAGCCCTGGTTTAACTCTGCTTGTTCTCGTGCTGTCAATGATAGAGAGGTGGCTCACAAACGGTACCGTAGCCATCCATCTGCTGAAACTCATGCCCTATATATTTCTGCCCGTAATCATGCCAAATCTATTCTCCAACTTACTAAAAACTTTTTCATCAATAGAAAATGTCAAAATCTTTCCAACTCTAACTCTTCTCGTGATTTCCGGCATCTAGCCAATAATATCTCTAACAATTTTACTTCTTCGTCTTTCCCTCCTTTACTTCAACCAGATGGCCCCACAGCTGTCTCTTCTTTCTCTAAAGCTGAACTCTTCGCTCAAACCTTTGCTACCAACTCTACTTTGGATGATACTGGGCATATTCCTCCTACTTCTCCACCCTCTGACTACTTCATCCCTAAAATTAGAATTCTTTATTATGACGTTTTCCAGGCCCTCTCTGGCCTTGATTCTCGGAAGGCTTACGGTCCGGATGGAGTCCCTCCTGTTGTTCTCAAAAACTGTGCTTCCGAACTCGCTCACTGCCTGGTCAAACTCTTTCGTCTGTGTCTCTCTACTTCTACCTATCCTTCTTGCTGGAAGTTTGCTCACATTCAACCTGTCCCTAAAAAGGGTGACCGCTCCAATCCTTCTAACTACCGCCCTATAGCTTTGATTTCCTGCCTTTCTAAAGCCTTTGAATCTGTCCTTAACAAGAAGATAATGAGGCATCTATCAGCTCACAACCTTCTCTCTGATTGCCAGTATGGTTTCCGTAAAGGCCGATCTACTGGTGATCTTCTTGCTTTCCTAACTGAATCTTGGTCATCCTCTTTTAGGGACTTCGGTGAAACCTTTGCTGTCGGCCTTGACATATCAAAAGCCTTCGATAGAGTCTGGCATAAATCTTTAATTTCTAAACTACCCTCCTACGGATTCTATCCTTCTCTCTGTACCTTCATCTCTAGTTTCATTTCCGACCGGTCTATTGCTGCTGTAGTGGACGGTCATTGTTCTTCTCCTAAAACTATCAACAGTGGTGTTCCTCAGGGTTCTGTCCTATCACCCACTCTCTTTCTATTATTCATCAATGATCTCCTAAATCTGACTCAATGCCCTATCCACTCCTATGCTGATGACACCACCTTGCATTTTTCAACGTCGTACAACAGACGCCCAACCCAACAAGAATTAAATGACTCAAGGCGAGATGCTATAGGACGCTTAACTTCTGATCTTTCACTTGTTTCTGATTGGGGCAGAGCAAACCTAGTTTTGTTCAATGCCTCAAAAACTCAATTTCTACAACTATCTACTCGACATAACCTTCCAGATAACTATCCCCTCTTCTTCAATGACACTCAACTTCCCCTCTCCACAACATTAAACACACTCGGTCTATCCTTTGCTAAAAATCTAAACTGGCAATTTCATATCTCTACTCTTGCTAAATCAGCTTCCAAGAAGTTAGGTGTCCTATGGCGTCTGCATCCATTTTTCTCTCCCTCTCAGCTGCTTGCTCTGTACAGGGGCCTTATCCGCCCATGTATGGAGTATGGCTCACATGTCTGGGGGGGGCTCAACTCACACAGCTCTTTTAAACAGGGTGGAGTCTAAAGCTTTTCGTCTCATCAACTCTCCTCCTCTAACTGACTTTCTTGATTCTTTAAGTCACCGCCGCAATGTTGCATCTTTATCTATCTTTTACCGCTATTTTCATGCTGACTGCTCTTCTGAACTTGCTAACTGCATGCCTCCCCCCCTCCCGCGGCCTCACTGCACAAGACTTTCTACTTCTTCTCATCCTTATTCTGTCCATCTTCCTAATGCAAGAGTTAACCAGTATCTTCACTCTTTCATCCCTTACACTGGTAAACTCTGGAACTCTCTTCCTTTGTCTGTTTTTCCACCTGCCTATAACTTGAACTCTTTCAAGAGAGGAGTGTCAAGACACCTCTAATGTTAACTGGATTTCCACCCCTTGCTTCTATTCTCCTACTGTCCTCTTTACAGGGTCTGGCGACAAGCGGGATTTTTTTTTACTTATTTCTGTTTTCCCTTAGTCATTACCCTTTTAATATAAAAAAAAAAAAAAAAAAACCTTTTGACAATTTTTTGAGCCCGTGTCTCTCCAGAAAGAGAACTGTATTAGCATTGCCAGTTTTAATTTAAAAATTGCTTTTGTAATTACAAAATCATCTAAGGCATGAGTTGTATGTCACATCCCAAAATAAATCAACCCAGGTAGGGGTCATACATGAGTACCATCAACTGCATAATAATTCCTTCATAACCTTTAGATGTAGAATAATAGAACATTTCTTCATACCATGGTTTCCTCGGATATCAAGCCAAGTAGTCTTATTGAGGACTCCACTATTTTTGAGAACATCACTATAGGTGGCCCACTCCTCTACATATTGCTGAGAGCCTAACATGTCAGCATTCTTAGCATCAGTCAAGTCACCTGAAACAAACATTTATTTCAGAAAATTGTTTTTTTTGTTACCAGTGAATTTAGGGTTGTGAGCACATATAACTTAATAATGGAACACAACATTTATGATTTGATTTTCCACAATCATGCTGAATGTGACAATGAGCCCAGATGAAAACCCTCTCCGAGTCCAATGCAGGACAAAGGCCTCACCCAACCTTCTCCCCTCAGCTCTATCAACTGCCCATCATTTCCAGGTCATCCCAGCAAAAATTCCTATCTCATCTCTTCATCTAGTTCTCTGCTTGCCCTGCCTTCCTTACCATCCTTGGGATGCCAGTATACAGAGAACTATGTAATCAATAGATTTCTAGCTTTATTTTGTGAGACTGATACTAATGTGTTTATAATGATTGAACCATTACAAATATATAAATGTTACAGCACTTGTAATGATTGTGTGGTGAGTAAGATGATTTAAAAAGGATTTTTTTCCCCCCAAGGAACTCAGTTACACAACTACTGGCTGATGAAAAATGGGTTTCAGCCATGGTGGTCTGAGAACACATTCTAACGCAGGGACCTCAAGTGTTCTCAAGGTTTTAGTTTCATACTGTTAAAACTAAAACCAATACTATTTCCCACTTACCTGATGCTAGGACCACTGCTGGTTCGATACTATTCACTGTTGAAGAGGCAAACTCCAGTAGTTCTGTACCTCTAGTAGAGTCTTGGAAGAGACTGAGATGAAGGTCTGAGATCTATAAAGGAGGATGAACTTTGATAAGTAAACTGCAGCCACACATTCCTTGTATATATCAGGTCTTCCAACTCTGTCATTCTTCATTTTGTACATTTTTCTACAATTTTTTTTCTTCATACCTATCACTTCAATTATACTTTCATGTAGTTTCTTCACCCCATCCTAATGCAGTCACAAATAACTAATGAACAAAACTAATGATGCACATCCATCATACACAAGGAAGAACTCTTTTTTTTCCTTCCCTGCTTTAATGCCCAATACCTGATCTTATAATTGCACTCCTTCCCTTCTTAATGTGGGTACAGTTGAAATGGAGAACAAGATCTTTTTGAAGTTGACACACTCACTTGTATAAACCACAGAATCTGGTCTTGTGATGAGCCAAGACCATCAGGTGATTCTCTTGACAGGTTCCTCACACTTGTGTATTCTTCAGGTGCATCCTCCACATTAATGCTCAGGACTCGCACAACTTGGCCAATTAGAGAGGCACCTCCTAAGACCAGTAATGTCCACACGATGGCACCTGGACTTACCCGCATGACTGTAAAGGTGTGGGAAACAGGGTGTGATAAGATAGATCAGCATACAGCAATAAAATAAGAATAAAAACTAACTAAAAACTACTAACCAATAAACTACCGTTGTCTGCAGTATACAAATATATGATATACATAGATATGATATAGTAGAGGTGAAGGAATAGAATGTGGAGTGATTGAGAGGGCCACCAGACCCAGCACCATGAAATAGTTTGGCTACAGGAAGAATGCCAAAGAGTGAATCAACAGAGAGTGTACATAAGTAAGGTAAAGGCAGTGGGTGCAAGAGGATGACCCCCAATGAAATGGTAGGAGTCTAGTGGTAGGGAACGTGAAAGAAAGGAAGAGAAGAGAATGAGAGGATAAGAGCATGCTAGGAGGCAACGTAAGGAAAGTCATTATTTTAACTCTTCTGCTATGGCCATCCCTTGGGAAGTTATTAGGACCATGTGTCTGATAAATACAGATAGTATATAAGCTTTTTATAAGTGCTCATGAGTAGGATTAACACAGAAAAAAAATTATAATCATCCAAAAGAGACAGCCTGGCCAAGCCCATTTAGGTTTTATTTTACTTTGTCACAATAATGTTCTACAGAATTGAGTGTTATTTTTTTCCAATTACCTGATATATTCTGAGGTTTTACTCACTACATTTACATCGCAAATCTCTGATTTTGGAGATATTGAATGTTTTCTATGAGCAAAAATCTGCGGTTAGGTTAGGTTCATGAATTAGGAATTGTTAGGTTATGTTAGTGATGAGCTTTTATCGTAAATCACTGTATTTCGTCTTCCCCACCCCAGAACCCAGCATTCCCACAGGACCCCAGGCTTGTTGGGGGTGATGAGGATATCTTACATCACATAAACATAGGTGTCCTTCACAGTGAGACGGGTGCAACACTGGAATAATACCTTATAGACTTGAGGAAAATGCCAGTGATATACCAATTCAAGTAATCACCTTTTCAACAACTATGACCCACGTCACCCGCCTCTCGTAGCTACATCACTACCTTTTTTTATTCAATCACCACATTTTCTAGAAAGAAAGGTACAAAATTAGTTTCCCCGAAACGCAACATTTCTTTTAAAACAACCACCACTTCATAACATAATAATTATTTTGATAGAACCTTATTAGCTCACCTGTCACCCTCACACCGGTCGTCGCCGTGGCCTTAGGCAACACTGACGAACACTCACCGAAGATTACCCCTACGCATGCGCACAACTTCTTTTTTTTTTTTAATAACCTAACCTAGTATAACGTAACAAATCTAAACTATCCTAACCTTAATTCAAGTAACTTAATCTAACTTAAACTACCGGCGTAGAGCGTTATATTAGGTCCGAGTATCAGCTGGCGTCGTCTGTTTGTTTACAAACATTCAGCAGGTGGATAGTAGACGGGATTGCAGGTATTAAAAAAAAAAAGTATTGCGTCTGGTCACATTAACAAAAACATATCAAGGAAATTCAATGTAGATCAACTAAATTAATTCCAAAACTATACCATGAACGCTAAAGAGAACTTAATTTATTTCCCTTACGAAACACAGATAAAGAGATGTAACAAGTCTTTGAATTTATCATGGGATTTACGAATTTGAATGAAATATATATTCTGTGACTCAGTATGACTACTTTACAGTTGTTTGTTCATAGTTTGCATCATCTGCAAACATACTTATATAACTACCTACTGCTTCAGTAATGTTATTTACATATATTAAAAACATTATCGGCGACTTTTCGGCGCCAAAACCTATCCCTGTGGTATTCCACTTATCACTTCCCTCCATTCTGATTTTCTATCATTTGTCTCTTCTTGTCTTGTCGTAGTTTTAGGTGTTAGCACTACGGCCAGCCTGGGGGCCCACCGCTGCCACACCTCTGCCCGAACCTCACGTATTGGAGCTGATCAATGATCGAGTTTGATGCTGCTCCACATGAAGTTGGGCCGTGTGGTACTGGAGGCTCATCTGGGATGTTTTCCAGGAATTTGTCAAGCCTCCTCTTGAAAGCCTCCGTGCTAATTCCAGTTAGGTCCCTTATCTCCCTTGGGAGACAGTAGAAGAGTCTAGGGCCAGCACAGGTGAAGCTTTCCGCCTGGATTGTCTTGAGTCGCTGGGAGCAGTTGCTGAGGGACCTTCTTACACAGGTCCTTCCAAACCTGGGGTGATGTTGATCTATGATACCATCTCCTTCATTTTGTGATGGGTTTGGTACTGTGCCCTCCAGGACTTTCCAGACATAGATGGCTATGTAGCGTTTTCTGCGTCTCTGCAGCGAGTAGAGTTTGAGGGTTTTTAGCCTCTCCCAGTAATTCAGGGAGTCCCTAACTACCTTCCTTGTGAAAATCCTCTGGACCTGCTCGAGCTCTTGGATCTCCTTGATTGTGTGTGGAGACCACAGTTGGCATACATATTCCAGCTTGGGCACTACCAGGGTTTTCCACAGTGGTAACAAGTGCTCAGGCTTCCTGGTCTTAAAGGTCCGGAGAATCCAGCCTCTCATTTGACGAGCCGCCGTAATGGTATGGGCTATATGTGTTTTAAAACCACAGTCATTGCTCATCCTCATCCCCAGGTCTCTCAGGGATTCCTTAGTTTTTATTTCTTCGGTACCAACTTGATATTGGTATGCTTTGAGGTGGTCATTTGGTCCATACTTCATTAATTCAAATTTTTCATTATTGAAAATCATGTTGTTCTCTCTTGACCACTTATATATTTCTTCTAAGTCTTGTTGAAGACTTTCGGAATCTCCTCTGGTGGTAATTTTCCGAGAGATCCTGGTATCATCCGCAAATGAGGACACTTTGGATGATCTTACTTCCTGATCTATGTCATTGATAATGATCAGGAAGAGCAATGGTCCAAGTACCGAGCCTTGAGGCACCCCACTGATTACCTTTGAGCTTTTTGACTGGGTTTCATTCACTGCTACTTTTTGTTTTCTATCTTTCAGGAAATCATGAAGCCATAGTCCTAGTTTTCCAGTGATGCCCATTTTCTTCACTTTGTGGAGCAGCACACCGTGGTCTACCTTATCAAATGCTTTTGCAAAATCATTTACCACTGCTCTCATTTTTCTTCACTTCAGTTAGTCTTTCATCCAGTTCTTAGGTGTTCCCTTCAGTCCTCCAATAGTTTCCAATTTCCATAGTAATCTCCTGTGGGACTTCTTGTTTTCAGAGAACATTCAATTATATAAAAAAATTGATCTTATCTACTCTTCTTCAAGATTCATCCTGATACCCCATTTGGTTTTATTGTGTTTCCCTTATCTAGTTCCTTCACATCCTTTACATTTCCCTATATATCCTGATTTCCCTCATCTATTTTTTTGTGTGAGAAA
>JAPQNM010000044.1:22820660-22870660 GCA_029783475.1 Metacarcinus magister | reverse complement strand
CATAATTCTCTCATTAACCCAAATGTACTTGCATTCATCATGATGATGAAATTTAGGTTACCCTTAAAGTGACTTTTGTGCTTAGTTTCTTACCAAATTTCATTAGTGTTCTCTGTTCATTTTTTCTTAAGCATCATATATCCAGACACAAATGTTTCCTTTTCACACTTTATTATTTTTTTTCTTGAACCTTTACTGTGAATCCCTGCTACTGTCTATATGAATGTTCTATACATTTCACATGCATCAAAAGTCAACCTACCTACCAAAATAGAACTCAAGTTAATTATGTTTTAATCGTTGAATTATAGTCATATTCCCTTTTCTTCAATACGTAGTATTCCTCCCATAAAACTTCTATGAATAAATACCAAATACTTATTTTATGAAAAGGTTCTGCAGACACACACACACAACGAATGTATAACAACTGAAGGAAAAACTGGACAAATATAGATACGGAGACAGGACCACACGAGTGTAGCTGAGGCCCTGTATACTACAACTAAGTTAATACAACTAGGTAAATACATGCACACACGCACATACACACTTAATTACAATACATAATTTGATGAACAACCTGGAGGAACAGATAGAAAAGATTAATGTTTAGAAGAAAAGGAGAGGCTAGATATTTGAAGGGACAAGAACATTTTTCAAAAAGGAATTTGCTTGAATGTCATAAAAGAATACAGCATTCCCGAGAGAACTATAGATATTTGAAATGGGCTGAATGAAGAGGTGATAACAGCAGAGTGTACAACAACGAAAGGAAAGACTGGGAAAATATAGATACAAAGACAGAACCATACGTGTGTAGCTCAGGCCATGTATACTAAAATACAAGTAGGTAAATACACACAAACACATTTTGAGGTAAATACACACAAACACATTTTGCATGTGAACATTAAGAACCAGTAAAATAATACACTGCATGTTAGGATTTCAAGATATGCATGGCAGGCTGCCATGTTAACATATTTTCAGCCTTTAGATATTAGTTTTAGCTGAAAAAATTAATTTATTTCAACAACAATATTCTGTAACCTTTGATTGCTGAGCTATCTAGTTTGCTTTTCTATGCATTACTGTTAAGTCAAATATGATTGAAATCTCTTCAGATGACTTGTATTAATCTTCAAGAAGCCTTAGTTGCCATAGCATTGCAAACTGTTGAAGATAAGGCGTATCTTTGAGTGTCATAACCAGTAGCTTGTCGAAATAGGATTAACTTTTTTTGTTCATTAAGGCTCGAGTAGACTCCTGGATAATGCAAACTTATTTAAATCATAAAGTTATTGCAAAATAAAATGATGCTCAACCTGTTTACATATCATGCATTTGGGACTCAATTGGTGAAATTTCATTAGTTAAATGTAATAAATAATTGAGTTGCAACAAAATTACACTTCTCAATTGCAGACATGGCATGACATGTTCTGCTCATGTCCACTCTCTTGTTTTAATTGTGGTCAAGATGTCTTCAACTTTGGTCTGTTCCTTAATCCATGGTGCTGGCTTTCTATCCATGTTATTCCAAGCATTATTCTCTCCATTCCCCTTTGGCCACTCTGAAGTTTTTGTTCCTGGGCTTTCGTGAGACTTCATGTTTCAGATCAATATGTTAGAATGCACTGATTGTATATCTTTCTCTTCAGTGATAGTGAGAGGTTATTTTTTCATAACCTTGTGTTATGAAAGGCATTCTGAGGAGTGCTGCTTAGAGAGGCTCAGTGTGAACACAAGCTTTAGAGTGTGGAGAGGAAAGAATCACCAGAGATGCAGCTCGGTGGCTATCAGCTGGCGTAGGAAGGGGAGATAAATGATGTTCTCTTCTCTTTTTCCATATTTTCCTCCATTTTTTGTCTTCATCCTTTTCTTTTCTTTTCTTTTCTTTTCTTTTCTCCTTTATCTCCTCTTTCTATAGAATACTTATTGCGTTGTCTCTCCTATCTTGTCTATTAAATTCCTCCCTTTTTTCCTCTTGCAGATGGTAATATTGTTATGACTTTCTAGTATAAGATAACTTCTCAGACATTCTGCTTTGTGTAGACGAAAGGTGTTCATTATATTATATCTGGTAATTAAGGAGAGTTGTGAGGGTAAGAGCAATAATGGGAGGCAATGAGTACAACACTTTCTGACCACAAGGGAGATGTGTATAGCCATTTACACATTACCATACTATTCCCAAATGGTTCTAGAAGGTTTTTAGGTTATAAACAAAAATGCAAAATTTTCACAAGAATTGGTCTCAGAAGTATACTCGAACCTTAAGCAATTTTTCAGAATTTAGGGTAATTCTTTTATCTATTGAAGGAAATCATGTTTGATTTCTTTTAAGATTGGTATGTCATGAGTGAGTTTCATCTGAGTCCTACCTGTAAATGTTTGGGATGAACCTTAACCATTTTTACAATTTTGTTTACTCATAAAATCAGCTTCAAGTATGTGAATGCATGCATGATGCCTTGACTTTTATTATTTAAGCTTTATTTTTCTATTCATTAGTTTTATTTCTTCATGCCATGCAGAGGGAAATATAGTACATGTAAATATTTTTAGTAAAATAATATTTACAGTTGCAGGATTTGAAGAAGTTGCAGAGGAAGTTGAATTAGGCTCTCCATCCTGGGACAACCTTAACAAGTCCTCTTCCTCCTCCTCATCCTCCTTAAGCCAAGACTCTGGCATTGGCACTGACCCCAGTCCTGATGTATTCTTTACCCTCATAGAGGAGACTGTTGCCCCTTCTGGCCTTCTGACGTCCTCCCCCAGCCAGGAGGGAGGTGAGGTGATTGTTGAGAGGATTTATGAGATGAAAGATGACCTGTGCTTTACTGAGAGTACTCCTGACATTAAAGATGAACCACTGGAAACTGTGGAGGAGGCTGTGGAGTTGGAGAGGGAGGAGCAAGTGATTGAACAGGAGGATCCATGGCCGAAAAGAATTAAAGGGGAGGTGGTGAGTGAATACAACATTAATGGGGTAGAACCAAGAAAAAGCACCAGAGTGCGTGTGGTAGCCTATCATTGTACAGATTGCAACATTAATTTTACTGATGAGGCAGAATTCCGTGCTCATATGGAAGCTCATCTGATAAAGCTCCAAAATTCGTGTGCTTTGTGTAGTACTGAATTCTCCACAAAATCAGAACTACAAGATCACATCAAAGAACACTTTACTAAGAATTCTTCATATACATGTAGTATTTGTGACCAAAAATTTGTGTCCAAAAGTGGTTTGAAAAGACACAAGAAACAGCTGCATAATTTGGACAGCGTTGTAGTGGTGAATGCAGTTTCCATAAAGTGTGGTGTGTGTCAGGCTGTGTTCTCAGACAAGGCAGCTCTGAGGCAGCATGCTGCTACACATTCTGCTAGGAAGCCATTCACCTGTGAGGAGTGTGGTGCCACCTTCACCCAAAATGGTTCACTACAGGTACATCTGCGGCGGCACAGAGGTGAAAAGCCCTTCACTTGCCAGTTATGTGGCAACAGCTTCACCCGAGCACACAGTCTCAAGGTGCACATGAAGACTCACACCGGGGAAAAACCATATGCATGTGAGTATTGTGGTGCCTGCTTTGTCACTTCATCACACCTCACTGTACATCGCCGCACCCACACTGGTGAGCGGCCATACTCGTGTGGAGACTGTGGGGCGACCTTCATCACTACCTCACACCTAAACGTCCACCGTAGGGTCCACACTGGGGGAGGTACTGTTGCCTCCACTCCAGTCAGCTGCTCCCAGTGCCAGGCCACTTTTAATGATGCAGCGCAGCTCCGCCACCACCGACGCACTCAACATGCCCCTCAAGTTACGTGTAAAGTATGCTGTAAAGAATTTCCAAATGCTCGTCAGCTAAGTAACCACATGGTACATGAGTGTGGCTGAGTTTGGCTTAATTTAGGGGCAGTGATATTCACAGTAGTGGTGGCGGCACTGCATCTGGTAAGTTATGGGAAGAGCCACCAGAAGGATCAAAAGTCTGATATTATAAGAAATGATACCAGATGTGTAAGAAATCCCCTGTCATGGTATAGCTCATTTCTGTAGAGAACAAATCCAGGGGATTGCCATGTGTGTCAGGCTTAACACAAGCCAGTCAAATGCCTTTGTAATTATATTTTAAGAGGCAGAAAGATTGCCAAGTAGCCTGCTACAGCCAGGCTGTAGCAGTAGTGAATAACTAGTCGTGGAGTAGTCTCAGGTGGGATTGACATTTATTTTTACTTTTCAGTGTTGCATTTCAGTGCCAGTAGAAACCAAAGATTATGAATTGTGCCATGCATTCATTCTAGTAGGATCTTTATTTATTTGCTATTGAAATTATACTTTTCATAGACTTTATGAGTTGTTGACTATCTATTTAGTTCACTATCTTGGACCAGTATAAATATATTATGGGTTGAAGATCAAAATTTGTTGTAAAAATTTTATCTGATTTAGATCTAGTGAAGTCTCAAATCATTCTGTGTATAACATATTCTAAAAACTTGAGTTTTATCAATATCATAATGCTTTATGCTTTATGCTTACAGAGTTTTAAAATTTCCTTATTAGGCCCAGTGAAAACAGCCTTGTGCTTTGCCTTTACCATCTGTACCTAGCAATTAATTTCCTATGAAATCAAATATAATAAAAAGAAGTACATACTATATTCACTAATTAGTGTTTATAAGCAGTAAAAGACATATCATAATATTTATCTAAAGCTTGTAATTGTGGTACACAAAGCTGTTAAGTAAGAACACATTATTTGGGCTTTTCCAGTCATGTTTAATGTTCTGCAAAGTTGACATACAGCAGAATTTTTCTGTGACTCAGTAAATATATACATCTGAGAGCCATATTAATTTGACATATAGCTATTCATTGATTTTATCATGACTGTATTTGTTCTGTAAACTTCTTCATACTCAATTTTCTCAAAATTATTTTAGTAAGTGCCAAATTTCTTAATTGTTTTGAGCACTGATGGTGATGAGGGGAAGGAAATTGAGAGTGCAGGATTTAAGGTCATGTGGTGGTAGTATTGGCTGCTCTCTGCTTCAGTTTTTGTCTATAGGAAAACCAGAAATATGGTAGAACTAACAAAACTACTAGAAAAAAAATGGTTTGTTATTGGTATAGATGAATTCAATATTAAAATATTAAGTTAGTCATTCATTCAAGTTTTGTGAATAATCATAGTTGCTCTAACTCAGTAGAGCACTGAAAATTTTTCGTGAAAGTTTACACATATTGCTTTATATAAAGTTGTGTATGATAATTTAGCTCCTTAATTAAATTTAATTTCCCTTATCATTCAGATTTCCAGTAAATGTTTGTGCCATTTCTCAAATATTAGTGAATCAGTTCATTTGAAGCTACCATTATATACAAGGTTTACAATTTTTAAGTATTTTTCTAAAAACCCCGGCCATTAATAGTATGATGCAAAATTTATACTAATTAAAAAAATTGAAGGTGTTAATTTTATTCACAAGTAAAAATGTGAAGACTATGATTGTGTTAAATAATTTATAAAGGTTTTATTTTGCTAAGAATTTATTATCTGACATTCTTAAAAAGTCTTGTTTTTCATATAGTACAACATAGGGTTAACCCATGTGGATCTGTAAACTAAACAGTGTTCAAAATAGATTCTCAGCACTGTATAACTAATTTGAGTGTCAAATTTTTATACTGAACATTTGCATGTACATACAGTAAAGTCCTTTTATCAAAACAACACTGGCAATTACAGTTTTACTAAAGTGAAAATAATGATGCAATATATATATATATATATATATATATATATATATATATATATATATATATATATATATATATATATATATATATATAATACTGGTGCATTTGGTTTTGGTACAAGCAATACTCATTTGTTTGTTTTAGTTATATAAGTAGAAGATACATCACCAGTATTGACATCAAACTATAATTTAAGGTCTCTCTCTCTCTCTCTCTCTCTCTCTCTCTCTCTCTCTCTCTCTCTCCTCTCTCTCTCTCTCTCTCTCTCTCTCTCTCTCTCTCTCTCTCTCTCTCTCTCTCTCTCTCTCTCTCTCTGTGTGTGTGTAACTAACCCACTCAAGGAGTACATTAAGTGCTTGATCACCAGTGATTGAGGGAGTGAGTTAATGTGAATTAAGTAAGTGTTTGGTAAGCTAAAAGGTAAACAGCAGAGCAAAGAAACAATGGCATGGTAAAGCAAAGTTAAAGAAAGAACGGTTTGTTATAGCAAATTGATTGGATCAAATGGAAGATATGGTTTTGTCACAGGGAGGAAATTATATTAGAAGCATATTGGGTGGTTGAGCCAGGAAGGTTTCTTGAAGGCAGAGAGTAGATAGCGGAGGTCATTTTGATGGTAGAAGAAACCACAGATATTCCAGTGGAGAATGGAAAACGTCAGATAATGAAAGGAATGAAATCAATGAGTTATGATAATGATAAGAATAGGAGAACTGGGATCAGAAGTAGGAGGTATGGAAGTAAGGGCAATATCTGGGCAGGGAGAAAAAAATATTGAGGTGGTGATGTTGGGGAGAAAATTAATTATATAACAGGAGAAGCTTTGGACTGATTCGACAATAACTAGGCGAGATCAGACAGGTAGTGTGTGGAAGGTAAAACTTCACTCCCATCTTTGGATACATTTTTTTCAAATTTGAGTGTTATTGGAGTAGGGAGCACAAGCCGAGTTATGAAAATATTTGCTCCATAGGTGAGGACCAAAGAGGATGGATAAAAGAAGGTGATGGGTGTTAGTGGATGGGCGTTTAGCGAGGGTAAGAGGAGGGAACAGTCTGGGTTATGGAGGAGAGGTCAGAGTAGAGGGATAATGAGTGTTTTATGTTTTTTTGGGTTAGTATGGTTGCAAGGTGATTACAATAGAAGATATGGAAGTAGAAGGAGGGGAATGAGAAGGGAGGTGGGTTTGTGTTAAAAATATGTAGTTTAGGCAATATTAATGTGAGATTAATTTTCTATCAAGTTGTTTTCAGTCATATAATAAGCATAGCATTAGTAAGTGTTGATATGACTTTATAAACTAGCATTGCCAATAATCAGCTTCTGGGGCTACTCAGAGCACACAAGATGATTTCATTTAATACAGATAAAAGGACTTTAACTGTACTATATGTATTATCAATCACATTACATCTAGATGGAAAAATTGTGATAAAACTGATGTGCCACATATAATGGTTATCATCATACTTGTATTTTGTGTTTATGCATCAGTACTTTGATTTACTTGTTCAGTTGGGTAATGATAATGAAATACTAAACAATTATGTTTGAGGTGTTAAGAGAATCTTTTGTTTATATTTATTTGTGGATCATAATGCAAGTTGTAGGTGTTGGTTTTGAGAAGGATGGAATGGCAGCTGCCTTTGTGGTTTCCCGAGGCTTATGTTCCATATGTTTTAAGGGATTAATATGTGTTGGTTATACATTGGTAATAGTTAGTATCATGATCACTTGAGTAAGCTTACACTATAACAATCAAATCAGTGAAGTAAGCAAAACAAAATTATTTAAGTATGATTAGCTAAAAGCCTTACTTAAAACAACTGGTAATTTTACATAGACGAAAAAACGTTACTACAAATTTGAAGAAAAGAATAATGTATATAAAAGAATATTGTTATTTGGAAATCTTGAATAAGATATTTATTTATTTATAATTTATATGAATAGATTTATTGCGTGAAACGAATCCAAAGTTTTTAGAAATTTGATTCATTAAAAGTAATGTTTACTATACTTAAATTAAGGGCCAGCAATTTTGTGGGTTATCTCATTTTAAGAATGAATAAGATGTCCTGAACCATCATACTCCCAGTAGTGTCAGAGCCTTACATTACAAACCAGTCTTTCATAATTTTTCACAAAGGATAAGAATATATGTCATACTTTTAACTAATGACTTCACTCTTTGATAATTTGTTTTGATTACAAAAACTGAAGTTATTTTTTTAGATGACCTTTTGACTTAAAGTATGTAAATTATATAGATTTTTGTTTGAAACCTCCCTTCAGTTGATTTAAAACTGTAAATAGCTTTCATAAACATCATTTTGTCACAAAACCTAGACAAAGTAATAGCTGTATGCTTCTTTTGAGCATTGTGTATCATAATTACATGCATTTTTTTTTTTTACCTGAAAATGTATTTTATCTGATGAATAATGTTGCTGTAGTTTCAATATATGGAGATCAGATATATTATATTTAACTTGAGCTTTTGCAAAGTTACAATGTATGTATATTGTATAGATATTGCATAGTACATTGAAAAGATTGAGACTAGTTTTTTTCTAGTCAGTTCTATGAGAAATTTACTCAACACATCTGCCTTGGCACGCTTGTGTAAATATTGTAGTTTGTCAGTACCTCTCCCGGGATACCTACAGCTGTTTTGTTTAATCTAATGGTGGGAGGCCTGTAGCTGTGTGCAATAGAATAACGTCATTTTTTGATGTTAAAATACACAAATGTTACAATCCCGTTCTTTTATTCACGCTCTTGGACTCATATTTTAATGGCATAACATATGTTAATGGCATAACTTCTCTCCTTATATATGCAGAACAGATATCCATCCTCATACATACATTCACGTGCATTCTCTTACACCTTTGCCTTTAGGCTTTTAAGGCGAGAAGGATCCAATCCTCACCAAACCACAGCATGAAGGTTAGTCGCACAGCACAACCTGTGATTTCCATGATGTCCTGCAGAGCTGGTTGACCTCTTCTTCACCATAATAGACCCATCTCCTTTTCTGCATCTGACCTGATCAGCTTTTCAGACCAGATCTGGGAGAACCTTCTGTCAAGGCTTTTAAGGTTCCATCTCTATTTATGCATTAATTACTATTCTATTCATCTATCATGCACAACCATTCTTCCATACTCCACAGACAACCCTCTTATATCTAATGCTCCCTTTACTGTCCATCCATCCCATTCATTGTCTTCTTTCCAACCTCACAACTCACATCATATCTATTTATCTATTTCACCAATTGTTCCTTCTGTATTCTTTCCACGTGCCCAAACTATCACAACACTGCTCTGCTCAATCAGCCAGCCACAACACCAGTTCTCCCTCACACTTACTCATTTCTCACTCGATTCTACAAGTTACTCCACACGTCCTCAGGTGAGGTCTCCATTGCATTCAATCTCTTCCTCTATGCAACTTCCTATACTCCATGTTTCAGCTTCATACAATGCAATCGGTATGACTACTCTCTCATATAAAATTTTCTTTGCATTCATTCCAGGCAAATTACACCTAAACACTTTTCATTCCTCCTCATACCTTTCCTACTTTATTCATTCTAGATTCTCCTCCCTCTTTTCAAATCATAATGCTTATCGCAAATAATTCCCTCCATACATACCGTTGTAATTAACACCCTACCATGCACTCAACATATGCTCCTATTTGTGGAAATAGTTTACAAATGACTACCTATAAATTCATTTGTTTATGCACTTCATGTAGACAACTATAAAAAGTTTCTGGATGATGCAGTTATCTGAATGGACACTCCCGTGTGACTTTGCATTGGCCATGTTTTGAGCAACATTTCATGCAAATTTTGGTTTGTGCTTCAGTCACCACCTTTTCCAAGAGGGGATGTCTCAATATTTTTCTGGCCTTGCAATGAAGGTTGGCTGGAATCAACTTTTTTTTTTGCCAGCTCTAGTGTTACAATTATTACTAAGTTTTACAATATACAGTGCTATAATGTTCTAATACAGACCTCTTCCAAAATTACTTCTCTCCTCCCCTCGCAGGACTCTGTCCCTCATATATATATATATATATATATATATATATATATATATATATATATATATATATATATATATATATATATATATATATATATATATGACAAAGAATCTTGTGTGGGAAGGAGCAAAATAATCTTGGATGAAGTCTGAATTAGAACAGTATAGTCCTTGTATATATATATATATATATATATATATATATATATATATATATATATATATATATATATATATATATATATATATATATATATAAAGGGAATATATTATTAAGTTTCCTTTCCTTCTGGTGTCATGTGATGAGTTGTGTCTGACATTGCTTTTTGTATCACGTAATCTTATACATTTATCTACTCTATCAAACTCATTAGTGACATATACATAAGCCACTACAACAATATATTTGATAAGCTCATAGGAAACTCTAAAAAAATTATTAATAAACTCAATAAGATGCTACAATTTATTTACAAACTATGTATATAAACTTTACAGTAAGTCATTGAAAACTGTAAGGTGGTGGTAAAAGAGTGTACGTATAGCTATCAAACTATGCCATATTATCCTACAATAAAACAAAATGTTAAGAAGTGCTACAATAAAAGCACTGAAAAATTCATAAAAAATCAAAAGGACTAGTGCTACAAGAAAGTGTAATAAAAAGTATACAAATTCTTTTTACGACAGTATGTTAAGGAGAAGAGATAAAGTACAGTGAAAAATAAAAGACTACTTTCTTGTAGGTATTCAAATAATTTTACAGCTGTTCATTAGAGAAATCTATGCTGAGAACCACTTAAGTACAAGCAGATGGATACATGCCACCACATGTAATGTCTTTAGATGTGTCAACATGCACTCAGTCCCACTTTTAAGGTGATATGAAAGTTCACTTGTAATTCATACTGTACCTCTTAACCATACTCAGATGAATGTTATCTGTTTACCCAACAAAAATAACAAATAAATAACTTAAAAGGTGCACATATATTGAATATGTTGTGCAAGAAGAAAAAAAATTGGCAATTTGTATTAAATTTGATCTATCACTGGTTAAAAACATTAACAAAACATATTTTAATCATGAATATAAAAAAGTGCACGGTAATAATAGAAGTTGCACAATGAAATAACTTATCACCACAAAGGTATTATCTGACAAACAAACATTTATGTGGACCAGTTCATTGTCAGGGATATCTGGGGAATATCCTTACATCACCAGTGTTCCTGTCAATACTATTAGTAATGCCAATCAACACACACTGGCTGTAGTGTTTTTTTTATATTTCAAGGCAGTAACTGGAAACACGCACAGACATACATATACACACACACACACACACACACACACACACACACACTTGCTTCCATGGTTCAGTGGTTTATGTCCTTGCCTGCTAACCGGCAAGCTGTGGGTTCAAACCCTGCTAAGGTTGCTAAGGATTTTTCATTGACAGAGTGGTTACTGTCCTCCTTGAGCAAGGGGATGGGAGTGTGTGATGTGTGAGAGGTCTCAGCCTTACCCATAAATTCATCCGTCTCTATGAGCTCTGAGCTCTTTCGGGGAGGGTAATGGCCGACGTTCATGAGTCCAGCGTGTGTTCTTCCAGACCATGGTGAATAACACACACACACACACGGATAGCTTTTCACCTCCTAGATAAAGATATGATGAGAAAAATAAATACTTCGATGATGAGACCGAAACTGGAATATATGTAAGTAATATGGTTGCCCCACAAGAAAAAGCATGTGTTGAAATTGGAAAGAATACGGAGAATAGCAACTAAGTTGGTACCAAATTAGGAATATCAAACACAAGGAAAAATAAAACAAAATGCAATTGACAGCACTTAGAGAGAAGATAAAGAGGAGACTTAATCATATATATATATATATGGCTAATATCCGCATTTAAGAGATTTAATTACAATATATAAATTGATGAACAACCTGGAGGAAATAGATAGAAAATATCAATTATTGAGAAGAGAAGGAGAGGCTAGATATTTGAGAGGACAAGAAAAAAAATGTGAAAAGGAATTTGCCTGGAATGGACTGAAAGAAGAGGTGATAATGGCAAAGAATGTACAACAACTGAAGGAAAAACTGGATAAATATAGATACGGAGACAGAACCACATAAGTGTAGCTCAGGCCCTGTATACTACAACTAGGCAAATACACACTTATTATGATCTTTTTCTTCCATTATCTCATACCAGTTGTTCAATGTATCACAGAAATTCTGAATTCATCAGACAAAATGAGGAAGACTCTTAATCAACAATTGAATGTCTTACTTACTGTCTATGGAATGTTTTATTTTTGGTAAATCTGTTTTAATAGCTAAAACGAAGTAGTGTACTAAACTATTATAAAAGCTTAAGATAGTACAATGCAAAATTTAACAGAGTAATACTAGTGTACTATTGAGGTCAAAGCTGCATTTACTGGGTCCTGGCCAAAAAGTGTAGATGTTGCAAGGTCGCCTCGAATTGTGACAGATATCTGATCCCTGGGATTAAAATGGAGAAGGGGGCCGTGAGCCTCTGCCCCCTTCTCTCTCTCTCTCTCTCTCTCTCTCTCTCTCTCTCTCTCTCTCTCTCTCTCTCTCTCTCTCTCTCTCTCTCTCTCTCTCTCTCTCTGTGTCTCTGTCCACTGTCGCCCCACCAACACCTGGCGGGGATTAACACCTCCAATCTAACATCACTACAACCACACACATTTGCTTCATGTCTCTTTAATTTCATATGTGATTCTCACAAATTTACTCTCTCTCTCTCTCTCTCTCTCTCTCTCTCTCTCTCTCTCTCTCTCTCTCTCTCTCTCTCTCTCTCTCTCTCTCTCTCTCTCTCTCTCTCTCTCTCTCTCTCTCTCTCAACAAATAAGTAGATATTTATTGAAAATTTATTCTTATGGATTAGAAATAGAGATGCGCACACACACACACACACACACACATACATCAATAGACAGAGAGGACTTTTATGTATTTGCTGTATCCCACTGATCAAGCATTTTCACTTTCATATATTAAAGTGTGCCTTTTTGCATGTTATGCTTTTCTTCATTCCTCCTGTAAATACTCCTATTCCTACTCACTATATAAATTATTTTCTTGCAGATTTGTTGTGTGTGTGTGTGTGTTTCACTGTTTCACTGTTTCACTGTACAGTCTGCTGCTGGTCTCTCTCGAGACAGCCGGCCGTCCCCCTATGGAAAGAGCTCCGAGTTCATACTGACCAATCTTTGGGTTGGACCAAGACCACTCACACACAACACACCGGGATAACGAGGTCACAACTCCTTGATTTACATCCCGTACCTACTCACTGCTAGGTGAACAGGGGCTGTAACTACTCCTATTCCTACTCATTATATAAATTATTTTCTTGCAGATTTGTTGTGTGTGTGTGTGTGTGTGTGTGTGTGTGTGTGTGTGTGTGTGTGTGTGTATTTACCTAGTTGTGGTTTACGGGAGGGGAGTAATCTCATGACCCGTCTCTACATCTTGCTTTGTCCAGCTTAGCTTTGAAACTATGCACACTGACGGCATTAACAATTTCCTCATTCAAAGCATTCCAGGTGTCCACAACTCTGTGAGGGAAACTATACTTCTTAATATCCCTTACACACTGCTCCTTCTTCAACTTCTTTCCATGTCCCCTTGTAGTTCTCGTTTCCAAGTTCAACAAGTCGCCATCCACTTCATCCATTCCATTCACCATTTTATAAACACTTATCAAATCTCCCCTTTCTCTTCTACTTTCAAGCGTTGGAAGCTCCAGTATCCTCAATCTTTCCTCATATGTTAAATCTCTCAGTTCCGGCACCATCTTGGTGGCCGCTCTTTGGACCCTCTCCAATTTTCTAATATTCTTCTTCGTGTGAGGAGACCACACTATCGCTGCATACTCCAGTCTTGGTCTTATCATGGAACTGATCAGCTTTTTCATCATGTCAGCATCCAAATACGAAAATGCCATTTTGATTCTCCTCAACAGATTTGTTACTTCTCCTGTAATTTTATTTATGTGCCTGTCTGGAATCAAGCCCTCCGTAATTGTCACACCTAGATCTACTTCCTCCTTAGACTTCTCCAGACCAACTCCATCCATTTTGTAATCACAGTGCACTCTCTTTTTACTTCTCCCAAATTCCATGACCTTACACTTATTCAAATTGAACTCCATTTGCCATGTTTTACTCCATCCATCAATTTTATCAAGGTCCTCTTGCAATTTCATACAATCCTGTACATTCTCCACTTTCCTCATTAACTTTGTGTGTGTGTGTGTGTGTGTGTGTGTGTGTGTGTGTGTATTTACCTAGTTGTAGTATACAGGGCCTGAGCTACACTTGTGTGGTCCTGTCTGAATATCTATATTTGTCCAATTTTTCCTTCAGTTGATGCGGGTGGGGGGGGGGACAGGCTCCCAGCACCCTTTCCTATCTTAATCCCAGGTATCTGTCAAAATTTGAGGTAACCTTACCACATCTACACTTTTTGGCCAGTACCTGGTAAAGGCAGCTTTGAACCCCATAGTACATGCTCGATTTGCTTAAAGAAGAAATGTGTGTATCTCTCTCTCTCTCTCTCTCTCTCTCTCTCTCTCTCTCTCTCTCTCTCTCTCTCTCTCTCTCTCTCTCTCTCTCTCTCTCTCTCTCTCTCTCTCAATGATCACAATGACTAGAGTGGAGTTTAGTCAACCTTTGCTGTCCCGCCACTCCATATATATTTACATTCTTATGGAAATTCATTATTTGCAAATGCAGCCACAGCTTGTGATTATTTTTCAATCACCTCTGTTCATTATAACAAATCTCAATGGTGTTACAAGAACAGGTGAGAAAATTACTGTAACAAATTGTACATTTCTTTTATGCTCTTAATGTTAGTGTTCAGTTAACAGTGTCAGTGAAGTATGGGGGTTGCCTGCATAGATGCAGAGGTGCATGGCAGTCAAGAGGAAACAAAAAATTAATCCCGAACTGGTATAGCACACATCATATAAAGATGGTATCATGATAACATGGGTGAAGGGTGTTGAGCAGCACAACATAAATTATCCAGTATAAAGGAGTACAAAAGAACAAACAGCAATAGTCCTACTGGACCTAACGAGGCTGTCCGTGTAGCTACACTACTACTACAATATCTACTTGATAGAGACTAAAGGACAGAAAAGTGGAAGGCTCCTCCCCACCCACTCCTCCCCCAAGCCAAAGCTGGTTGGAAGAGCAAGCGAAACCATGTAGTATAGACAAACTATCATGGAATTTTTATAGGAAAATGAGAAAACAAGACTAATCTAGAGCTATTACTAAAAAAAACAAAGAAAAAAATACGCTGGAATGAAATACTCAATTTGATGATTGGACGCTAAGTACTTATCAAGCTTTTACTTAAACGATTATATTGTGTTATTGTTAACTATTTGTGCTGGTAGAGAATTCTAAATATTTACGATTCTATGAAAGAAAAAGTGCTTTGCTTCGTTTGATCTAAAACGTTTACCAATGATCTTGAAGCCATTATTACGAGTGGTGCTTGTGAGATTGGTAGTTACATACCATATATTGTGGCCTATAAGTCGAGTTTCTAAGGTAATTTTTTTATGGTCAAAACTAGGGGTAAATATAAAATAGCAACTTTCCTTTTCATAAAGCAACTGCACCAATTGGCGGTTCCTTTGAAGTCGTTGCTAACCTCCAGGTGTGCCTTTGCCCACTTCATTGCTTCCACACGAAATGGCATTTCTTGGCACTGTATAACCATTCTGACGTTGTGTAAGAATCCATTCTTCTAAATACTTTTCCAGCTCAGGCCACTGGCAAGTGCCTGTTCTCATAGCACATTTCGTCTTAGGCATTGTCTTGAGTGTGTCAATGTCTTTCTTCCAGTCACGAACAAGCTTTTCATTAACACCAAACTTCCTCACTGCAGCACAGTTGTTTGAGGAATTTGCAAAAGCAACTACTTTTAGCTTGAAACTGGCAGCATACTTCATCCTCTTAGCTGGGGGCCCCATGGGTGATATTTAGCTCAGCTTCTTGAAATGCTCTATGTTAGTCAGGAGAGCTCTGTCAGGTTTGGTGAGTGAATAGGTAATGAATGCTGGCGAAACACTGTAGCCTCAGCACAGGTTGTCACAGGCTCGTCACTAGGTGGCAGCAATAAGCAGTCAACCATGATCGTTTCGTTTCTTTTGTTCCAACGTTTGAAGCCAGACTGTAGGTGGTTGGACACTTACCATTAGGGTTCTAAAAGTAAATATTCGTCCGATATAGTGGTGAAACAGGTGAGTACAGTAAAAAGTAAAAACTGACTGTTTGTTTATGTTGAAATGCTTGAAGTCGGTGGTGTTTTCAATCTGTTTGAATGGTTTTATTTTCTTTACTGTAGATAAAACTTAATTTACAACCAGTACTTAGTGACTCAGGCCGATATTGGGTCAGGCTAAGTAATAGTTTAGGGGGTCGACTTTTCTGCACAACATTTTGGAGTCAAATTATAGAAGTCGACTAATGTGCCAGATTGACTTATAAGCCGCAATATACGGTAGTTGATTTTGCTAATATTGTCAAAGCCATGGAAAATTTTAAATACCTGAATTAGGTCCCCTCATAGTCTATGTTTGGATAAACTGAACAAGTCCAGTTCCTTTAGTCATTCCTTGTAAGGCTTGTTTTGCAATCTAGGGATCATTCTAGTAACTTTTCTTTGTATACTCTCCAGTTTATCAATATCTTTCCAATTATATGGTGACCAGAATTGAATGCAATATTCTAATTGAGGGTGTACAAGTGTATTAAATAATGTAAGGATAACTTTTTTCAGATTTGTACTCAAAAGTTCTTCTGATGAAGCTGACCAGTTTGTTAGCTTTCTTAACAACGTCTGAACAATGTTTACTTGGTTTCAGGTCATTACTAATAGTTACTCCCAAAGTCTTTCTCATGGCTAACTTTGGAAAGTTTGGAGCCTTTCGTTGTATAATTTGTGTATTGATTATCATTTCCAATATGAAAAATTTTATTTGCCACTCTTATTACCAACTGACCAAGATGTTGAGATTGGATTGTAATTGTAGTTTTTCGGCAGTTGTAGTTACTCTACTCGTGATTTTCGTATCGTCAAATTTTTTTTATATCTTACAGGTGAGACCTTCATCGATTTCATTGACAAATTAGAAAAAGAATGGGGCCAAGTACTGAGCCCTGTGGCACACCACTTATAACATCTCACCAGTTAGATGATTTACTATTATCACAACGCGCTGTTTTCTCTCAGAAAGTCAGTCTTCAATCAACTTAAGAATTTTCCCAGCTATGCCATGTGACTAATTTTTTTAGTAATCAGTTATGGGGGACTGTCAAACACTTTTTGTAAGTCAAGATAAATTATATCTACCACTTTTGTCTCATCATAAATGCTGAATACATAATTATAAAAGTCAAGGAGCTTCGTTAAACAAGATCGTTTGTCATGAAACCATGTTGGGTATTATGAATCATAATATTTTCTTCTATGAAACTCACTAGTTTATCACGTATTACAGTTTCCATTAACTTACCAACTATGGATGTGAGGCTGATTGGTCTGTAGTTAATCGGTAGTGTTTTATCTTCCTTTCTTTGTATAGGGGTAACATTTGCCAATTCCCAAGTGTCGGGGACTCTTCCAGAATTTAAAGATTTATTGCTGATTTGATACTTTGCCTCTTTTAAGACTCTTAGTGCAATACAATCAGGACCAGGAGTTTTATTTACATTCATTTTATCAAGTGCTTAAGTTACTGCATCTTCAATAAAGTCACAATTGCTTGAAGAAATTAAGTTAGGTTGAGCTGGGGTTATTTTCTGGATTTCATAGGTGAATAAATGGAGACTTCAGTTGCAGCCATCCCCTAGTGGAAATTCTTGGAATCAGGCATCAGATATATGTAGAAAGACAGATAGTAACATGCAGTTGACATGTTTTTCTCAGACTTGTATATAGTCTACTTTTTTTTAATGTATTGCTTTAGTCAAAAGACCTAAGCAGAAATTGTCATAGCTGCCCTTAGACTTGGATGTCAAATATGCTTTTTAATTATGTTATACTACAGGCTCTAGTGTATTCAATAGCTCTCAGATTATTTTGTTTGTACTGCAAGACCCATTGATACCTTTGCACACTGGTGTTTGGGTACAGTTCTACATTTTCACCTCATTCTCAACATCGTACAACAGACGCCCAACCCAACAAGAATTAAATGACTCAAGGCGAGATGCTATGGGACGCCTAACTTCTGATCTTTCACTAGTTTCTGATCGGAGCAGAGCAAACCTGGTTCTGTTCAATGGCTCAAAAACTCAATTTTTACAACTATCTACTCAATATAACTTTCCAGATAACTATCCCCTCTTCTTCAATGACACTCAACTGCCCCTCTCCTCCACATTAAACACACTCAATCTAAACTGGCAATTTCATATCTCTACTCTTGCTAAATCAGCTTCTAAGAAGTTAGGTGTCCTATGGTGTCTGTACATTTTTTTCTCCCTCCCAGCTGCTTGCTCTGTACAGGGGCCTTATCCGTCCATGTATGGAGTATGGTTCTCATATCTAGGGGGGTTCAACTCACACAGCTTTACTAAACAGGTTAGAGTCTAAAGCTTTTCGTCTCATCAACTCTCCTCCTCTAACTGACTGTTTTTATTCTTTAAGTCACCGACGCAATGTTGCATCTTTATCTTTTTTCTACCGTTATTTTCATGCTGATTGCTCTTCTGAACTTGCTAACTGCACGCCTCCCCCCCTCCCGTGGCCTCGCTGCACAAGACTTTCTACTTCTTCTCATCCCTATTATATCCATCTTTATAATGCAAGAGTTAACCAATATATTCACTCTTTCATACCTTACACTGGTAAACTCTGGAACATTTTTCATTTGTCTGTTTTTCCACCTGCCTATGACTTGAACTCTTTCAAAAGAGGAGAGTCAAGACACCTCTCACGCTAAATTGGACCTCCACCCTCTGCCTCTATTTCTCCTACTGTCCTTTTTACAGTGTCCAGCAACAAACGAGATATTCTTTTTTAACCTATTTTTGTTTGCTCTTAGCCGGTACTCTTTTAATGTTAAAAAAATAATAAATCCTCTCTTACTAACTTTCTCATCTTACATGGCTCTCTCTCCACCTCCACACACTCAGAGACACAAACACAAACATCTGGATTAAAAGGGATATGAACTTGGAGGAAAGGGAAATAGAGAAAGAATTAAGGAATGAAACCAAGGAAAATAACGAGAAGAGGACAGAGATCGAGAAGAGAGAGTATTACTGGAGAGTGTTGGACATGAGGCTGAGGAAATGGTACATTCGACAAAGAGAGGAGGAAACGCGAGGAGCACAAGCTTAGATGGTGGATATATTACTGATGGAAAGGAAAATTTAAGAATAACGTATACAAACATAGATGGATTGCTCTCAGGTATTTTGGAAGTGAGGGACTATTTAAGGGATAAAAGACCGGAAGTGTTATGTCTGAGACAAAACTAAGAGAGGAAATTCAACTGAATTTCAAAGAGGAGGGATATAACATATGGAGGAAAGATAGAAGGGGTAAGGGTGGAGGAGGTGTATTAATAGTGGTTAGAGATGATGTGCATGTGGAGGATGTGCAATATGGTGTTGGCATGGTTGAGGTCATAAGCATTACAATCAGGACCAGTGGAAGGGAAAGGAGGAAGATCATAGTAGCGTATGCACCACCAAACACTAATGCATGGGGACAAGAACACAAGGAAATGCGGAAAGAGGTGATAAAGTGCCTTGAAAATATGATTAGTAAGTGCAGCAAAGTAGTACTACTGGGAAATTTTAATTGTAAAGGTGTCAATTGGGAAGAAATGGAAGTTTATGGTAATGCTGAGTTATGGAGTGAGGAACTGATGCAATTGGCAATGGAGAACACAATGGAGCAGTGGGTGGATGAATTCACCAGGTACAGAGGGACAGAGGAACCATCTGTGTTAGACCTGGTGTTCACCAAGAGACCTGAACTACGTCCAGAAATTAAATACTTGAGCCCAATGGGAAAAAGTGATCATATAGTGATAAAGGTGGGAATCCAAGATGAGAAAGCGGAAATGAGGAGGGAGGATCACAGAAAAGGGAGATTGAATTACGCCAAGGCAAATTTTGCTGGATTAAGGAAGTTTTTCGGGAGTATAGAGTGGAAAAGAATTATGAAAGGAATGACAGTGCAGGACAAATATGAAAAGTTTCTGGAAAAATACAAGGAGGGAGTACAGAAGTATGTGCCAGTGTATAAAGTAAAAGAAAGTAAATATAGTTGGTACAATGCCAGGTGTGCAAGAGCGAAGAAGATAAAGGATGCAGCATGGAGGAAGCTGAAGAAACATCGAAATGATAACAATAGAGAGCTGTATAAGGAGACAAGAAATGAGTATGTTAGAATAAGAAGGGAGGAAGAGATAAGGTTTGAAAAGGATATAGTGGAGAAGTGTAAGGAAGAGCCTAAGTTATTTTACAGACACATTAAAGGGAAATTGACAAATAGAGAGACTATTGACAAGCTAGAAAAAGGTGGGAAGAAGTATGAAAAAGCAGAGGAGATGAGTGAAGTCATGAATGAGAATTTTAAGTCTGTATTTAGTGTGGAAAAAGAGTTTGTTGAACCAAGAGAATAGGTGAGACGGGTAGAGTTGCAAGAAGTAAAGGTGGAGAAGCAAGAAATTGGCAAATTGTTGGAAAAGTTGGATGTGAGGAAAGCGATGGGACCGGATGAAGTATCAAACTGGACATTGAAAGAATGCAGGAAACAGCAATTTCATATCTCTACTCTTGCTAAATCAGCTTCCAAGAAGTTAGGTGTCCTATGGCCTCTGCGTCCATTTTTCTCTCCCTCTCAGCTGCTTGCTCTGTACAGGGGCCTTATCCGCCCATGTATGGAGTATGGCTCACATGTCTGGGGGGGCTCAACTCACACAGCTCTTTTAAACAGGGTGGAGTCTAAAGCTTTTCGTCTCATCAACTCTCCTCCTCTAACTGACTTTCTTGATTCTTTAAGTCACCGCCGCAATGTTGCATCTTTATCTATCTTTTACCGCTATTTTCATGCTGACTGCTCTTCTGAACTTGCTAACTGCATGCCTCCCCCCCTCCCGCAGCCTCGCTGCACAAGACTTTCTACTTCTTCTCATCCTTATTCTGTCCATCTTCCTAATGCAAGAGTTAACCAGTATCTTCACTCTTTCATCCCTTACACTAGTAAACTCTGGAACTCTCTTCCTTTGTCTGTTTTTCCACCTGCCTATGACTTGAACTCTTTCAAGAGAGGAGTGTCAAGACACCTCTAATGTAACTGGATCTCCACCCCTTGCTTCTATTCTCCTACTGTCCTCTTTACAGGGTCTGGCGACAAGCGGGATTTTTTTTTTTACTTATTTCTGTTTTCCCTTAGCCATTACCCTTTTAATAAAAAAAAAAACTGGAGGAGCCAATTTGGGATGTGATCAACACCTCAATGATGGAGGGGAGAGTGCCAAGAGAGTGGAAGAGAGCAAACATAGTGCCCATATACAAAGGAGGAAAGAAGACTGAGCCACTGAATTACAGACCGGTGTCGCTGACGAGTGTCGTGAGAAAACTCTGCGAAATAATAATTAAAGAGAAGTGGTTGGAGTATTTGGAAGAGAATGATGTTGTATCTGATTGTCAATTTGGCTTCAAGAAAGGAAGATCTTGTGTGACAAATTTGCTAAGCTTTTATACAAGAGTGATAGATGTGGTGCAAGAACGAGATGGATGGGTCGATACAGTCTACCTAGACATTAAAAAGGCATTTGATAGGGTACCTCATAGAAGGCTGTTGTGGAAGTTGGAACATGTAGGTGGATTAAGTGGAACTATATTGAAATGGGTGAGGGACTACCTACATAACAGGGAAATGAGAACTGTAATCAGAGACACCTGTTCAAGTTGGGGTGGTGTTAAGTGGCGTGCCCCAAGGGTCAGTATTGGCACCCATCATGTTTCAAATATATATAAATGATATGCATGAGGGATTGAGCAGTTACATAAATCTATTTGCTGATGATGCTAAGATCTTCAGAGTGATAAGGAGCCATGATGATTGCATGGAGATGCAGAGAGATATAGATAAGATTTATGAATGGAGCCAGAAGTGGAAATTGGATTTTAATGTCAAGAAATGCCATGTGTTAGAGATGGGAAAGAGCCTAAGAAGACCTGTATGGGAGTATAAAATGGGGGAGGAAGTGATTATGAAGAGAAGGGAGGAGAAGGACCTAGGGCTGATTATTCAGTACACATTGTCGCCAGAAAGACATATAAGTGGGATATTTGGCTCAACATACAGGATGTTATCGAACATTAGGGTGGCATTTCGCTATATGGACAAGGACATGATGAGGAAGATTCTGACTATCATGATGCGTCCTAGGTTGGAATATGCAGCAGTGGTGTGGTCTCCACATAAGAAGAAGGATGTCAAGAAGTTGGTAAGGATCCAAAGGACAGCCACAAGAATGGTACCGGAACTGAAGGATCTAGAATATGAGGATAGATTGAAGGAAATGGGACTGCTAATGCTGCAAGATAGAAGAGAGAGAGGAGATTTAATAACTATGTACAAAATCGTTAGTGGGAAAGAAAAGATAGACAGACAAGACCTGGTGATACTGACGGAAGATGCATCCAGACGTACGAGAGGGCATTCAAAGAAGGTTGGAAAGAGTCCATGTTCAAGAGATGTCAAGAAGTATAGTTTTCCACATAGAACTGTGGATGTATGGAATGGACTGAGAGAGGAGATTGTTGAGGCAGCCAGCATACATGATTTTAAGAAGTTGGATAAATATAGATATGGAGACAGGACATAATGAGCCCTGCTCGAACCCTGTAAAATACAACTAGGTAAATACACACAAGCACGCGCACACACACACAACTGAATCTGACTTTAAAAAGCCACAAGTACAAGTGAGGAAAAATAAGATGTGGGAAATCAGGACAAGTAAAGAAGAGATAGAAGAAATGATGAAGGAATTGGATGAAAGAAAAGCAATAGAACCAGATGGAATATCAGGATACATTTTGAAGGAGTGTAGACAAGAAATGGCTGAGCCATTTCACGACATAATTGAGTGTTCTATTAAAATAGGAAAAGTCCCTAAAGAATGGAAAAGAACTGATATAATGCCTATTTACATGACTGGAGACAAAGAAGAACCACTTAATTATAAACCAGTGTCATTGACCAGCATAGTCTGTAAGATATGAGAAGGTCAAGAAATAATGGATTGAATATTTAGAAAGAGAAGGAATAATAACAGACAGACAATTTGGATTCAGAACAGGAAGATTATGTGTTACAAACTTATTAAGTTATTATTCAAGAGTAATAGATATAACACAAGAAAGAGATGGATGATCAGATTGCATTTATTTGGACTTAAAAAAGGCATTCGATAAGGTTCCACACAGGAGATTACTATGGAAGTTGGAACACATTGGACGATTAAAAGGAGTACCACAGGGATCAGTTTTGGCACCAATTATGTTTTTAATATATGTAAATGACATGACAGGAGGAGTAAGCAGTTACATAAGTCTGTTTGCAGATGATGCAAAATTACTAAGAAAGATAAGAAACCACAAGGATTGTAAGGACCTACAGACTGACATGAACAAGATATATGAATGGAGCAAGACATGGGAAATGGAATTTAATGCAAAAAAATGCCATGTATTGGAAATGGAAAAAAGTGCAATGAGACCCTCATGGACGTATAAGTTAGGGGAAAATATTATATCAATTGCAAAACAAGAGAAAGATTTGGAAGTGGTAATACAGGACAACTTATCACCAGAGAAACATATAAATAGAATATTTGGTGACACTTTCAGGATGCTAAAGAATATACAGATGTTTTTTCATTTCCTAGATAAAGATATGATGAGAAAAATTATGACTACAATGATCAGACCAAAACTGGAATATGCAGAAGTAATATGGTCCCCGCACAAGAAAAAACATGCGTTGAAATTAGAAAGGATACAAAGAATTGCAACTAAGATGGTGCCAGAATTGGAAGACCTAACATATGTGGAAAGATTAAAAGAAATGCATTTAACAACACTGAAAGAAAGAAGAGAAAGAGGTGACTTAATCACAATCTATAAATTGATGAACAACCTAGAGGAAACAGATAGAAAATACCTAATATTGAGAAGAAAGGGAGAGGCTAGAAATTTCAGGGGACACAAGAAAAAATTGCAAAAAGGAATTTGCTTGAACAATACAAAAAAGTACAGTTTTCCTCAAAGAAGTATAGATACTTGGAATGGACTGAAGGAAGAGGTGATAATGGCAAAATTTGTACATCAACTGAAGGAAAAACTGGACAAATATAGATATTCAGACAGGACCACACGAGTGTAGCTCAGGCCCTGTATACTACAACTAGGTAAACATATAGATAGAATATTTGGTGACAGTATAATTGAGAGTTCACTAAAGGAGAGCAGAGTACTGCTAGATTAGAAAAGAGCAAATGTTGTGCCAATTCACAAAGGAGGAGATAAAGAAGAACCATTAAATTACAGACCAGGATTATTAAAACGTGTTGTGGCAAAAATTTGTAAAAAAATAGTGAAGGACAGATTGTTGAAGTTTTTGGAAGACGCAAATACACTCTCAGGTGGTCAGTTTGGATTTAGAGGAGGAAGATCTTGTATAACGAACTTACTAAACTTTTACTCGAGTGATTGATGTGACAGGAAAGAGAAGGGTGGGTTGATTGCATCTACCTGGACCTCAAGAAGGCTTTTGACAAGATACCTGACAAGAGACTACTCTGGAAACTAGAAAATGCAGGAGGATTGAAGGGTGGTTTGCTGAAATGGATGGAAGACTTTTTGAGCAACAGAGAAATGAAAACAGTAATAAAAGAAAAGTCAGAATGGTGCAGTGTGAAAAGTGGAGTTCCTTAAGGATCAGTATTGGCCCCAGTGATGTTCTTGGTCTATGTAAATAATATGACAGAGGGAGTGAATAGTTATATGAGTCTATTTGCAGATGATGCGAAATTACTAAGAAAAATAGAAAGTAAAGAGGACTGTGAGCATTTAGAAAAGGATCTAGATAAGATTCACAGATGGAGTAAACTATGGGAAATGGAATTTAATGCCACAAAGTGTCAAGTGCTGGAAATAGGCTGTAGTAGAATGAAACAGAGAGGAAAGTATTCGATTGGAAATGAATGGATAAACAAAACAAATGTTGAAAAAGATTTGGGAGTATGGATTACATATTTAGTCACCAGAGAAACATATTAATAAAATCACAGGAGATATATATCAGCTGCTGAGAAATATTAGAATGGCTTTCAAATATCTGGATGAAGAGATGATTAACAAATTGATAACATCATTGATTCGGACAAAGTTAGAATATGCAGCAGTGATTTGGTCACCACATAAAAAGAATGATACAAAGAAGCTTGAGAGAATACAAAGAGCAGCTACAAAAATGGCTCCAGGCCTTAGAAATTTACCATATGAAGAAAGACTATCTAGGCTGAAACTCCCAACTCTTGAGAAAAGAAGAAAAAGGGGAGACATTACAGCAGTGTATAGAGCCTCAAAAAATCTGGAAAAAAATTGATAGAGATGATCTGTTTGTGTGGGACGACAGAACTACAAGGACACGAGAACAAACTGAAAAGGACTACATGCAAGAGAGACCTAAAAAAGAAAATACAGCTTCCCATATAGAAACATAGAAGTAATTAATGCAAGAAATATTCATGATTTCAAATGCAAACTGGATAATAGTAGATTTGGAGACAGGACAGTATGAGCATAGCTCTTTTCCTGTATATTACAACTAGATAAATACACACACACATACACACACACACACACACACACACACACAGACACACACACACACACACACACACATCATTATATATTTGTCTCAAAACTTAGCAAGTGAAAATTCACATTCCTTTTGCGATGAATCCAAATACAGCTCATCACTCATGAGGGGACATAGACCAATGACATTACCCTTGACCCAGCATCAACATTCATTTAACTTTCAGTAATATTTACATTGCTTTATAAGGTGTACTTTGATATGGGTATTAGTGCTCCGAGAAACACAACTACTATTTTAGTTCTGCATGACGTAGATCGTACTATTTCTATATCTTGAAAAATTTACTACCAGACTGGGAATGAAAATCAGTTTATATTATGTAACTCACTCCAATTACTGCATATTTATCAATTAAACTGAACTTCATATAATTTTTTTTTCAGATAAAGAAGCAGGAAGCAATACAGTAAATCTTGAAAAGTAACTTAAGTGTTCATTTATAAGTATCAAACTGAAAATTAACACTTTAAATTCTTCACCTTAAAAAGCTGAATAAACCTATGTATACAGTATTCAATCTAGACCATGAATGCCTCCATTATATAATAAGGTTGAGGAGAGGATGCTGCCATGCCTCTGCAGCACTACAATGAATAAACAAATAAATAAATACAAACAAATAAATGAATATATAAAGATAATAACAAAAAAGAACCCCTCAACAATATGTATGTCTTTTATTCATTCATTAGGGAAGTGAATGGTACCTTGTAATAGCACCTCAGGAAACAAAGCCATGGTGATGAGAGAAACTCCTCCAGGAGACAAGGTTTGCAACATTACTTTGGCTAGATTGTACCCGGGCAACAGATGTGCAAGCAAGAGGATGTATCTTAGAATGAGAAAAATTATACTTTATGGCAGAATCAATTTGTTGTGAAAGAAAAGTGGAGAAATAAATAAATAAATAAATAAATAAATAAATAAATAAATAAATAAATAAATAAATAAATAATAAATAAACAAATAAAATATAATAAGTAAATAAATAAATATATACCTAAATGGGAACGCATTTATGTTACATCAAATTTTGTTCAATGGCCGAGTGAGAAAATCCTCCACTGTCCTACATTATTCATGACAGAATATACAAGATACATGTTTAACTCCACCAACACCAACATGTCAGAACATTTTTCTGTGCTTGCCACCTCCAAACAGATTGAATAAAGGAAAATATATGTGTTGCAGCATGAGGATAACTCAGCATACTAGAATACACATACATACTGTCTTGCTCACTATCCAGTCAGTTGCCTTCACATGGAACTCAACTGAGTCACTCACTGACTTCTGTTGTCATTCTTCACAGTACACAGCAATTGTCCATGCATGTTCCAACTTTTCATTCCATATACCGTACACTCTTACATATGGAAAATTAGGGACAACCCAAGACAATTGAATAAATCTAACCTTGCTCTTCTTCATTGTGACAAACACTGATTCCCACATTGCCCTACAAAATCTATCTGGTGTAGCTATCTGATGATGAGCAATAAAATGTTCCCATATACATAAACGTAAGTGGTAATAAAACAAAAGTTCAAAGTGTAACTAACAGCATTGTATGGGTGATGAGGTTGCAGTTTTAGACATCAACTCTTGCCACTTGCTGCCTGAGGGTGACACACAGAGAACCACAAGCCTGGACAAGGAGAACAGACATTCTTCCCATTCCTATTCTATCTATCTATAGTCTCTGATGCCTCGTTCCCTCCATGAACGTCTCCAAAGGGGATGGCCACGGCAGAAGAGCCTCCACCTTTCCCTATCCCCACACTCCCTTCCATTCCATCTCCAAACAAAATTAAACTGCATATCCCCTCTGCTTTCCAGTTGTGAAATGATAGCAATCAAAACCTAGAACTACATACCTTCATATAAATATGACTTATACACAGCTTTATGTGAGCAGATATTTACAAATCAATGCAAGATGCAAAGCCCATTACAATTTTTCAATGGCGGTTGAATAGTCACATTTGCTACATCACACCACCTACTCATTGGATTCATGTGACCTCTTCTATGTAGTACAATTAAACAATAAACTACAACTTAGGAGACACCTCTGGTCAGCCAACTTAAGACAGGATGAAACCCATGATAAAATCCCAGGAAGAAAAAAAAAAAGATGTATGTACAATAATATTCAATCATGATGGAAGAAGGAAAATATGTAAGTTCAAGCAAATGAAAAATAATGGTTGTCTTTTTTTCTCCAATCATTCCATTGATAGAGGCAATGAATAAAGGAATAAACTTACAGAAACTAATCAACCTTCAATATGGATTTAATTTTGCTGCACATATTATAGAGTATATAGTTGATATCATTATCACTGCCACTGTAACCCAAAATTTGCACTGAGTTTACATTAGTTTACATTTGTCTCTTGTATAACTTATCTGCGTTAACACTATATTCAATTCATTATTATTGCTTATACCAGTTTTTAAATTAAGATAATACAGCATGAAGTGGCAAGGTTCAATTCCTCCAGGTCTTTCACGAGTAGATGATTATGATTATGATAATGATGATGATGATGGTGATATTGATTATGAAAAAGACAATGATAATGACAACATTGGCTCATACAATGAATGATGATACTGCCCCATAAACAGACTGGAGATGTAGCTCCAAGATACACAACTGAGGCCCAAGAACCACACAACTATATTTTCAAAAACCCACAACATATATGGAACATTGGGTTATAGTTTTGTGCATGTGGTTCCCTAATAACCTGGAAAAATAAGGATATGAGAAAATTTGGAGGCCACAAAAGAGGGAAACAAAGAGGAGGGCTCACCGCTGTGGCCAAAGTCCTTGTGTAAACAGCTCCTGTGTCACCACCCCATTCAGACCCAAGCTCTCCAGGTGATTGAAGTAGAAGGTCAACTCACTTGTCACAACCCTGTGGGGAAACAGTAATGTGATGACTCAGTGACTGGAAGTGAGGGAGAAGCAGAGAAAAATTAAGGCAAAAGTAGAGTCAAGAATAAGAAAGAAGCGGAAACATGTGTAAAGAATAAAAGCAAAATGTAAACATTGACATAATGAGACAGAAATATGCAGACTCATACCCATATCTTAAAAGAAAAGAATGAAATAAGGGACAAACAAAGCATTCATCAATAAGACTTGACAGCCAAGAAAAGGCATTTATGGTTCAGGGAGACATTACTCTCCCTTCCCCCTCTGCACCCTGCTTCCCAGACATATCTCTTCCTTCCTTTTGGTCGCCTTTTATAACATGCATGTAATACAGTATTAATGGGAAAAAATAATTAAAAAACAATAAATATAAACAATTCAATAATGATGATAATTATGCACTCTCTTAACAAACTTCAATGTACCACACTTTACCAATTCAACCATTCGACACCAAACCATACCATACCAAAGTTCATCATTGCTTCCTCCATCCCATCTTAATACCCAACACACTCCTCTATACAAGCAGGAGAGATAAACTACATAGGAGGAGCTATATAAATGCATTGAAGGTAAAGAAATGATTGACATTAATAAGTACATAACACCTGTACAGTTATCAAGTGGACACACCAAGAAAATATATAAGAAAAGATTATAGAAAGATGTGAGGAAATTTAGCTTCTCAGACAGGGATGTATGTTCAAAAACCTTTCACAGTTCAAAAGAAATAGGATGAAATAGTATCAAAAGACAGGACACAAAAAACTTAACTCAACCCTGTATAAATATAATTAGGTAAGAACACACATGACACCCACCAGCTTTGAGGACCCACTGAGGACACATTGAGCCTTGTCAGGTGCGTCTTCAGCTTATTCTTGAGAGACTCAGTTATCTTTCCAAAGAGCTGATATTTCTGCAATAATGAACAACAGGAGTGATAAACAAATTCTAAAATCAATAATACAGTGCTCCCTCCAATTTTGCGGTAAATTGGTCGACATTGTAGACAGCAAAAATTCAAATTCGCAAAATTGGAATCATTAACCTTATGGTGATTTTAGTCATATTTTTTCCCTTGTTTGTACACAAATACATGTAATTATACATCCTACAATAAAGAAAAATATAGAAAAACATAAACATTATCCATAAGAAAATTTATTGGAATATCGCAAAATTGGAGCTCGCACTTTACACAGTAGAAACATTGCCAGATTACCACCACTTAATGTGGGGTACCTCATATCATATGCTTCACTGTGAGCCCCTAAACATTTCACATAGAACTGCAAACAATATTCCATCATAACTCCAACAACATTACAAACAAAATTACTATAATAACACTGTTACAGAAAGCAAGACAAACAATAGGCCCTTCCTTCCACTGCTGTAGGAGGAAGAGTGTATGTATGTGTACCTGGTGGGGTGGGAGGACACCTGAGACAGCCTCATGCAGCTTAGTGAGTGCCTTCAGGATGCCACTGAAGGAGGATGAAGGTACAGGGGAACGTGCCTCCCATGTGGACAGCTGCCGCTCCAGTGTGTCACTCATCACACCAACAATCTTCTCTTCAATGGCCTCACAGTGCAGTTTGTAGTCCCTTGTTACCTATGGTGGAAGAACAGTAATAAAAAGAACTGATGAAATGAAAGCAATGGATACTAACATACACTTACACAAATCTCCTTTATAATTTTCCCAAATAAAAAACATAAAACCAAAGACCACAAAACAAGTAATAAGGTAAAATGTAACATATGTAGCATCAACTCATACCACAAACCTTCCCATTGGATGTGATGTCCCTTACACTTACCTGTTCAATGTTCTTCTCAACAATGGATGGCTTGAGGAGGGCAGAGAAGTGCGTGTTGAGGCGGGGCATGAGAGTGAGGAGCAACTGCAGGGAGCGCCATGCCAGGGCAAGGTTGCGTGTGGTGATGGTCTTCAACCCAAGAGCCACAGCACCAGCCTCAATAAGCAGCCTGCAGAGTGGAGAGTGAGTGAGGATGGTGAGTAATGGGCAGAAGAATGCAAGAATAAAACCAATACAATACCACCAGAACACACATAGAAGAAGAAGAAGAGTTGAATACAGGCAAATACAGCTTACTTAAGAATCATTCAAATTAAATCAATATATATACCAGGCCTGATCCTGCCATACAACATTGCATGAGGATCAGTCTTGCACCATAGTCAAATTATTGTTACTGTTAAAACTAAAGTGAATTCATATAATAAACACCACAATGTAAGCAAGTACACATTAAATATCAGTTGAGTACCTGCAAGTGTCAGTATTGAACCTCCTGAGTACGTCAGTGAGCCGCGTCAGAAGCTGCAGTGCTGCCAGGCGGAGGGTGGCAGCACATTCACTGTACTCCACCACCAACCGCACCACCACCACACAAACCCCCACCACTACATACTCTTCACCCCCCACCATTACACCACCAAACCCTCCTCCTCCACCACTTCCACCACTGTTATTTGCCTCGCTGTGCTCAGTGACGCCATTTGTAGTGTTGTCATTATTGTTATTATTGTAATTGTTAGTAGTGGTAGTGGTGGTGGTGGTGGTGGTGGTGGAAGTGGTATTGCTTTCTGGGGAGTCTCCATCAGGCTGGGTTGCTGGTGGAGTGACTAGAGTGTCTGTATGAGTAAAAGAAAGAAAAAAGATATGAAAAGAATGAAAAATACAGTGGGCCCCTTATTATGTGCTAGGGTTAGAAAACTGAAACACCTATATATATATATATATATATATATATATATATATATATATATATATATATATATATATATATATATATATATATATAGCTATATAAGATAGGCAAATAATTACTGACCTCCGCAAAATGCCGCATTTCCAAATATAATACATTGTTAGTGTAGAAAATGTTTTGACTGTTTAAAGATACAGAACTAATTGATGTTCCCTCTTGGTGCTGCAACAAAACACAGTAGGCAAAAGCATGTCCAACCACAGCTAGACCACAACTAGAGTTGTCAGCACAAAGCAAAAAGTGTGGTAGGGCTACATAAAAGCACTTTTTGTAGGTTTGTATTGACTTTTTCACAGCTGTGCTTTGAACCTAACAGCAGGAAGTTGGTGAAGTTGACTTGAATCTAGTGCATCCAAATTTATGTTTATTTTGGCCCTTTAAATGATAAAAACTTATCCTCATATATGTATTTATTAATTTTAGTATTGACCAGTCACCATAGAAATACTTATTGTTATTTTTCATCATTATTTTCACACTTTTTCTTGCTTTTAGTGATTAAATTTCATGTTATCCAAACCGAATGCTTGCTATATGTAGTGCTATTTCAACATGTTCCAGACCATCTGAGACGCAGTCTGGAATGAAGCTTTAAGATCCATGCCCTAGGTAGGACACCATCTGAGATTGCATTTTAGGATGCAGTCTTAGGATCAAATCCTAATTCTTTTTAAGTATGGGACCAGAATCAGAACTGTATGTTAGTTGACAGTCATACAGTAAGGAAGAAGCAAGGTCACAAAGAACAATATCCCCAGCACTTCATCCATATTCCAGACAGAGTGCAGTGCCTTGAGGTGACAGTGATGAAGGTGATGGATAGTGGTGTTGTGTGGCTAACCTGTGGCCGAGATGTGGTCAAGGAGGCGTTGCAGGTCCGGGGGGGCATGGACAGCCCGCCATCTCTCGTTCTTCATGTTCAATTTGTACCGTGCATCTCGCTCTTCATGGAAACGTGCCACAAATCGGGTAGCCTGAGGTAAAGAACAAAGGATTATAATTTTTATTAGTTCTTTTAGCAATATAGGTTTTTTTTAAGTAACCAACACCTTCATCCATCAGTGCAGTACTTAGCTACAGTGTTTTATTTCCTCGTCCTTAGAGCACGTGGCAAATCAACCCAAGCTCCTGGAACTAGATCATTCAAGTTGCCACAGTTTCCTCCCTAAGGTGTTACTCCCTGACCAATAATGGAAAGGAGAATGAACAGCTGAAGTGGCTGAGTACTGCAGAACTGAGTACAGTACTGGTTACTAAAGGAGGACTGAATAGTGAATACAAAGACCTGCATGCAGTGTGTAAAGGTTCCCACCTGTCCCTGAAGCCCCATCCTGAAGGAGGTACTCTTGCTGCCGCACACCTTCTCTGTGTCAGCCACAAAGTCCTCAATGATGCGGGACAGTGTCAGAAACTCACTGGCAGTCATCTTGTCCAAGCCATGTTCTCTCGATCTAGTGAACAGAGATATTGTACACATCCAATTCACTGCAGTAGTGAGAACTGGTCAACTAAAAATTTAAACAGGTCAAAAATGGGTATCTTATCACCTGGCATGCAGCAACTTGGCACAGCGATCATGTGCATAGTCACAGGCTGCACACAGCACCTCACTCAGGCCCCCCAGCACCCGGCCACAGGCTGCCACCCCTACCATGGCTTCCCCGTCTGAGCTGCTCCTGTAAGGGTCAATGGCAATGTTAGGACCATCATCATCCAGGAGAGGTGGAGTTTACTTTTATTTTTCTTCATCCTAAATGTTCCCAAGAGAAGTTTTATTAGCTAGAGAATCTCTATCTCTCTCTCTCTCTCTCTCTCTCTCTCTCTCTCTCTCTCTCTCTCTCTCTCTCTCTCTCTCTCTCTCTCTCTCTCTCTTTTCTCTCCTTTAAGGTTGTTGTCATTAGTCAACAGAAAAGTAACTTTAACAGTGTATGCTTAATGCTCTTTATATGAGGGGTAGTAAAATTTTTCTTACATTTCACCAACTCAAATACTTTGAAGAGGAGAATCATTAGCAAACAGGAGGCTGCAACAGACTTTTTTTGATGTTTCTTCTTTACAGCTTAAACATTGTCATCAGAACACTTGTAAGGGGTGTCATGGTACTTACATAGTGACGAGGGAGGCTGCCTGGATACCCTCCATGGTGGGTTGGGTGGTGCCTGCACCTGCCTGCACTGTTTGACTCATTACCTCCACAATACCCTGAAACAATCAATTATAATATCTGCATTGAACTGAAAAAAAGCCTCAGCAGTGCCCCTCTGCACTGCTGCCACCAATGGGAGATATGGAGGAAGAAAGGGTATACACTTTACATAAAGGAAGAGAAGCAGGATAGGAAAGCATAAAAAAAGGAAAGAAAGAAGATAAAGTGGAAAGATGGAAGGTTAAAAAGGGAAATGCACAACAAAAGATGAAGGTAGGAAAGATAGAAAATTTAAGAAAAAAAGGAAGGAATATAATATGAAAACCCAGAAAGAAAACATTTATATATTACCATGACCTTAACAATAACAACAATCAACCTAGTCTGGAAAGAGATGGAGGAAAAAAAGAAAAAAAAAAAAAGGGAGTATGAGTTCATTTTTCTTTATTTCCTCACCTTGACCCTTGCTATGATAATGTTGAGCCTGGCAGTCACAGAGGAGAGGAGGGAGAGCCATACGCTGATACTCAGTACCCGCGCCTGGTCTGCCACACTTGCTGCCTCCTGATCCACCTCCACTTCACTCACTGCCTCCACTACCACCTGCACATGACAAAGGCAAACAAAGTGTCAGTTATTGCTCCATTACATTATTATTACTGTACTCTCTATTATTATTACTGTACTCTCTATTCATCATAATCATTATAATCTTAAGTTTATAAGTTAGCACTGTCACACTGGTTATTACCCTATCTCTACCTGTATCATCACTATGTATTGTCAGTATTTACCATCACCATAGTTTTGTCGCTCTATTCATCTTTGTCATCACCACTACCATTAACCTCAACATCATCACTGTTATTCTCTCTCTCTCTCTCTCTCTCTCTCTCTCTCTCTCTCTCTCTCTCTCTCTCTCTCTCTCTCTCTCTCTCTCTCTCTCTCTCTCTCACCTGCTTCACTGTGGCCTTGATGGCTGCATAAATCTCCTCCCTTAGATGGTCCAGGAAATCAAATTTCTGTAACCGGAGGACACCAAACACTACTGCGATGAGATGATCCTGAAACATAGAAAGAAGGAAGATGTTGATAATCACACACACCCTCCCTCCTACACAAACACACACATGCACACACACCCTCCCTCCTACACACACACACACACACACACACACACACATACAAGTGGATATTCAGGAAATAAGGCAAATAATGTAAAGGATAAATGTGAGAAAAGCTCCATGACAAGACGGTGTGTTAAATTGGATAACAAAAGAGTGTAGCAATCACACCCTTCCCTCCCGCCGCAGCACTGTTTTCTCACAACTTCCCTACCCCTTCCTGTAGCCCACCCACCTCTTCCAGCAGGGGCCGTATGTCATCCAGTGGGCGGTTGAGGTCCTCAGTGATGTATTTGGTGAAATCAGCGCTCACCATCTTATCAATTAGCTTCTCATGTTCTGACAGCTCTGAACTCAGGTGTCTGCAGGGGGGGAGGGGAAAAAGTGATTACCGTATTTGATGGCATATAAGACGCACGGGCATATAAGACGCACGGGCATATAAGACGCACGGGCATATAAGACGCACGGGCATATAAGACGCACGGGCATATAAGACGCACGGGCATATAAGATGCACAGGCATATAAGACGCACGGGCATATAAGACGCACGGGCATATAAGACGCACGGGCATATAAGATGCACAGGCATATAAGATGCACAGGCATATAAGACGCACCCCGAATTTAGCAGGGCATATTCAGGGAAAAAAAAGTTTTTAGTGTATTAGTATATTTCAGCATAGTTCTTTTATGGCAAGCTATCATTACATTACAAAAAATTGCAATACAAGCCAAAGCACCTTATGTATAGCAGAAAATATTATTAAGCTGGTATGCACTCATAATACACAAACTGACAACTTAGTGGTTTCCCACAAGTGACAATAGATGGTGCTCAGCCACCAAGCTCGCCCAGGTGTTTACTATTTGAACAGCTGGTATACCGTAAGTACCGTAATTCTTTACAATATTTCTTTTCAGTACGGATAGTAATAATGTAAGATAATAATTCACAATAATAATGTTTCAGTAAGTACTGGTAATATTATTAATGGAGCCAGGCTACTGTAGGTAGAAATGACCATCTGGGCTAAAATCGGCCTAATGTAGTGAGCGTTGGAGGCCTTGCCTTCACATATAAGATGCAGGGCTGATTTGGGGAGCCTTTTTTGGGGAAAAAAGTGCATCTTATATGCCGTCAAATACAGTAATTCTTTTTATATGTACTGATTTATTTGACTTGATATTCAACCACTTCCTTTGATTATAGATAATCTTATATTTCCTGTAAGTTTTGGAGAGAAAAGTGTCTCATAAAATATAAAGTTTAGAATAAACACCACTAATGATGATGATCATGAAAGTGATGATGGTGATGGTAATGACATAATAGGTGATGGTGAAAGTACTGTTAGTAACCAGGACCAAGAAGACATCAGTAACAGTAGCAGTAGCAGTACAGTAGAATTTGCCATCTAACGAATAATTGGTGCAAAAAAAAACGATTTAGATACAAATTCATTAGATATAGACACATAAACTTGTGGGAAAAATTGTAATTGGTGCCAAAACTTCGGCCGAGTCCCTATTTTCACCTAATTTTGCCCTTCCGAGTGTTATTTTGAGACCTAAAATACATACAAATCATATAATATATTTATTATTAGAAGAATTAATAATAAACCAACTTGTGAGAGAATAATGAGGTGTGTAGGTGAGACGACATTTAGGGTTTCCAAGGCAGGGAGGCGAGGCTACTGGGTAGAACCAGCGCCGGGCACCTCCTCACCACCACCACCTCCGCCTCCCTCTCGCACCTCCTCCGCCACCTTCTGTAGTTTCACCACTTTTTCTCTTTCTTGTATCTTCCTTTCGAGTTCAGCGAATCCAACAAAGTCGTAGGTATCGATCACACTGGCTGCCTCGTCTTCAAGTTCCAATGGTGGTACGGTGTCGTCTTCCTCCTCACCTAGACTCTCCATGGCTGCCTCTATTGCACGGCGTTTGTTCAAGAAGCCCGTGATGAATGTTTGCTGTTTATCATTCACTTTTTGCCCGTATGAGTCACTCAAATGTTGGCGCAATTTTTGAATTAATGGTATCACCTGGTTGACCAGCCCTGAATCCGATTCTGTGGCACCCTGCATAAACTCTTCCATATGGGCTAAGTCAGTTATCTTTTTTGACAGGTACCCAGCTGATATTTTATTACGCTCTTCTTCACATTCCTGGCTTTCTTCCTCCTCAAGATTTACATCATCAACCATCTCCTCTGTTCACTGGTTCTTTTTCCTTACGTTCTTGAAGGTTTCCTTTCTCACCACTCCCCTCTCCGCTACTTGAGGCTAGGCCAGACATCATGAAAGGCGTAACACACCGCCAGACACTCGTTAGATGGGATGGAGAGCCAAAAGAAAGGGAATAATGAGACGACCACAATGGAAAACGGTTGAAAGATGGCACGGGACTGACGAAAGTGACCAGTGTTGCCAGCAATCCGCGGGAAGTTTGAAATTTGATCCCGGGCGCCCGGAATAATTGCCGTTAGATATGAATTTTGGATCGTTAGATTGGAGGTGGGGTAGAGCTTTAAAGGGTCATTAGATACAAATTTGTTAGATCCAAATGAGTTAGATGGGAAATTCTACTGTATTAGTAGTAGTAGTAGTGGCAGTAGCAGTAGTATTAGTATTTGATAATAGTAGAATTATTATTATCATCATCATTAGTAGTAGTAGTAGTAGTAGTAGTAGTAGTAGTAGTAGTATAAAAACAGTATACAGACACAACAAATGATCAGTATTACAAGTAGTAGTGATAACAAAGAGCATCCTCCCCACCACCCACTTTAGGCTCCTGATGGTGCTGAGCTCTGAGTGGAGGAGGTCCTGCGTGGTGGAAATGAGGTCCAATGCTGCCGTAAATTCCTGTCTTGCCAGCATTTCCTGGATCGTAGACTGCACTTCTCTTACAGCACTCATAACCTCCAGCTGCAGGAGAGAGGGCCATAGTTATCAACACTAACTTGCTACCTTTTTCAAATACAGTCGGCCCCCCAAGGGTGCACTTAATGTAGTCCGAACCCTTGCGCACCCTTGGAAGTTAATAACCTATGGGAAATTCACTAATGTAGTCCGGGACTCCTAAGACTTACCCTTTTTTTGCCCAATAACCCCCGAAAAACATGATATAATGGAAGAATATACAATATATATACACATGTGATTAAATGATTGATACTGTACTGGCAAAAGCCATTACAGTATCTAAGATGGAGGAGGAGGAATCCCACATCTGAGAGAGAGAGAGAGAGAGAGAGAGAGAGAGAGAGAGAGAGAGAGAGAGAGAGAGAGAGAGAGAGAGAGAGAGAGAGAGAGAGAGAGAGAGAGAATGACGTCATCACAACATGGCCGCCCGACAAGCTGAATTTCTTTGCGTATTTCCCGTCTTATACAGACGTGAGAAGAATGCAAAGAAAATTAGCGTAATTGAAAAGAAAGGCCTAGTAAAATCAGTAAAAATCTCCCTTTGTGTTGCACTTTCTTCCTATTCACGTCTATGGAAGGATAGAGGAACCGTAACACCAAGAAAGATGGGACCTACAAGGCGATACAAACCATAACAGGTCACAAGAAGTAGAAGGGGAGGAGGAGGAAGAAGAATTCTTTAAAGGAGATGGAAGGAGGGAGAGAAAGACGAATGGTGGAGAGAGAGAGAGAGAGAGAGAGAGAGAGAGAGAGAGAGAGAGAGAGAGAGAGAGAGAGAGAGAGAGAGAGAGAGAGAGAGACTGCTAGCTGACAACCCGTCAAGGACTGGTGGAGAATGGCGGGGTGTGTGTTGCCTCATCCCGTTGTTGCCAGCTAGTGATTTTGCGCATGCTTTGAATTTTTTTTGCACCCTTTGAACATAAGTGCCAAACCGGTACTGTCCGCACCCTTGGAATTTCGCACCCTTGGGAATACGATTGTACTAAAATTATCTATCATAAAAAAAAAAATCCAGACTTCCCCAATAGTACCTTTTTGCAGGTGGTGGTAATGTTTTCCCTTCTCCTTGGTAGTGCCAGAAGTTTCACAGGCTCCAGGACAGCTTCTTGGTGCAGTGTTGAAATGCCTCTTCTGAAAATAGATAAATTTATCAGAAAATTGTATCCCAAACATTAATAGGAGTAACAAGTTTACTTAAATCTTTATCAGTAGCTATAACTAATTTTCGAAAGCCAAGCAGTTCATGGCATTGAACTCATGGTACAATCCAGTCTTCCAAGTATGAATTAAAATTCCAAGCCCTGAAAAATATGTGATAAAGAGAAGCAGTGACCCAGTAGCTAGAGTAAGGCAGCACTAGACTAGAGGTCTTGCATTCATGTTCTGCCACAACCTCATTTTTTAATTCCCAGCATCTTTAGGATTTAGAATACCTAGTATCTGTATTTCTTGCAGAATTTCATAACAAAATATGAAGACACTGCAATAAAAATCTGGTGGTAATGTAAGGGCAATGATGGGGAATTAATACATTGAGGATGTTCAGGTGTGTATGTGTCATTCAAATAAAAGAGGTGCACAGCAAGGTAAGGTAGGGTATAGGGTAAGGCAAGGTAAGGTAGGGCAGGGAAGGGATTAGAGTATAGCCATCACCTGAGGGTAGAGACAGCAGCGTGGTTGAGCTTCAGCTGCTCCATCTGGGCATTGAGGTAGGTCATGGTTTCAAAGAAGGCCGATGACTTGCGGGCAATCTGGCGGCTCATGTCCAGCTCCACGATCTCCAGGTGGTGGAAAAGCTGCAGGTAGTGGAGGAAGATAAGGCGGTCAGATAAATTATGTTCCCTCAAACTCACTGACCCACTTCATATCTGCAGGAGGTAGTGGTACAGGTTGTGTGTAAGTGTGTATAGGAAAAGAGGAGGGGGAGGTGGTGAGAAAAAAAAGAAGGGAATAAAATGAATGAAGTGGGAGGGAGGGAGGGAGGGAGGGAGGGAGGGAGGGAGAGAGGGAGAGAGGGAGGGAGGGAGAGAAGGATGGATGGATGGATGGATGGATGGTGGGAGGGAGGGAAGGAGGGAAGGAAGAAAGGAGGGAGGGAGGGAGGGAGGGAGGGAGGGAGGGAGGGAGGGAGGGAGGGAGGGAGGGAGGGAGGAAATGGACTCCACATAATACCTTTTCTTGGATGAGTTTGGAGTTCTTGGTGGAGACTCCAGTTGAGGTAATGTGAGGGAAGACAGAGTAGAAGGTTTCTGGGTCCTCCAGGTTGAAGGAACTTGAGAGGAAGGTGGCAGGTATCCCTTCCTGAGGCAGCTGGTCACTCACTGCCAGGGGGAAAGGAAGTTTAACTTTGGAAAAGGAAAGTAAGACATAGACAAGAAAGTAAATAGGCAGCAAGAGGAAGAGCAATGGAGGGAGAGAAATATGACTCAAACCCTATTTACTCCATGGTTACTCTTGCCCACACACACTCAGATCCCACTCACCCCTAGGGCTAGGCTCCAAGGACCACTCCTCAGCCTCTTCCTGTGCCTTGCCAGCCTGGTGAGAGGCAAGGCGTGAGAGGAGCCGCTGCCGTCGCCGCAGACGCCTCACATACGACTCTACGTGTTTGGGGGTGACCTGTGGGAGGGTTACATGGGGAGGGATGTCCCTTACCTCCACGAATCCCTCGCCCCATGTCTTCGTGAAGAAGTCTCGCTGTGAAGAGGAAGGTAAAGTAAAGTGGGGGCATATGCTGTAGCTGTGGACTATAATCAAAATAAAAAATGGACATGGGCATGACATGTCATGCACCAAACATATAAAAGATGAACAGAGGGAGAATTGTAATCAAAGAGGTTTAACTGAGGTGCATCGATTGTTACTATGTAGAGAAAAAAATGAAAAAGTAAAATTCAAGTACATATTGGAAAAGTAGAACATAAAAGCTGTCATGTCTACCATTAACAAAGAGATGTGATGATATCAAAAGTTGAAGTGTTTAAGATGTGGGGGTCATAAGAAGCTATAGTGTCATAGGTTTTGGTGTTGTGAAGCTGGAGTCAGGAAACCCCAGCCCAGATACCTTCAAGGTCAAAATAGTTGTATTATTGAAAGAGTTTAAGGGCCTCTTCATAGAATGCCACCACGACAGCGCCATAATTTTTCTGGCCACCAGTCATGCCACCAACATACCTTATACTCGCCACAAGTTTGGCCACACACAGAAATGCCTTAATTTACCACCAGACGTGGTGGCGCAGCCACGTAATAAAGGTTACATTTGAGTTAATGTAAACATGAGGTGGTGCCATCATTATGGTGTCATGTGAAGAGCCACTAAGGGCTTAATAAAGATGAGGAAGTTCACTCTGCTGACTTCACATACCTTCATTCCTTTCCTGGGGTCATTGAGCACAGCAGCCACATTCTGTGTGGAGGAGAACACTCCCCACTTCTCTTCCGTCTGACCCCCTGGCCGTGACTTGGCAATAACCCCAGAACTCCCTGCCAACATGGGTAAAAAAGATTTTCCACTGAATTACTACTTCTGCATAACATTCTCAATTGAAGAATAGTGCAATCTTCTTTATAGTATTTTTCTATAGTATGCTTCTAGTGCAGAAAACAAAGTCTGATGGCAATGAAAAATGTACAATTACATATTATAGCTTCATTATATAAAAAATATTGAAATACATAAGTTTTCAACCTGTAACCTTGAAGTCATGCTTGAGTGCACCACTGGCAATGTGGTGAAAACTTGGAGAAAAATAACACCACCAATACCTTTGCTGTGCATGGTGAATGCATGATGTTTCAGCACATGGTCCTCATAGTCCTGATCACTCACGCCCTCCAGAGGCAGTGAGGAGCACACACCATTGTACCCATAGCGACACACAAAGCTCCCACCCTCCTTGGCACAGTGGCACTCCCGAATGTGTCTACAGAGGTGAGGTAACTGATGTAATTAACTTTCCTTTTCAATTAAAATAAATGCATTTAAAAAAAACATGCAACTGACAACACTTACAAGAGAAGAGGAAGAGGAATCTTAATTACAATATATAAATCAATTAACAACCTGGAGGATTAAGATAGAAAAAATCTTATATTGAGAAGAAAATGAGAGGGTGGATATTTGAGGGGACACGAGAAAAAATTTGCAAAAAGGAATTTGCTTGAACAACACTTACTTGACAAAGTCATTGGACAGCTTAAAGTACTGTCCCGGGCAGTACAGACACTGTCGCCAGCCGTGCACACTTGCCAGTGATGGGGTCCCCACACCACTACCCACCTCAGTCATTGTAACAACACATCATGCCACCAGCTGAAACATAACATACAAGATGTGAGTGATTTACAGTGTAATATACATCCCACAATATTGCTTTATTTATATACTGACTGATGTTAAATTCATCTTTGGATGGATAAAAAAAAGAAGATATAAACTCATCCAGAAAAGTACTGCTACTTTATACATATTAACTATAATTCATGATTTTTGCCTTACACTATTGCATAGATATGCAACATTTTAAGCATTGCCTTCCTGTTACACTACAAAAGACACATTCAGACTTTTGTGACTACATCGTTCCTTGTTACATATATTATAAACAGGCAGTTCTTAATACATTTATGTCAAGGTTATACAATTTTTCTCTTATGCAGTTTACCAAATTATACCTGCAATTTCATTGATGTGCAAAACTTTTAATTAAAGTTATGTAGTTTCCATCAAAAAGTAGCAATGAATACACCAAAGCATTTTGTACCTTAGGTGTGATTAAAAATGCGATTTAAAAATCTCCCCAAACTAGATAACTATAGCCTATATAGTTCTGCTAAGGTTAACGAGAGTGCTACCCTTCTCACCAAGCTGCCGTGAGCCAGGATCAAACTCGCAACCTTTAGGCCACGGGCCGAGCACTGTATCACAGAGCCACCCAGTCCCCAAACCTTAGGTTTGATTGCTGCTACTCAGTCTCACTGGGAACACTACTGTATGAATCTAGTCATAATATTGTTATACAATCAGGATTTATGCAGGAGCATTGTTAGAATATGAAATTTATTATGGGTTTCTGGTCCCTTTCCACTGTCTGGGTGTGAAAACCCAATCAAGGTGGTGCAAGTGTGAGAGGATCCATCCGCCACGGCAAGACTGGCAGAAGAGCCTCCACCTCTCCCTACACACACACTCCATCCTTGCTTGTTCAAGCCCTCCCCATCGATCAGTATTATGTTAATGCATGTAGTACTCCTTTCGGTAAAATTTTACAGCTTCACCATAATGGTATCTGTTTACAAAATGAAATGGTGTCTGCACCTCATCCAACTCCCTACTTTTGATCATAGAGAACATTTGATAGCTTCTATATTAATATACGTAACTTAACCTAACCTAACCAAACCTTAACCTATATTGACAAATAACAGAACCTTGTTCAAACCAAACTAAACTTTACTTTTCGAAGAGAATGTCTCACAGAAAACACTGAATATCTCACAAACTTAGAATTTGTGACGGAAATGTAATAAAGAAAACCTTCTCAAAATGCATCAGGTAATGCAATAATATGACCCTGAATTCTCTAGAGCATTCTGGTGAAGATGTAAAATAATACCCTCCTTTCCCTTATCCTTCTATCTTACATGCAAGGTACTTTATTAGGGATAACCCTAATATTCAAGGGAATTTCCCTCAATGTTTCCGTTTTTAGACGTTTGGGGTAAATATTTGTTTCCTTAACCACTCGATAGCACACGCCATTCTGGTGAAGATATAAAAATTTACCGAATAAAAATTGCTTTGTTAGCATAAACTTCCCAGAGCTGCAGTTAAATAAACCTAACCAACACTAACTCAACCAAACCTAACTATAAACCTAACGTAACCTAAAAAAAAAAATTCAAATTTTTTTCTGTAATTCAGCGGTATAACTATTTAAGGTGATCTGAACAAGTTTCTAAGATTGAATTTACAGTTCATTATAAAGGTAAGGAGATATATCGAGTGGTTAACGAACAGAATATTAACCACGTTTGGTAATGCCAAATGGGTTTCTTACACGCATTTTAACAGATTTTGATGCTTTAGTCACAAATCACTTTTTCGTTGGCCAAAAACCCAGGTTTCCAATGTAATGCCTCCTGTTTTGGAAAAAAAAACTGAAAAATTGATCTTAAGAATTAGACATGAGAGGGCTGTGGCCGGGGGGTATTGAACCTCTAACAGTATACTCAACACACGACATCTTACCAATAAAACCATGATGATTACCAAGATCCGAATGGAGTTTAACCGACGTTGACTGTCTACTCACTACATCAAGTTTGTTTGGGGATAATGGGAGCAGTCATCAACACTGGAATTCAGTTTAGTATGCATTTAATGACATTGAAAACATACTTTTGCCATTTATGGATGTTTGTATGAAAGTAAAAATTGACCACAAGATCTTGATACACAGGCAAAAATTAGCATTCCTTAAGTAGCTATGTGTGTCGGCAATATACCGTGGCAGTGTTTGCAGCCATCAACACTCACACCATATGTAGGGCAACGTAGCAGTCTCTTAAGACATTGCAGGCTCTTATCTCATGTTAGAGGCATCCCTAGCCTCAAGGAGTGGTGTGGGATGGCTAAACTGTACCACACTACGATGAATGTTGTTCGGTGGTGTTGAATGTTGTTGGTCCGTAGGTGATGACAGGTCCCAGCTGACGCGACAGACCCCACCACCCTCATGATTTGCAGGACGATTATATCAATTACATTTATTTTTACATATATGTATTAATGCTACCAATTTTTTTTCACTCTGACTATATATCTTTAGAATAATATATAATTAATTCTTATACATATCAAAAGGTCATAATGAAGGTTTTATATATAGTAAGTAGTTGAGTAATGAACGTTTGGATGGCTTGCCAACTTGGTTTATGTTAATCTGGATATATGTCTATATATGTCTATATATGTCTATATATATATATATATATATATATATATATATATATATATATATGTGTGTGTGTGTGTGTGTGTGTGTGTGTGTGTGTGTGTGTGTGTGTGTGTGTGTGTAGTTAAATGTAATGATGTCATGCTGTTATTATCATTTTTTTTTTTTCAATATAACCATGAAGAAGCGTTGTTTTTCTTGATTTTCGCCGGGGGGTGTGTGTGCCTTGGGCCATCAACACCCACAAGGCACTACCTAAACAAACAACGTAGCCATATATTGCGTATGTTATATTAATGGAATTTGACTAATAAGTGGGTACATGATTTTCAAGAAGGGAAGGATAGATCTTAAAGTAAGATGAATAAATGTCTAAACTGGGAAGTTTTGAAGGAATAAGAAATCGCTCCGTTGAAAATGCCAAACGAAAGAAGACTTTGGAATGGTACAGAGAGAAAGAGGCCCCAATGTATGTAAGGTGGTATGATGGAAGCTTGGGTGGTGATCTCTTCCGAGCTAGGGCACAGTGTATGGATGTGAATGCAAGGAACTACAGATGGTCAGAGTCCCGCAGCAAAGTGTGCCAGATGTGTGATATGGGAGAGGATGAGACGGTAGAGCATGTAGTACTAGAATGCGAGAAGTATGACCGTGACAGAATGGAAATGATGCGTGTGATTCTGGCAGAAATGGGACGTGAAATGAATGAGGTGACTGAAAGAACTGGAAGGGAATGGATGGCGTTGTTGCTAGGACTGTGTGAGGAGACGAGTGAACGGATGATTGACGCGGTGAAAGAGTTCCTGGAGAAAATGTGGTATGCGAGATTGAGAGATTAGGGCATGTAATTAGAGTATGCATCTTTGATTTATTTAGTTTCTTTTTTTTTCTGTGTATTTTCCTCTTTTTTTTTTCCCCCCTTATTCCCCTCACAGGACCTGCCGATATAAAGGCCCGACTTGGAGGAAATTTCAAGTCACCTGTGACATCAAGATCAAGATCAAGATCACCTATAGCCCTTTTTTTTCTGTGTATTTTCCTCTTTTTTTTTTTCCCCCTTATTCCCCTCACAGGAGCTGCCGATATAAAGGCCCGACTTGGAGGAAATTTCAAGTCACCTGTGACATCAAGATCAAGATCAAGATCTTACAAATGTTGGATATAAAGTAATGATGGCAGTCTTAAGGATGAATGTAGAGGAGCAGATAGAGAACAATGGATGGGGAAAGGAAACACAGGCGGGATTTACGGCGGGAGCAAGAATCGAAAACAATATTCTAATTTTGAGATACTGTATTGACAAAACATTTCAGATGAAAAAAACCCTTATAGTAATATCAATAGATTTTGCCAAAGCTTTTGACAGCATAAAGAGAGATGTAATGATAAAATTATTAATGGAATATAAAGTAAATCACAAAGTAATAGATATTATAGCAAAGCTGTATGAAGGCGATAAGACAAAAGTAAAACTAGATGAGGAAGAAGAACTTGAAATACCAGTGAGTAGTGGTATAAGGCAGGGTTGCACAGGCTCCACCACACTATTCAAGATAGTTACTTTTAAAATAATGCAAAAATTGGAGGAGGTAAACAGGGGATTCAAGGATGAAAATTTTAATATAACATCTTTGTTCTATGCGGATGATGGGATGCTAATGGCAGAGAGTATAGAGGATGCTGAGAGAGTAATAGAAGAAGTAATGACAACCAGTAGAGAATGTGGATTAGAGATAAATAAGCAGAAGAGTAGCATAATAATTTTAAATAAGAAGGAAAAACCTCAGGAAATAGCAGGCATAAAAGTTAACAACAACATTAAATATTTAGGTATCACTATTAATGATAGCAAAAATTGTTTCAAATAACATAAAAAATTAATGATAGAGAAGGCAGTGCGAATGGCTAATATGACCTATTCAGTAATTGCTAGAAGCTGCTCAAAATTATTAATAGGGAAAACTTATTAGAAGGGTTTAGCACTCCCTGCAATTCTGTATGGGAGTAACGTTATGGATTTTACTCAAAAGGAGATAGAACAGTTGCAAAGGATAGAGAACAGTGTGAGTCGTAAAATCCTGGGAGCTCCAAGATATGCACAAGGAGCAGCACTGAGGGGAGAGATAGGAATATCTAGAATGAAGGCAAGGATAATGGAAGGGCAGCTGAAGTACTTGCAGCACATTTTGAGGGGAGAAGGGAATATATTAATTGAGAGAGTGGTGGAAGAGATGAGAGTGCAGGGGAAGAAGAATAGATGGATAAAAGGTTTAATGGAGGACAGAAAAATGATTGACATAAGAGGAAGTATGGTTACAAAAGAAGAGATTAGAAACAAAGTAAGAATGTGGGATACAAAAGTATGGAAGAAAGAATTGGACGATAAAACAAGTCTGAAATGGTATAAAGAATGGAGAAATGAAATGGGTGGCCAAGAAAGAGTGTATGATAACAGAGAAGCTTCAGTACTACTATTTAAGTGTAGAAGCAATACAATGAACTTGGCCGATAGGAAGAGGTTTAAAAATGAAGCTACTGAATGTATAATGTGTGGGCACTACAATGAAGATTTAAAACACTTCCTCCTGCACTGCCCAGCATACAGTCAAGAAAGAAGAAAAAACCCAACACTGCAGCAGCCCTACCAAGAAAATGAAGACCCTTTGATTGGCAACATCCTATATACCAACCACACCGCAGAAGAAAACAAAAAGATGTTATATAAATTTTGGCAGACAAGAAACAATAAAATAAAATAAAAAAATAAAACAATAAAATAAAAGAATTAACACTTTAAAACTTATAAAACTTAAAACTTATAAAAGACCCAGACCGCAAAATGTAAACATCAGGAAGTGCCGTTCAAAAGGCAATACTTCCGCCTTTCAACAGAACAGAACAGATATCGAGAAAAGCAGTTAAATACGACCCTTTTTGACGAAATGTGTAAATAAATTGTCATCATCCATTATTTGTTAGTTGTCAGCAGCAAGCAAGGATCTTATACAGATAAGATCCTTGGCAGCAAGTGTCCCTACAGACGTGGTGGAAGTGAAGAATTGTCAGTTTCTGTGAGGAAGGTGAAGGTAAAGTCGATCTGTTATATTTTAAGGGAAATTCAGGAGGTAATGTTGTTTTGATACCACTGTAACGGCCTCCCTTATTATAATGTTAATGTCTCAATGACTGACACTTTTGTTATATTATGGAATTTTGCTATCAAAGAAGGAAAGGATATAGGCTCCTTGGAGGCAGTCCAGAGAAGAATGACCAAGATGATTCAGGGGCTGAGAAATTTACAAAGATAGGTTAAAACGTCTTAATCTGCACTCCTTAGAGAGGAGGAGGGCAAGAGGGGATATGATTGAGGTTTTCAAATGAGTAAAAGGAATTAATAAGGGAAACATTGATCAGGTTTTAGAATTTAGTAGTCAGGATAGGACACGTGGAAATGGGTACAAGCTAGAAAAACTTAGATTCAGGACAGACATAGGTAGATATTGGTTCACTAACAGAGTCGTGAACGATTGGAATAGGCTGGGTAGACACGTAGTAAGTGGCGAGTCAATAGGTAGCTTTAAAAAAGACGGTTGGATCAGAGCATGGATAGGGATGACAGGTGGGGTGGCTAAATATTGGATTATTTCAAGGGTGGGGGACAAGGAGCTGCCTCGTGTAGGTCATTAACTGGCCTCTTGCAGTCTCCTCATTTCTTATGTTATGTAATCTTCAGGGAATATTAATGAAACTATTGTATACCTTTTTTGGTAAATCTGCATAACTACTGCTCGGACGGTATTGATATGAATATGAAGTCCTACATACTATACATAGTATGTAGAAAAAGAGACACAAGTGAACAAAAATGTGAAATGTGTGGGGATGAAAAGGAAAGTGTGGATCATTTTATAATAGAGTGTGACAAGTATAGAGAGCAAAGACAAGAGCTGGACAGAAAGGTAGAAAGAACTATTGGTAGAGAAGAGTGGGAGGAGAGAAAGGAAGGCGAAGACAGAGGGATTAGAACAGTACTAGGACTGACAGGAGACAAAGCTAATGATAGTATAATAGTGAGCCACATGAAAACATTTTTGGTCGAGTGCTGGACAATAAGGGAACAACATTCCAGGCGGTGAAAGACGAAGGAGAGAGACCTACGAAGCGATCTCAAGCGAAATAGGTCCAAAGAAGAAGAAGAAGTACTCAACACATATGGGAAGGTTTCAGGCGGTGCTCGTTACTATAAGCAAATATAGGCCATATATGGCAATCAGGAAAATAATCTAAGGTGAAAAACCTAACTTTGGGTAATAAAATATAAAAAGCTTTTATAACCGAGCCTAACCTAACCTAACCTAAGCTAACCATAACCTAATCTAAAATAGCATAAATTCAAAGACGCTTTGCGAGGTAAATAATGATGAGCACCTGAAACGTTCACAAATGTGTTGAGTACACTAATGGACATTCAGATTCCTATGGTTAAGTGTCATGTAGATCTTGGAGTAACTCTTGGCACCACATTAAAATTTCACATATTACCATAATTGTTGGTAAGGCAAGAACATTTACCAGTAACCTGATTAAATTTCCTCTTTGTAGGTCCCCTGATTGTATGGTTTTGGTAATTATGTAGTTGCTATACTATTTTTTCATAGTATATGTGCCTCGCTCCATCCAGGAACTTTGATCTTAACAATATCTGAGTGCTTGCAATTCAATTTATTTTCACTTCCCCACTTTCTGATTTAATTAAATTTTATTTATTTTTTCTATTTATTAGTTGTTTTTTCCAACCATACAAACCATAAAACTGGATTAAAAGAAGAGTTGGATAATCAGACATCTACTGTATAAATATAGCTTTATAGATAATAGGAATATACATAGTATAAACTGATGAAATCTTATATACAGGATGTCAGGGTGTGGTGGTGGCAATGGTGGTGGACACGGGGGCCACGGACATGACCATTCAGGCCATGGATCCTGCGATGGGCACGATCATGGCCCAGCAGAACTTGGGGTGGCCTATAGCCTGTACACACGTATCGACACAGAGCACGTGGAGTGTCTGAATGAGGCTTTGGAGGGCTCAGGCAAGACTGTTTTCAAGCCTTGGGAGGAACGGCTCTCCATGGACAAGGTGACAAGCTGAGGAGGCATTTGTTTGTGTGACATCTGAACGGTTGATCTCTAACTGTTTCCTTCCACTTCATTTTTGTTACTTTTTTTCTTCAAGTCCTGTGCTTGCCTGTAT
>JAPQNM010000044.1:22810660-22813160 GCA_029783475.1 Metacarcinus magister | reverse complement strand
ACGAGACACATAAGGTTTGGAGAAGTGAAGAAAACAAGGAGACTATAATGGTGGATTAGCCGGTGAAAAGGAGAGAATGGAAGGAATGGGAAAGAGAGGATCGAGAGGGTGGAGGGATGGAAGAGTCGTGCCCCCACCACTCCTTCCCTGACGGCCGAGTGACGGGATGAGGTCGTTCTTCTTGTTATAATTATTACATCTTTCTTTCAACTTCAATTTTCTTTCCATCTATCATTATTTTTTTACTTGTTTTATTAATTTCCTTTATTACGTTATCACATTCCCAACGTCCGGTTTTCTCTCCGCATTCTTTCTTTCTACGTTCTTTATTTTTATCATTATCATTATTATTCTCATTATTGCCTATAACTACAATACTTTCTGGTTACGAACAAGAGTAATGTAATAATAACAATAACAATGATAATAATGATAATAATGATAATAATGATAATAATAATAATAATAATAATAATAACAATAATAATAATAATAATAACAATAATGATAATAATAATACAAATAATAATAGTAATAATCATAATGACAATGATAATAATAACGATGATAACATTGTAATAATGATGTCACTTCATGATGTATTATACCTGTCTTGAATACATTTAATTAAAAACAAGATTATATATGTTTCACGGCCTCCATAAATTGAGGATATACAACCTGTGTGTGTGTGTGTGTGTGTGTGTGTGTGTGTGTGTGTGTGTGTGTGTGTGTGTGTGTGTGTGTGTGTGTGTGTGTGTGTGTGTTTCACGGCCTCCATAAATCGAGGAAATATTACCTTTGAGTGTGAGTGTGTGTGTTTACCGAGAGAGAGAGAGAGAGAGAGAGAGAGAGAGAGAGAGAGAGAGAGAGAGAGAGAGAGAGAGAGAGAGAGAGAGAGAGAGAGAGAGAGAGAGAGAGAGAGAGAGAGAGATTATATAATTCCAAATGATATAAAAATAATTACAGTATCAAAATAATGTACAAGGAAAAAAAGTAAGAAAAAGAAAAAAAAAACATGAACAAAATAATTAACAAAAAACGGAAAGTGCATCGCCGTCATGGGTTCAATATTCTCTGTTCAGTGACTTGTAAAAAACCTTTCGCGCCTTTTTACCGACTAGAGTTGTGGGAGTCTCCGGCACTCAGTACAGCACGGCGAGGACATAAAAACATCCTCCTCCCTCCTCCTTCTCCTTCTCCTTCTGCTATTTCTCCTCCTTTCCGTTATGGCTGCTCTTGTTTACTTCATGAAAAGTTTTTGTTCGCGTGGTTAGGTGACTGTCATTTCCTTGTGCACTGGTTAATTTTCTTATTATTATTCCTCCTCCTCCTCCTCCTCCTCTTCCTCAGCATTATCATTACCATCTATTTTTCTTTTTTTTTCTTCTCTCTTATTCCTTCTCCTATCCTTCCCTACACATTACCGGTCTCATCCTTTTCTTTTTCTTCTTGTTCCTCTTACTTTTCCACGCCAACCACCATTCCCTGTTCTGGATCTAGTATACCTCCCTTAATTACTCCTCATCCTTTCTATTCTAGTGCAACTGTCTATATACGTTCCTCCCATCTACACGTTTGCGTTGTATACTTCAATAGTGTGTATCGCCCTGCGGTGTGCTATCATGCGAACTTGTGTCACTTAATCCACTTCTTATTACCTTACAATTTTTTTTTCTTATCTCCTTATCTCCACTATGCGTCTTCTGCTTTACCGTTGCTTCAGTACATCACATTCTAGTAACGGAGAATAAGTGACAAAATGCATACATTTCTTAATACAACCTTTGGAGCAGCGAAAAACTACTCCAAGGCCAAGGGAAGGATTTTTTCTCCCAAGGCTCGTGCATAAGACAATGGTCATCAACAATGCGGGATAATGAATTTTCGATTGAGAGACAAAGCTATGTACTAACAAGAATGAGACAGTAGTACACGCAGCTCGTTCCTACCAATTAGCAGGTTATTAATGAGGTATTATATCCTCTGCAGTGCAATGTTTTCTTCTTTCATTTTTCATCACACAATGTTTTTTTTTTTCCTATGGAGTTTGCTGCAATGTCCGGCTTTGTGTGTGTGTGTGTGTGTGTGTGTGTGTGTGTGTGTGTGTGTGTGTTAAAAGGAAAACATATCGGGGAAAAAAAAACCAGTTACTCTGAAGAAAGAAAAAAAAACGGAAATAGATTTAAATAATTAATTGCTTAGCTAATTAATTATATCACTAATTCCCACACATACGAACAGCGGAAATAAACGAAGACAAAGCAATCTAAAAAGAGGAAGTAATCGCAGTTTGTTCAACTTATGAAGGCCACTCATGATTATCTCTGTTCGGGGGACCTTCCCTGATAGAACGCAGGTCAGTAGCAGGCCGGTGTCCTTGCTTTCCATTGCTATATTCACAATACTACGCTTTGTCCACCTTCAGTATTATAGAAAGTTTCGCGGAACATTACTCATCCACATCTATCGTATTCCACACCTGCCACAACAACCCTTC
>JAPQNM010000044.1:22775660-22800660 GCA_029783475.1 Metacarcinus magister | reverse complement strand
GTGCAAGTCTCCATGCAAGCCCCCTTCCCATACCATGTAACTCCCAGCAGGAAGAATTGACTTGCCCCAGCCATGAATTTTGTGGGTGCCTCCACCTCCTTGGCGCCTTGGCCTCCTCCACCCCGAGTTATCCCTTTCAGAAATATCCTGAGAAGCAGGATCAGCTTCTGGATAACATGCCACATCCCCATATAGCCGGAGTTGACGTTAGCGGACTATGCTGGTAATAGGCCTTGATTCAGTTTCACGGAGCAGTCGTTGATTTGACACAGTCATTCCAGCAATACCCAATGATTCTGCGAAGGCATTTATTACCAAAGACATCGATTTGCCTTCAGATGGATGTTCAGCGTCCATATCTCGCAGCCATACAGTAATACAGTGATCACCAGTGACTTGAAGATTCGAATCTTTGTCCATCTGCACAGGTACCGACAATGCCAGATACTTGTGCTGAGGGAGTCCATAACACCGTGGGCCAGGCCAATCCACCGTAAGACTTCTTGACGTGACTCACCATTGTTATGGACCACACTACCAAGGTATGTGAAGCTATCCAAGATATCAATGTCCTCGCCACATGCATGAATAGACTGTACTGTTTCATCTAGCAAGCCTCCAAACACCTGAACCTTAATCTTGGGCCAAGACACCTTAAATCTTAGAGGTTTTGCCTCCTCGTGCAGTGCTTTGAGAGCCATCAACAGAACCTCCAGCGACTCAGCTGGTATTGCTGACAGATGCTCCACAGTGACTTTGGTCCACAACTCTGCCCAGTACCCAGTCCATACATGTATTGAAAAGTGACGGAGCAAGGACGCATCTGTGCCTCACTCCCATATGCACAGGAAAGAAGCTGGACACGCCCCCACCACACTTCACAGCACTCTCAGTCCCGGAGTACAGGCCAGATAATAGTCCAATAATCCCTGCAGGAATCCCGCAGAGGCACAAAAGATCCCAGAGTGCCTCGTGATGCACTGAATCAAACGCCTTCTTGAGATTGACATAGGATGCGAGCATCCTGTCGAAACTCTATCATCCCTATCCATAATCTTGTCTAATCTTTCTTTAAAGCTCTATATTGAATCTGCCCAAACTATATGCTCACTATGCTCACTAGGCATTTTCTATTTCTCCACCACTTCATTCAAAAATAAATTTTTTCCTATAAATACATCCAAGTGCACTACAGTTCACAATTTTGCAGTTCTAGAATTGTATTTAGGAATCACTATATGATATTTCATATGGATTACAAGAGTAACATGTAACCCTCATCTCTCTACAGCCACCCTACATGAATGCACACACTATTTACATCTACATTTTGGAGTGTATAATCATACCAATCACAATTCATGTTTCACTATCAATCACAATGAATTCTACAACAAACTGTACATACCATCTTTCTGCCTCAGGTCCTTTAGGAGCAATGCAGAACTCAACACCTTTCTGGAGCACCAAACTGTCCCCTCACCCTTGCACGATGGTCATGTCTCCTTGCAGACCATTGATGGCATCTCTGCAATAACTCCTGTCCAGGATAATTTTTTAAACGATGCCATAACAGCTGCTGATGGAGAGACTAGCCTGCTGACAACACCCTTTGATGATCATGCTGCTATACCAACCATACACATCCCTCCTCTAACCACACCTGTAGCTGAAGTTACCACCACATCACCCAGAGGACCCACCACCACCACTTCCACTACTACTACTACACTACACAAACAAGGAACTACCATTAAAACCAACATACCACCAAGAAATGTTAGTATTACACCACAACCTAAGAAAAATATTACGACCACCACCACCACCACTATTACACCAACACCTGAAGATTTTAAAACCATTACCAAGAGCCCAGTGGATGTCACTACCATCCCAACATCACCAGAAGATGACATATACACATCATCAAAGGAACCAACAAACACCAACACCATAATATCCCTTATGTCAGGTCCCAACATCACCACCACATCTGCATCACCTGGAGATGATATTTCCACTATTACTATAGCATCACCGAAAGACAACACCACCTCATCACCATTAAACATTGCAAGTATTAATGAGTTAACTGAGAATATAGCCATCAACACACAACCTAATGACCAAGATCTGACATCACTTCAAGGCATCACCATCACCACATCACGTACAGAAGTCATTACATCATCTGATGGCAGTACCAATACAATCACACCACCAAGGGACTTTACTGTCATTGCCACTACAGAAATTGTCACCACCAATGCATCTCCAGAAAATGTTTTAGCTATCAATGGAGGGCTTATGGAGGAGACGGTCCTCACTCTCATTAATGATGTCACACCTGACACAACCACTACCAATACCTTAATACTTACTGACACCATCACATCTAATGCCACTAAAACACTGAATGATGTCACTCCCACACCTGAAGATGGTATTTTGGATGCTGTCACTATCACCACCCAAATAACCATACCTGACACTGCCATCACAAACTCACCTGATGATATCACCCTACCTGACATGAATACCATTACCAGTTCTAAAGTTACTAATGCTATCCTTGACACCATTATCTCTCACATCCCCAACAATACCAAAACAACTAAAGAAAGCTCTGATTACATCACCATTGCCACCTCCACTCTACCTTATGGAACATTCCCTGCTACTTCAATTGATGATGACATGACCACCATCATGTCTACTGATGACATCATTACTGCAACAGATGATGTCTCTGCAACTTCTCTTAGTATTACTACTATTATTACTCCTACTACTAATAATAATACTAATGCTGCTACTATTAATACTCCTCTTCCTACTACTACTGCTGATGCTGATGGTTCAGTTACCTCAACCTCTTCCATAGATACCACCACATATAATGACATAATTAACACCACACTGAGTGAAGACATCAACATTTTTAGTCCTACAAACACCACCACTGCAGTAGGTGACATCCCCCTCACAAGCCCTGTGACTGAGAGTACCATCCTATTAACAGACGCCACCACCACACAGACAGATGGCATCACCGATAGTACCATCATAACTAGTAATGATGTCTCCCCAACACCACTCATTGATGATATCACCAATACCTCAGAAGATGAGGAGACCCCTACTACTCCACCTGTTGTGTCCTAGTTTGGCGAGATACTCCATATCAGAACCCATGGTAGACACATCTTCCTCCCTAAGAATGAGAATGGCAAGTGATTGGGTTCTTTCAGCACTGGCCAAGAAAGTATGTAATATTAACACTGGAATAGACCCAAAACACTTACAGACTCCTTTAAAATCAAATCAAATATAGAAAAATTCACCTTGGATAACTGGGAAGTAGACTAGAAAAAAAAAACGGGAATAGTTGCCTGTCAAGCCAAATTGCAAAAACAATGCATATACTTGCTAATTGAGATATGTTCGCACCAATTTGTCTGCCAAGACACTTGGACATCTTGTCAAAAGTTACACATATTTGTGGCATAAGCATAACTATAAGAAAGAATGACTCCTTCACAAGCTGCTATGATGCCCCATCTCAGGCTACACCAATGAAGCACATTACTTATAAAATGTGCATCATGGATCACCCTCCTTAAGGCAAGAGCTCATAAAACCAGACACAAGCTGTTTATGCAACATACTTGCCCTGTGGATTGAGTACTGTAATTTTGAAGGATTCTTATTTGTAGATAGAAATCCCTTCACACAGATCTCCAACACTAAACATATTTGAAATATTGTGAACTTCTATGATAATCTTAATCACACTTTTAGAGTTTGCTTCAGTCGGTTTTCTGAGTAAAGAAAGAAAGGAAATAATTCAACACGATTTTTTGTTGTCATGAAGAAAACCTACCTCTAAAGATGTTCCACACATGCAGTCCATCACATCTTTACAGTTATTTTTTATATGCCAATAAACAAGTTCCTTTGTTGAGTTTTTTCCCTTTCCTTACTTTGAAAACACAAAGAGCATTTAACTATCAGCAATCATACAAATCAACACATACATATAATCCTCCAATATCATGTCCTATGTCATGCAAACCCAGGAATCACCAATGTTTGCTTGGTTACAAAAAGGTGATTAAATAATCACCACAAACTAGGTAATTATAGACCACATAGTTCTATGGTTAACGAGAGCACTACTCCTTTCATCAAGCTGCCATGACCACGGATCAAACTCACAACCTTTAGGTCACGAGCCAAGCACTGTATGCTTGGTTATAAGCATCACACTCATTTATGAATTATGGTTCACTGGGATCATTACAAACATTTTTGTGCTAGAAAATATAATGATTTATTTGCACATTCAAACATAGAAAATAAGAGGCACTTTTTCACTTGAGTTCAAGATATTCTCCATGCAACCTTGGTTATGCGAATATATTTTTTTTACATTTGTACACACTTATCAAAATGTTAAGGAATGCACAGAAAAAAAGATGCTTTCACCATTTAAACCATACACATATACACATGTCAAATTAAATAAATATTGTTGGTGTTCATGAGTGCTCTCAATATATGTACAGTATATAATACACATCAATAAATTAATATACATACATACATTTTTTTCTTCTTTTTACATTAAAGGCTAAGGGAAAACAAAAATACGTAGAAAAAAAATTCTGCTTGTTGCCAGACCTTGTAAAGAGGACAGTAGGAGAAAAGAAGCAAGGGGTGCAGGTCCAGTTAACATTAGAGGTGTCTTGCCACTCCTCTTTTGAAAGAGTTTAAGTCATAGGCAGGGAGAAAAACAGACAAAGGTAGAGAGTTCCAGAGTTTACCAGTGTAAGGGATGAAAGAGTGAAGATACTGGTTAACTCTTGCATTAGAAAGATGGACAGAATAAGGATGAGAAGAAATAGAAAGTCTTGTGCAGTGAGGGCGCGGGAGGGGGGGAGGCATGCAGTTAGCAAGTTCAGAGGAGCAGTCAGCATGAAAATAGCGGTAGAAAATAGATAAAGATGCAACATTGCATCGGTGACTTAAAGAATAAAGATAGTCAGTTAGAGGAGGAGAGTTGATGAGACAAAAAGCCTTAAGACTCCACCCTGTTTAGTAAAGCTGTGTGAGTTGAACTTCCCCAGACATGAGAACCATACTCCATACATGGGTGGATAATGCCCCTGTACAGAGCAAGCAGCTGGGAGGGAGAGAAAAATGGATGCAGATGCCATAGGACACCTAACTTCTTGGATGCTGATTTAGCAAGAATAGAGACATGAAATTGCCAGTTTAGATTTTTAGTAAAGGATAGACCGAATGTGTTTGATGTAGAGGAGAGGGGAAGTTGAGTGTCATTGAAGAAGAGGAGACAGTTATCTGGAAGGTTATGTCGAGTAGATAGTTGTAGAAATTGAGTTTTTGAGGCATTGAACAGAACCAGGTTTGCTCTGCCCCAATCAGAAACTAGTGAAAGATCAGAAGTTAGGCGTCCTATAGCATCTCGCCTTGAATCACTTAATTCTTGTTGGGTTGGGTGTCTGTTGTACGACATTGAAAAATGCAAGGTAGTGTCATCAGCATAGAAGTGGATAGGGCATTGAGTCAGATTTAAAAGATCATTGATGAATAATAGAAAGAGAGTGGGTGATAGGACAGAACCCTGAGGTACACCACTGTTGATAGTTTTAGGGGAAAAACAGTGACTGTCCACTACAGCAGCAATAGAACGGTCAGAAAGGAAACTGGAGATGAAAGTACAGAAAGGATAGAATCCGTAGGAGGGTAGTTTAGAAATTAAAGATTTATGCCAGACTCTATCGAAGGCTTTTGATATGTCAAGGCCGACAGTAAAGGTTTCACCGAAGTCTCTAAAAGAGGATGACCAAGATTCAGTTAGAAAAGCAAAAAGATCACCAGTAGACTGGCCTTTCCGGAAACCATACTGGCAATCAGAGAGAAGGTTGTGAGCTGATAGATGCCTCATTATCTTCTTGTTAAGGACAGACTCAAAGGCTTTAGAAAGGCAGGAAATCAAAGCTATAAGGCGGTAGTTTGAAGGATTGGAGCGGTCAGCCTTTTTAGGGACAGGTTTAATGTGAGCAAACTTCCAGCAAGAAGGATACATAGAAGTAGAGAGACACAGACGAAAGTTTGACCAGGTAGGGAGCGAGCTTGGAGGCACAGTTTTTGAGAATATCAGGAGGGACTCCATCTGGACCACAAGCCTTCCAAGAATCAAGGCCAGAGACGGCATAGAAAACGTCATAATGAAGAATTTTAATTTTAGGGATGAAGTAATCAGAGGGTGGAGGAGTAGGAGGAATATGCCCAGTATCATCCAAAGTAGAGTTGGTAGCAAAGGTTTGAGCCAAAAGTTCAACTTTAGAGAAAGAAGAGACAGCTGTGGAGCCATCTGGTTGAAGTAAAGGGGGGAAAGATGAAGAAGTAAAATTGTTGGAGATATTATTAGCTAGATGCCAGAAATCACGAGAAAGGTTACAATGGGAAAGATTTTTATATTTTCTACTGATGAAATAGTTTTTACTAAGTTGGAGAATAAATTTGGCATGATTACGAGCGGAAATATATAGGGCATTAATTTCAGCAGATGGATGTCTACAGTACTGTTTGTGAGCTGTCTCTTTATCTTTGACAGCACGAGAACAAGCAGAGTTAAACCAAGGCTTTTTAGCTTTAGTATTAGAGAAAGTATAAGGAATGTATAACTCCATGCCAGAGATAATCACCTTCTCAACATCTTCGATTGTTTGTGATCTCAGTTTCGTTAGCACATTTACCCCTTTCGCAACATCAGCTTCCTTGATTTCTTTTTTCTTTGCCATGATGGAACTGATCGTTGATGCGGACTTCCGTACATCTTGCAAGATCGGCCACACGTACACCACTTTCATACTCTGGTATGAGTTCTTTCTTGAATTATATTGTGTTTCTCGCCTTCTTTATCAAAGGGAACTTTCTTTGACCCCATGGTGGCTTATTTAGCAGTCGCACTTAATAAACAAGCACAAAAAACAATGGATTATTACAAAATATTTTGGATTAACGCGCGGGATGGTGCTCACTCAACGAGAAACAAAGGCAGACTGAGTCAAGAATGTATGGGATGCTTTGTGTGGGCGTTTGATTCTGGGAAATGAGTGGCTGAGTCACGCTGGCAGGCAGACGAGTTTGGTACAGACCATTTTCAATTGTACGAAAACTGAGCGGATATACGAAAACTGGGACAGAATATTGACGAAAAGTCGTTGAAAACCGAATCGTACGAAAACTGAGGTTTGAGTGTATATATATTACTTTTTATATAAATAGATAAAAAATATGAAAAATATACTGACTAAAAGAACAACTTTTTCCATACTGGGCATCACATAGATTGTTGTTGAAGCTCTAGTTCTATTTGGTCCGACTGATTTGTAGTATTCAGAAACCTGTTCCATATCAATGGAAAAGTAGGTCGGATTCTGCCTGGCTGCTCTGTGCCTGTCTTTATTTCTTCATTTAACCACTGAAGAAAACTCTTGGCAAGACTCTGTTAAGAAAAGAAATAAGCCAATTACTTTTCGACACATATTAATGACAAACATTCCACCTAAAAGGAGCAGGAGAAAGTGTGACAGTACTAAAAGTTCTCATAAGTAAAATGCTGTGCAAACACTGATAAATCAAGAACACTGTAATGGATGATCTCGACTTTGTCACAATGTACATTGCTGTCATTTTGGTTACTTAACAGGATTCCATGGAACATCTTCAGGACTTGCTCCAGTTATTCCAGTACCTGCAAACCCACATGATAAAGATCCACCAACTCAAGTGTCTTTAGAGCTAATTCAGTGTATTTTCAAGAAAACAATATAACTATCAATGGCCTCCATCCAATGCTGCAAAAGATGAGTGCCATTCAGGACTTCTTGCAACCTGTCTCTACACTATAACTGCGTGAGTTTTGAGAAGTCATTAACTGTTACCACACACTAATTCCTAATGCTGTCACTTTAATGAATGGATCAAGAGAGAGAGAGAGAGAGAGAGAGAGAGAGAGAGAGAGAGAGAGAGAGAGAGAGAGAGAGAGAGAGAGAGAGAGAGAATATATATACATACATACATACATACATATATATATATATATATATATATATATATATATATATATATATATATATATATATATATACATATATATATATATATATATATATATATATATATATATATATATATATATATATATATATATATATATATATATATATATATATATATACTATATATATATATATTACATATATATATATATATATATATATATATATATATATATATATATATATATATCATACTACAGAACCTCACCTGCCAGCTGTGTAGGTATTTGTCAGAAAATTTTAGCCATTTCTGAATCTCTGTGAATCTCTTGTGAGTTGAACTGATGTAATCTGGTAAAGTTCGGGGTGGCTGTTTCTTTGTATTATTGAAGAAGAATACGGCCTTCTCCCGCAGAGCTCTGAGAATGACATACCACACTGTCTTCACTTTCACAAGGCCAATGGTGTCCTCCCTTTCATCAAGGAAGTAGAAAACCTCTCCTTCACTGTCTTTGCTCTTCCTTATCTGAAACATTTAGTCACTGGTACTATTTCATTGAGTGATTAGGGTGTCCCTCCACCTTTGTTGGTCCCTTAGTGAAGTCGTCATAACTTACACAAGTATATGAGCCTCTAATACATTAACATAAGAATAACAAAATTATACCCATGAATTTCATAATGTATCAGCCTGTTACAAATTCATCACTGCCTCTTTATAATGTGGTGGTACAGTGTTACCTTACCATCACATAACTTTAAACCTGGTGTTCTAGTAGGATCCAAAGGAAGAATATCCATGGTAGACAACGTCATGACAATTATATATGGATAACAAACCATCCTGGAGGAGTTAATCAAGGTGGACGCTTATTCAAACAGACTAGGTAAAGGTCTAAGAAATGTGGAACAAATACCACTTTCTTCTACACTAAATCAACTTATACCAATTCAAGAACACAGAATATCTCTCTCTCTCTCTCTCAGCAAAGAACAGTAGTATAAGGGGCAACACACTCACCTTTGCCTTTTGGTCCATCATATTAGTCACAGGGATAACAGTGTAGGCGGCAGCACACAGACCAAGGGCCTTGCACAGGTTAAGCAAATGGTGAGGTGGCACAGCTAAGAGGCTGCCCACTTGGTGGCCAGTGAAAGTGGGTGTCATAGAGATCATCACCACCTCTGGCTTGAATAGGTGGCTAAGATTGACAATGTGCTGATTCTGTTTCTGCAGGATCTCACCCACAAATGTGCACCTTGTGTGGTGGAGGAAATTGAGCATCAGGCAACGCTTCCAGTTGTCCATGGATATTAGAGTCTCGTAAACAGTCCTAGCAATAATCTGTAATATTGGTTTAAGTAGTGTTACAACTATATACTTGTACACACACAAACACAATTGCTTGAATGACACAAAAAAGTACAGCTTTTCCCAAAGAAGTATAGATACTTGGAATGGACTGAAAGAAATGATAATGGTAAAGAATGTACAACTAAAGGAAAGACTGAACAAATATAGATACGGAGACAAGACCACATGAGTGTAGCTCAGACCCTAATCTCAGCCCTAATAATGATGAGTCTAAAATCATTTTATACCTTTGTTGTTGCCACATTTGATGTTATCATCCTTCATCTTGTACAGTCACACTCTTCAGATCATGACAATGGTGAACCAAGCAGTGTGTTTTACAGGCATGTGTGACATGACTAAAGGCGTTTTTCATGTGTCTAAATATGTCATAATTGAAAATCACGAGGATAGGTATGACTAATGTATGCTGCAGCTGATGGATTAATATGTAACAATCATAATTATAAATGACAGTATTAATGAGTGGAAAACATCATAAGGATAGACAACATTTCCATAGACTTTCTTCGTACAACTATCCTTTTTATCACACGAGGTAATACTTATTGCATATATAAAACACTGACTCTGGGAAGAATAAAACACTAAACCCTGTTCTAATGAGATCAGATCACTATGTAACACAAGTATAAATGAGTAACATATTTCTCATTATAAATCATAATATATGTACAAGAAACAAGAGCGTTCAGCAACTGACCTTTGCATACCCATATCTGGATCCTTCATACAGATCAATATCATCAATTCCTCTGATGAGCATGTGAACATTCTTGCTTCCCACAATGAGATAAAACTGACCATCAATATATCTGAAAATTAAAAAAGCAAGGTATTATAAAGGTTTAGTTGTTATCAACAAACAAATAAGTACCACATTTGATGTCTTAAACAATGCTGCAGCTTGGAAGATGCAACCCAAATTTGGAAAATTCATTTTAAGAAAAAGTGCTGAATCAGCTACTGTTGGCAGATTAATAAAAGATAAGATTGTGTCTATTTATCTATTTGTAGTTTCTGATGCCTCATTCCTTCCGGGATGGCGACAGCAGATCCTCCACCTCTCTCTATCCAAATACTACTTCCAGAAGAAAAAAAAGGTTCTATCACCTTACTTTTGACATAAATAATAATAGTAGCAGTGTTAGTAGTTGAAATTCATCTGTTTTAAAAAAAAGCCATATAGTTGCTAAACACTGATAGCTCCCACACCTGCTGCTGATGTGTGCTGCCTCCCCATTCAGCTTGTCCATGCATACCACCGAAGTCGCCTTGCTGGGATCTGCCACGAAGTACTCACGCCATTTGTCATTACTTTCTGGCTGACGTTCATCCTCATCCCCAATGCCACCAGTGAATTTCATGTGGCCATATATAACCACAGAACTCCAGGAACTGTTGCTGTTCCTCCACTGCAGGATGGTGGTGCCTCGAGGAATCTGAGGAAATGGATGGGGTTGTGGAATGGCCTAAAGTGGTGATACTTACATCTACTTTCATAGCTGATGATTACAGGGAGATGAAGTGCAATAAGTTGTGCTGTAGTTTTCAATGGGTTTCAGTCTCTCCATACGACCCTACTTAATCTGAGAAAAACTGATAATGATGAACCTTGATAGAATTTCCTAAATTTTGGCTGCAATATTACACATAAATATAATACTTCCTGTTATCATGAATAATACACTCTCAAACAATCAATTCTTCCTGCTTCTTTCCCTCACTAAATCACACACAGTCCACAGTCCATACTTCTACATCATAAGCCACCTGGCATTTCTTATGTTATGAGACACCACTGTGGGATGTGTATTTTTTTTAGTTATAATATACAGGCCTGCGGTGGTTTGGTTATATATAGAGAAAGAAGAGTGAAGAGTTTGTAGTCTGTGATTTTTGCAATTAAGTTGTTGATACCAACATTGATGACATGTATGTATATTATGAATAGCACAGGTCTGAGAACAGATCTCTGTGGGACACCACTAGTGACGAGAAAAGAGAGAGAGAGAGAGAGAGAGAGAGAGAGAGAGAGAGAGAGAGAGAGAGAGAGAGAGAGAGAGAGAGAGAGAGAGAGAGAGAGAGAGAGAGAGAGAGGAGAGAGAGAGGAGAGAGAGAGAGAGAGAGAGAGAGAGGGGAGAGAGAGAGAGAGAGAGAGGAGAGAGAGAGAGAGAGAGAGAGAGAGAGAGAGAGAGAGAGAGAGAGAGAGAGAGAGAGAGAGAGAGACCCTAGGGTCCAAATTAGGTGGTATGTCCTTAGCCTATAATAGAAAATATCATAAGGGAATGCAGTAGAAAAATTATAGTAAAATAATACACATATTAATCAATTATGTAATGATGAAAATTTTTTTTCCATATGAAACAAGCAACAAAAATGTATCCTTTTACTGTGTGTATAAATAAATACTTCCAAGTCTCCAGCATACCATCTTGCGAATATCTAGGTGTTTGTTGTAGACCACATCATCAGGACCACTCCTGCCGATCCTGATGTCAAGAAGATCTGCACTGCAACCGGATGGTAGAATACTGCTAGGAACAGCTGCACTAACTATACTCAGCAGCTTTTCATCCTTTTTTGACTTTGTAAAACTTAGCAATCTGTTGGAGCAGTGAAACAGTGGTTGTGTAATTATGTATAGGATGTCCCATTATTTTAAATTGTCTTACACTATTCTCAAAGAATGATATGCCATACATGCCACATTCTACAATGATTTTCTGTAGCCTTATAGATAGAATGTAGTGGCACTCACTTTTCAGCTCTTTGGCTTTCCTCAGAACTGGTAACATTGTATTTCAGTTCCCTCTGCAACTGTGCGCTGAGGCTCTGCTTACATACTTCCAGAACCACATCATCAAGCCCTGCCTGCAAAGCCTCATTGGATAGAAGCTCCTCCTGCAATATCTGCAAATTTTTACTGCATATAGCTTTACTGTAATCACACATATATTTAATATTACTGAAAACCATCACTGACATTACTCAAAGCCTGTAGCTTTTGGTTAGTTTATCATAAATGTAAATGACAGATATAGATGAACCTATAGTCAGTTCCTTACTATCTGACCTACTATTATAGTTCATATCTAAAGTGCCAAACTACTTGTTAATATGCACGTAATTTTCAATGACCACTAGTACTACCAGAATCTAGGTCACAATTACTAATACAATTAGTTTCTTATTTACAATTGTTACTTTAATTTATTACTATTTTATTTGCATCAATTACTTCCCTCTCCTGACTTCCATATTACCTCAACCTCAAAACCAAAGATACCATTATGTGTTGCAACTAGATAACTTACAGCCAACCCTGACACACAAAGAGTAAAAAAAATTGCCACTTATTCCCTTTGAAAGAGGGAGTAGGATTATGTTAATTGGAGATATTAATGAAAGGGTTGGAAATAGTGAGGTAGCAGGTGTGGTGGGAAATTGGGGCGTGAATGGATTAAGATAAGATAAGATAAGATAAGATAAACTTTACTGTCAAATTGTATGCAATACAATTTGAAATTTCTCTTGGCTGGAGCTCATGATGTAAATATAAAAACATTTAGAAATATATTCCATTCAAACTATATTACAGGCAAAAAAAATTGTACACTTTATCCAAGTATCAACTTAAATTTTATATTCCTAAAAAATGGTTAAATAATTTCATACTTTTTGGTACAAATGATATTCTAAACCTATCCGTATGTTGCTTAGGCAGAGGTAGTATTGTTCCTGATCTCATAAATACATAGTTATCATGAAGTGGATGCTGTTCATCTGCCATTATCTCCATCACCATTTGTATAACATCTTTAATGTACAAATCATCAAATGGAATAACTTTAACTCTTAGTTTACATGCTCACCTCACTATCTTATGAAGTTTGTTCTTATCCTGAACCTTTAGTTTATCTTTACTACAATATTGCAATAGAGAAACTTAAAACAGATTCAATCATATTCATAAAATAGGTTCATGATTCTATTTGTAAGTTCCTGAGTATTCTCATGAAGTGTAGCCTTTGCTGACATTTTTAATACACCATGTGTGTGTTCTGACTCCCTGACAGCTGATCATCTATTATCACAAGATACTTGTACTGAGTGACTCTCTCAACTGGTTCAGAGTTTATTACAATATTGCTGGATATATGTTTATTCTTTCTAAAGTCAAAAATCTTTTTTTTGGTCTTGTTAACATTAAGATCTAGGTAGTTTGATTTACATCATTTAATGAATCAATTTACTTGAGCAATATGAATACTTGAGTGAATGAAATTGGTGAGCAGCTTATGGACACATGTGCGGAAAGGGGGCTGTTTTAAACAAATATCCTCTTGTTCCTTGCAGTCACTCCCATGCATCACTCTCCCTCTCTTCTTTCATCCTGTACATTCTATCTTGCTATAAACACCTGACATTAGTCCTCAGTGCTCCTCGTTTACTCCTCACAGCTACCACATCTTCCATTTTCATTAAGTTTCCCAGTCCAGCTGTATTCTCAGCTTTCTCCAAGGTTTTTAAACATTTCAGCTTTCAATCCATCTGGTCCTGTTGCCTTGCCACATTTAATTCTTTTCAAACATTTCCTTACTCTTTCTTCACTTATAGTGTCATCGTTTATAATTATTTGTATTATTCTAGATCTTCACCTGAATGCTCTACAGAATTGCGAGTTGCATTTTTACATTATCTGATGCATTCTGAAAAGGTTTTCTTAATTACATTTCTGTCACAAATTCCAGTAAATATTTGTTTCCTTAACCAACCCTAACTAAACCTAACGTAACCTAATTCAGCGGCATGACTATTTGAGGTGATCTGAACAAGTATCTGAGGTTAAATTTGCATTATAAAGGTAACCAGATATCGAGTGGTTAACGAACTGAATATTAACCCAAATTCCTAGTTTCTGAGATATTCAATGTTTTCTAAGTGACCTTCTCTTCGGGAATAAGGTAAAGTATAGTTTGGTTTGAGCAATGTTCCGTTATTCTTGATCTTTTCCTAACTTCCAACCCTTCAGCTTACTCTGTTAAACTTTCCTCTCCGTTGGGCTCCTCCGATCACAATCTTATTTCCGTTACCTGTCCTATCACTCCAGTGCAGCCTCAGGACCCGCCTAAGCAGAGGTGCTTCTGGCATTTCAACTCTGCTAAGTGGGAAGACCTGAGGCAGTACTATTCTGATTTTCCTTGTGATGATTATTGCTACCATGTCAGAGATCCTTCTCTGTGTGCCGAGCGCATAACAGAGGTGATTATCTCTGGCATGGAGCTATACATTCCTCATACTTTCTCTAATACTAAAGCTAAAAAGCCCTGGTTTAACTCTGCTTGTTCTCGTGCTGTCAATGATAGAGAGGTGGCTCACAAACGGTACCGTAGCCATCCATCTGCTGAAACTCATGCCCTATATATTTCTGCCCGTAATCATGCCAAATCTATTCTCCAACTTACTAAAAACTCTTTCATCAATAGAAAATGTCAAAATCTTTCCAACTCTAACTCTTCTCGTGATTTCCGGCATCTAGCCAATAATATCTCTAACAATTTTACTTCTTCGTCTTTCCCTCCTTTACTTCAACCAGATGGCCCCACAGCTGTCTCTTCTTTCTCTAAAGCTGAACTCTTCGCTCAAACCTTTGCTACCAACTCTACTTTGGATGATACTGGGCATATTCCTCCTACTCCTCCACCCTCTGACTACTTCATCCCTAAAATTAGAATTCTTTATTATGACGTTTTCCAGGCCCTCTCTGGCCTTGATTCTTGGAAGGCTTACGGTCCGGATGGAGTCCCTCCTGTTGTTCTCAAAAACTGTGCTTCCGAACTCGCTCACTGCCTGGTCAAACTCTTTCGTCTGTGTCTCTCTACTTCTACCTATCCTTCTTGCTGGAAGTTTGCTCACATTCAACCTGTCCCTAAAAAGGGTGACCGCTCCAATCCTTCAAACTACCGCCCTATAGCTTTGATTTCCTGCCTTTCTAAAGCCTTTGAATCTGTCCTTAACAAGAAGATAATGAGGCATCTATCAGCTCACAACCTTCTCTCTGATTGCCAGTATGGTTTCTGTAAAGGCCGATCTACTGGTGATCTTCTTGCTTTCCTAACTGAATCTTGGTCATCCTCTTTTAGGGACTTCGGTGAAACCTTTGCTGTCGGCCTTGACATATCGAAAGCCTTCGATAGAGTCTGGCATAAATCTTTAATTTCTAAACTACCCTCCTACGGATTCTATCCTTCTCTCTGTACCTTCATCTCTAGTTTCCTTTCCGACCGGTCTATTGCTGCTGTAGTGGACGGTCATTGTTCTTCTCCTAAAACTATCAACAGTGGTGTTCCTCAGGGTTCTGTCCTATCACCCACTCTCTTTCTATTATTCATCAATGATCTCCTAAATCTGACTCAATGCCCTATCCACTCCTATGCTGATGACACCACCTTGCATTTTTCAACGTCGTACAACAGACGCCCAACCCAACAAGAATTAAATGACTCAAGGCGAGATGCTATAGGACGCTTAACTTCTGATCTTTCACTTGTTTCTGATTGGGGCAGAGCAAACCTAGTTTTGTTCAATGCCTCAAAAACTCAATTTCTACAACTATCTACTCGACATAATCTTCCAGATAACTATCCCCTCTTCTTCAATGACACTCAACTTCCCCTCTCCACCACATTAAACACACTTGGTCTATCCTTTGCTAAAAATCTAAACTGGCAATTTCATATCTCTACTCTTGCTAAATCAGCTTCCAAGAAGTTAGGTGTCCTATGGCATCTGCGTCCATTTTTCTCTCCCTCTCAGCTGCTTGCTCTGTACAGGGGCCTTATCCGCCCATGTATGGAGTATGGCTCACATGTCTGGGGGGGCTCAACTCACACAGCTCTTTTAAACAGAGTGGAGTCTAAAGCTTTTCGTCTCATCAACTCTCCTCCTCTAACGGACTTTCTTGATTCTTTAAGTCACCGCCGCAATGTTGCATCTTTATCTATCTTTTACCGCTATTTTCATGCTGACTGCTCTTCTGAACTTGCTAACTGCATACCTCCCCCCCTCCCGCGGCCTCGCTGCACAAGACTTTCTACTTCTTCTCATCCTTATTCTGTCCATCTTCCTAATGCAAGAGTTAACCAGTATCTTCACTCTTTCATCCCTTACACTGATAAACTCTGGAACTCTCTTCCTTTGTCTGTTTTTCCACCTGCCTATGACTTGAACTCTTTCAAGAGAGGAGTGTCAAGACACCTCTAATGTTAACTGGATCTCCACCCCTTGCTTCTATTCTCCTACTGTCCTCTTTACAGGGTCTGGCGACAAGCGGGATTTTTTTTTAACTTTTCTGTTTTCCCTTAGCCATTACCCTTTAAATAAAAAAATAAAAAAAAAAAAATAAAAAAATTATCAATATAGGTTAAGGTTTGGGCAAAGGTTCAATGAATACGTCCCGACTGCCAGGAGTTGCCAGACACTGCCAATCTTGCAGTGCTACCAACCACACCGCGTCGGGACGAGAGTATTTAGGTTAAGTTATGGTTAGGTTAAGGTTGTTAGGTTACGGTTATGTTAAGTTAGGTTAGGTTCTGTTCAGTTAGGTCCGGTTATGTAAGATTTTTACATTTTATTACCCAAAATTTAGGATTCGCAATTTACATTTTTTCTGGATTCGGGTAATAAAATGTAAAAATCTTATATAACCGAACCTAATCATAACATAACCGTAATGTAACCGAACAACCTTAACCTAACCGTAACTTAACCTGGTTGATAGCACTGCAAGGTTGGCAGTGTCTGGCTACTCCTGGCGGTCGGGACGTATTCAGTTAACCAGTGCCAAGGTTTGGTTGATTTAGGTTTTGTTATGTTATGTTAATTTAGAAGATATCGAATGTTTTCGATGACCAAAATCGGAGTTGGGCTAGGTGCAGACGCTGTTTTTCGTAGCCACACGCCAGGTTTTGTGACCATAAGTGCATTGCGCGTTCATCAATAGATCATTGTTAGGTTATGTTAGTAATTTTGGCACCTTGTTTATAGCATAAATCACTGTATTTTGTCTTCCCCACCCAAGAACCCCGCAGGTAAATCTTACTAATAGCACCTCCTCACTGATCACCAAAATATTGACATAGGTGATGAGGTATTTAATGTACAACACGTTTGTGGTGGTTTTATTTAGGGGACGGCCTTAGTTTGGCCACAGAGGCTCTTTAAAAATTTGGTAGCTGCCTCAAATTCTAAGTCCACACAGATGTTAAGTTATGGTTAGGTTACGTTTATGTTATGGTTAAGTTAAGTTAGGTTAGGTTCGGTTATATAAGATTTTTACATATTATCACCCAAATCCAGAAAAAATCTAAGGTTGAGAACCCTAACTTTTGGGTAATAAAATGTAAAAATCTTATATAACCGAACCTAACCTAACTTAACCTAACCATAACATAAACGTAACCTAACCTAACAATCTTAACCTAACCATAACTAAACATCTGTGTGGACTTAAAATTTGAGTCATCTACCAGATTTTTAAAGAGCCTCTATGGCCAAACTAAGGCCGTCCCCCAAATAAAACCACCACAAACGTGTTGTACATTAAATACCTCATCACCTATGTCAATATTTTGGTGATCAGTGAGGAGGTGCTATTAGTAAGATTTACCACCCCGCATTCCCACAGGTCCACAGGCTCGTTGGAGGTGATGAGGCTTGTAAGAAACAGTGTGATAGGAATAAACAGGATAGGATTAGCAAAGAGAGGATAGATTTTAGAGAATGTATCCAGGTGCCAACAGGTGAGAATATAATTAGGAGAAAAGGAACATCTAGGATGGTAGGCTTGAAATGTTTTTATGCCAATGCTAGAAGCCTTAGGAACAAGAAGGATGAGTTATTTAGTTATATAGTAGAGGAAGATTTAGATATAGTATGTATTACAGAGGCATGGATAAATGAAGAAAAGTTTAAGGAGAGCAGGAAAGAGTATGCGGTAGATGGGTATACAATGTATCTAAATCAGAGAGCTGATAGGAAGGGTGGGGGGGGTAGTTATTTATGTGAGAAACACATTTCCCTCTAGTCAGGTTAGGGACATAAATTTAAATGATAAAATAGAATCCTTGTGGGTTGATGTCAGTACAAATAGAAGTAAGGTAGTGAGAATAGGAGCTTTTTATAGACCACCAAGTCAGTCACCTGAAGTAGATGAGCTTATGGTAGGTGAGGTAAATAGAGGGTGTACTAGACAGACAATTATTTTAGGAGATTTTAATCTTAGCTCAGTAAACTGGGAGATAATGGTGGGAAATAGTCATGCAGAAAATAAAATTATTGAGAATTTTCAGGATAATTATTTAGTGCAGGTTGTAGACAAACCTACTAGAGGGACAAAGATATTAGACCTAGTATTAACTAATATAGAGCATTGTGTGAAGGATGTTGAGGTGGGAGAGACTTTAGGAAATAGTGACCATCACATAGTTAGATTTAATATTGCTATTAGTAAGGATAGGATAGTAAACAAAGCAATGGTTCCAAATTATCAGAAGGGGGATTATGAGAGGTTACGACAGTTATTAGGAGTAGTAAATTGGGAGAACATTTTTAGAGATAGGACAGCACAGGAGATGTGGGATGTTTTTAAGGAAAAATTGACGGAAATAGTAATACAGTGTATTCCATACAGGGCTATTAGGAAAGGAAATAGAAAACCATTGTGGTGGACTCAGGGAATAGGTAGGAAAATCAGAGAGAAGAAGACTGCTTTTAGTAAGTTACAGAACAGTGGGGAGGAAGATGACCTGATTGGGTACAGGCAGGTCAGGGATGAACTGAATAGGATTATCAAGAGGAGCAAAAGGGAGTCAGAGATTAAATTAGCTAGAACTGGGAGTAAAAACCCCAAAACATTATTTAGTTATTATAAGGTCAGTGATAAGACAAATCAGGATAGAATTGGGCCACTTCGGAAGGATGGGGTAGTAGTAGAGAAGGATGAGGACATGGTAGAATTATTAAATAAACAGTTTTCTTCAGTGTTCACTAAGGAAAAGTTAGGAGGTTTTGGTTTAGGTAGCATGAGAGGTAGCTTAGAAGTTTTAGGAAATATTAATATAGAACCAGAGATTATTAGAAAACATATATTAAAACTAAATGTCAGGAAAGCTACTGGTCCTGATGAGATACATGCTAGGGTACTTAGAGAGGGGGTAGATAGTGTTACTGAAGCACTAACATTAATTTTTACCAGATCACTTAGGTTCGTAGAGATACCTCAGGACTGGAAGTTAGCTAATGTTGTACCAATTTTTAAAAAAGGTAGGAAGGATGATGTTAGTAACTATAGGCCAGTTAGTTTGACTTGTATAGTGTGTAAGATATTAGAGAAAATTGTTAAGGGTAGTATTTGGGAGCATTTAGATCAGTATGGACTAGTTAGGGATTCTCAGCATGGGTTTAGATCAGGTAGGTCTTGCCTTACTAACTTACTTGAATTCTTAGAATATGTTACTAAGGAGCTAGATGAGGGAAATTGTTTAGATGTCATTTATTTAGATTTTAGTGAAGCTTTTGATAAGGTACCATATAGGAGGTTAGTACATAAATTGAGGTCACATGGGATAGGGGACACAGTAGTAGAGTGGATAGGTGAATGGCTCAGGGGTAGAAAGCAGAGAGTAGTATTAAATGGGGTCAAATCAGAATGGAAGGAAGTGGTTAGTGCCTCAAGGATCAGTGATAGGGCCACTTTTATTCTTAGTATATATAAATGATTTAGATTTAGGGATTAGTAGTAAAATATTAAAGTTTGCAGATGATACAAAGATAGTCTATACAGTACAGGGTGCTCAGGATAATTATAGGATACAAAGGGACTTGGATAGGTTGGTGGCATGGGCAGATAAGTGGCAGATGGAGTTTAGCTCCCAAAAGTGTAAGGTTATGCATTTAGGCAAAGACAACAGAAATTTTAGCTATGATATGGAAGGATGTTGGTTAGAGGCTGTTGGGGAAGAAAAGGATTTAGGGGTAGTGGTAAATAGGGCTATGAAATTTTCAAAGCAGTGTTTAGAAGCAAGGAATAGGGCAAATAGGACCCTAGGTTTTATAAAAAGAAATGTTAGTTATAAAAGTAAGGAGGTGGTGCGTAGTTTATATAATGCATATGTTAGGCCTCATCTAGAGTATTGTATACAAGCTTGGTCACCACATTATAGGCAAGATGTGAATTTGTTAGAAGCAGTCCAGAGGAGAGCAACTAGGATGATACCAGCTTTGAGGCACCTGGAGTATAGGGATAGGTTAAAAGAGTTAAATATGTTTTCATTCGAGAGGAGATGTCTAAGGGGGGACATGAGTTATTTAAAAAATTTTCAGATAGTGAATACTTAGATGTAAGTACTTTCTTTATTCTAAAGGAGGGAAACAGGACAAGGGGTCATGGCAGGAAGATTAGGAAACAAAGCTGTAGGTTAGATTTACGAAAATATTTCTTTAGTCATAGGGTGGTAGATTTCTGGAACGCACTGCCAGGGGAGGTAGTAAATAGCGGTAGCTTAAATATTTTAAAAAAGAGATTAGATCAGTTTATGAGTGAGTAGATTAGGTAGGAAATAGAGGGTTGGATACAGTACTTTTAGTATTTTAAGACAAAGTCGCTTGACAGACATACAGGATGACCATGCCTCTGGTGGCTTATAAATATTCTCATACAGTATGTACAGTATTATTAGTAGTGTACAGTCTTAGGAACCATGACGAAGTCGCTTGACTGATTATTATTATTATTATTGTTAGTTTGCAGTTTTTAGACATACTATGTACTTGACAAAGTCGCTTGACTGACAAATAGGATGACCTAGATAGGCCCTGGTGGCTTTTTGTCATCCTAACATGTTATGTTATGTTATGCATTTGCGACGGAAATGAATGTCAAAATCATTTGAACTGGATCAAAATCTATATGAAAAGTGGGTTATTTATATCTAGGTGCATTCTGGTGAAGATGTAAAATTTAACCACTTTCCATTGTAAATGCCATTTCAAAGTGTTTTTTCTGTGCCACACTACATTGATTAACATGGTGTAGATCTATGTTTACACTTATAATTGGAAAATAATGTTCTGTCGCAAGACTCACCTCGGTTTGCTGGTGTGAAACCATATTAGCGTATTCCCGACGCAAGAAATGTATCTACTGTTATTACAGTACTACGTATTCTTCTTGGGAATTTGAGTACTATACGTATGAGGCACATTATTATGGACAACTTCGGTACGGAACTACTCGGCCCCAGTGTTGCCAGATCCACCAGCCGAAATCTCTCTGTATGAGCGTCAAAAATTCCCTTTAAGCCACAGATTTCCCGTCACACACACACACACACACACACATCTATCTATTATCTATCTAATGTATGCATATGTATGCGAACAATATGTATTAAACATATCTGAAAGCAATATATTTCTTGACCTGTATTACTTATTACTCGGCGTTGTTTTCAGACGTGTAGAGTTCATTTGAAATCATGCGCTTCAGATGAGAAGGCTTGCTATGGAAATTGTGACAGAATGCGCTGTCTCCTCCCTAAAGAGGAGGGCAAGAGAAGATATGATTGAAGTTTTCAAATGGGTAAAAGAATTCAATAAGGGAAACATTGATCAGGTTCTAGAAATTAGTAGTCAGGATAGGACACGTAGAAAGGGGTACAAGTTAGAAAAAAATTAGATTCAGGACAGGCATATGTAGATATTGGTTCACTAAAGCCTCGTTGACACGGGACTAGTTTACTAGCCGCTAGTGCTAGCTACAAGTTAACTTACCCGGCAAGTAAGTGTTGACACTAGAATAGTTTGACGGGAAAGTATTTGCAGCCAGTAGCTATTAAGATGTCCAGCGAAATGGATGTAGCGATTGATGCTGCAGTTGTTGTTCTCGCAAATGAATTAAAAATAATCGTGAAAAAGAAAAGGAAGAAACGCACAATATGGGTGAGGAAGTGGCTTCAGCGGAGAGAAAGATTAGTCTTATGTGCAGACGAAACACCTACACTTCAAAAAAGATGTTATATAAATTTTGGCAGACAAGAAACAATAAAATAAAAGAATTAACACCTTAAAACTTATAAAACTTAAAACTTATAAAAGACCCAGACCGCAAAAAGTAAACATCAGGAAGTGCCGTTCAAAAGGCAATACTTCTATGGGATGGAGTACGTTCAGGGAGAGACAGATAAAGGCAACTTTGAGATATAAAGTTAGGCTGGAACGAATGGAGAATACAAGAATTGCACGGAAGGTGTATTTGTGGAATGTAAGGAGGAGTAAATGGGAGAAGAAATGTCTGAACATGGTAGACAGGAGTGGCATGCTCGTTAGGTGGGTGCATAAATTTTGTGAAGGGAGAGAATGGTTGTATGAATGGAAGGTGATGAACAGAAGTAGAGAAGGGTTAGAGTGGGATGTGAAAAGGTGGAAAAGCGAGATAGACAAAACAGTGAAAGGTGTGGGACTAAGTAAGTGGAAGACTGAGATGGAACGAAAGAAGACTTTGGAATGGTACAGAGAGAAAGAGGCCCCAATGTATGTAAGGTGGTATGATGGAAGCCTGGGTGGTGATCTTCTCTTCCGAGCTAGGGCACAGTGTATGGATGTGAATGCAAGGAACTACAGATGGTCAGAGTCCCGCAGCAAAGTGTGCCAGATGTGTGATATGGGAGAGGATGAGACGGTAGAGCATGTAGTACTAGAATGCGAGAAGTATGACCGTGACAGAATGGAAATGATGCGTGTGATTCTGGCAGAAATGGGACGTGAAATGAATGAGGTGACTGAAAGAACTGGAAGGGAATGGATGGCGTTGTTGCTAGGACTGTGTGAGGAGACGAGTGAACGGATGATTGACGCGGTGAAAGAGTTCCTGGAGAAAATGTGGTATGCGAGATTGAGAGATTAGGGCATGTAATTAGAGTATGCATCTTTGATTTATTTAGTTTCTTTTTTCTGTGTACTTTCCTTTTTTTTCCCTTATTCCCCTCACAGGAGCTGCCGATATAAAGGCCCGACTTGGAGGAAATTTCAAGTCACCTGTGACATCAAGATCAAGATCAAGATCACTGGCAATGTACTTTGTAAAACGGCACTAACCTATAGCCCTTACAAATGTTGGATATAAAGTAATGATGGCAGTCTTAAGGATGAATGTAGAGGAGCAGATAGAGAACAATGGATGGGGAAAGGAAACACAGGCGGGATTTACGGCGGGAGCAAGAATCGAAAACAATATTCTAATTTTGAGATACTGTATTGACAAAACATTTCAGATGAAAAAAACCCTTATAGTAATATCAATAGATTTTGCCAAAGCTTTTGACAGCATAAAGAGAGATGTAATGATAAAATTATTAATGGAATATAAAGTAAATCACAAAGTAATAGATATTATAGCAAAGCTGTATGAAGGCGATAAGACAAAAGTAAAACTAGATGAGGAAGAAGAACTTGAAATACCAGTGAGTAGTGGTATAAGGCAGGGTTGCACAGGCTCCACCACACTATTCAAGATAGTTACTTTTAAAATAATGCAAAAATTGGAGGAGGTAAACAGGGGATTCAAGGATGAAAATTTTAATATAATGTTACGGCACACCCCCCTTTTTCACTTCCCCTCCAAGTCAGGATGTCGCCAAAACACGTTACCTATCCTGGGGCTCGTGTAGCGGGGGTTGGCGGGACGGGAAAAGGGGTGTTTTTACACAAATCACACACAACCACACTATTCCTTTCCTGGTATATTTACAAACAACACGCTTACAGGGTACAGCACAACATTACAGACTCAGGGCACAAAGAGTTCTCCACAAGAGGTTCACCCAGAACACACAGCCTCCACAAGTCCACACACAGCAGCCTCCACACAGCCATGCTGGCCACCCACCCCCCTCGCGAAGGCGAAACCTAAGGAAGCAAGGGCGCCATCTCCGGCCACCCTCTCCACTTCCCTCCAAGGTACCACGCCCTTCACGCGTCCAGGAGTCAGGCCACAACCTCCACACAGCCAGTCAGCCACTCCCTTAGTGAGGACAGGCCTAAGGAAGCCAGGGATACCATTTCTCCGGCCACCCTGTCCACTTCCATCCAAGGCCCTGCCCTTCACTCGCCCAGGATCGGCCTTCCTCCGCTGTGTCCCTCTGTCTCTGTCTCTCTCTCACTCCTCACTCTCTCACTCCCTCGCTCCTTTTCCTTCCAACAACCAGCCACGTCTCTCAAACACACCCCACCACGACTCCGTATCGCCGAAAACACAGATACGTAGGTCACCGTATCTTGACACCTGTCAACCCTCACTCCCCAGGGAGGCCTGAGTGACCCACCGCTCCCTGCCTCCACACAATTACACTACACAATAACTAAACTGCTAAAACACTATTTACATGCTAAATGCGTCGCCGCAACAATAACATCTTTGTTCTATGCGGATGATGGGATGCTAATGGCAGAGAGTATAGAGGATGCTGAG
>JAPQNM010000044.1:22752125-22773060 GCA_029783475.1 Metacarcinus magister | reverse complement strand
TGTCAGGGCCGAGGTGACTACCAATTAATATTATCTTTTTATAGAGTTGTGGGGAAGAAAAATCATGGAGTATGATACCCCGAATATATTTACACACACACAAATAGCAAACAATAGGCTAGAAGCCAAAATAAATCACCAACGACGAACTGCTCGTAAACAATTACCAGAGCAGGGGTATGACACCCAAATAACTCCCTGTACAGCTGTTTTGAGGGTGAGATGCGTGACAGCAAAACTCGGCAACGTAGATTGCTCCTCAGACAGCAGGAAGGGTCGAATGGTGTAGGTACAGTTGAAGGGCACACTGGAAGGGAGCCCAAGTCTCCAGAAATGCCTTCCGAAATGTTGAGAACCAGCAGCAGGTGGTGAGGTGTTGTCAGGTGTGAGAGCTGAGGCGTTCTGTCCTTCTCCAAGCCGGTGGCGTGGAGCTTGGCTCGGTTAGACTACCCCCATACCCCTGGACAAGGGGGTGGGGTAGTGGCGGGGAAAGGTGGTGAACAAGCGCCGGCAGACGAGAGTGGTAGTTCAACCACTAATTAGGGGAAGACGAGGCAGGTGCAGTTCCTCACACATGCCCCCACTAAAACATCTGCTGCACAGCTGATGTCGAAGAACTGCAGCTGACCAGGAGACATAAACAAACTTATAATATACTTGAGTGCAGGAAACAAAACTTGTAAAAGGCTGGAGTGCAGGAAAACAAAATAAAGAAAAGCTATTGCCGGCTGAGAAGGTCGGCTCCAATGTTGTCCGTCCCGGCAACATGAACAACCCTAAATTTATAGGGTTGAAGACCTAAAGCCCATCGTAGTACTCTATCATTTTTACCTTTGAATTTCTGAAGGTATATTAGAGGCTTGTGGTCTACTTCAAGGATAAATTCCTTACCTCGAAGATAGAAGTCAAACCTATGAATGCCGAACACGATGGCCAGGCATTCCCTCTCGATGGTAGAGTATCGTCGTTCCCGATCAAGTAGTTTCCGGCTGGCGTAAGAGATGGGATGTGGACGATCATCATGGTACTGAAGGAGTACAGCACCTAATCCATAGTTTGAAGCATCGGTACGTAGGACGAAGGTCTGGCTGGGGTCCGGAAGACGCAGAATAGGTCCCGAAGTCAAGGCTTGCTTCAGCAGCTTGAACCGTTCAAGCAGATCTTCAGTCCACTGGAGGGGATCCCGTACCGGCTTCTTCAACAAGTCAGAGAGGGGGCCGGTGTCAGGGCCGAAGTGACTACCAATTAATATTATCTTTTTATAGAGTTGTGGGGAAGAAAAATCATGGAGTATGATACCCCGAATATATTTACACACACACAAATAGCAAACAATAGGCTAGAAGCCAAAATAAATCACCAACGACGAACTGCTCGTAAACAATTACCAGAGCAGGGGTATGACACCCAAATAACTCCCTGTACAGCTGTTTTGAGGGTGAGATGCGTGACAGCAAAACTCGGCAACGTAGATTGCTCCTTAGACAGCAGGAAGGGTCGAATGGTGTAGGTACAGTTGAAGGGCACACTGGAAGGGAGCCCAAGTCTCCAGAAATGCCTTCGGAAATGTTGAGAACCAGCAGCAGGTGGTGAGGTGTTGTCAGGTGTGAGAGCTGAGGCGTTCTGTCCTTCTCCAAGCCGGTGGCGTGGAGCTTGGCTCGGTTAGACTACCCCCATACCCCTGGACAAGGGGGTGGGGTAGTGGCGGGGAAAGGTGGTGAACAAGCGCCGGCAGACGAGAGTGGTAGTTCAACCACTAATTAGGGGAAGACGAGGCAGGTGCAGTTCCTCACACATGCCCCCACTAAAACATCTGCTGCACAGCTGATGTCGAAGAACTGCAGCTGACCAGGAGACATAAACAAACTTATAATACTTGAGTGCAGGAAACAAAACTTGTAAAAGACTGGAGTGCAGGAAAACAAAATAAAGAAAAGCTATTGCCGGCTGAGAAGGTCGGCTCCAATGTTGTCCGTCCCGGCAACATGAACAACCCTAAATTTATAGGGTTGAAGACCTAAAGCCCATCGTAGTATTCTGTCATTTTTACCTTTGAATTTCTGAAGGTATATTAGAGGCTTGTGGTCTACTTCAAGGATAAATTCCTTACCTCGAAGATAGAAGTCAAACCTATGAATGCCGAATACGATGGCCAGGCATTCCCTCTCGATGGTAGAGTATCGTCGTTCCCGATCAAGTAGTTTCCGGCTGGCGTAAGAGATGGGATGTGGACGATCATCATGGTACTGTAGGAGTACAGCACCTAATCCATAGTTTGAAGCATCGGTACGTAGGACGAAGGTCTGGCTGGGGTCCGGAAGACGCAGAATAGGTCCCGAAGTCAAGGCTTGCTTCAGCAGCTTGAACCGTTCAAGCAGATCTTCAGTCCACTGGAGGGGATCCCGTACCGGCTTCTTCAACAAGTCAGAGAGGGGGCCGGTAAGCTCAGAGGCCTGAGGAATGAAAGCTTTATAAAATGATATCAAACCTAGGAAACTCCGGAGTAACTTCTTGGTGGTAGGAGGAGTCATGGAGGTGATGGCAGTCAACTTGCCAACTTGTGGTTGAAGATGGTCGCGGGACAAAACAAATCCCAGATAGTTGATGGACTCTGCTCCAAACCGGCACTTTTTAAGTTTGACAGTCAGACCGTTTTGTTGTAGTCTATCTAAAACAGACTTGAGGGCAGAGATGTGATTGGGCCAATCAGATGAATACACAAAAATATTATCAAAATAAAAAGAAACATTGGCCAAGCCAGCAAGCACAATCCTCATTAAGCGAATATAAGTGGCACAGGCCGTAACAAGACCAAAAGGCATCCGAGTAAATTCCATCAAGCCCTTGTGAGTGGGAAACGCAGTGAAGCGTCGAGCTTTGGCAGAAAGTGGAACCTGGTAATATGCCTTACTCAAATCTAGCTCTGAGAAGAACTCAGCACCAACGAACTTATGCAGCTCTGTCTCAATACTGCAGGATGGTTCAGCATGGAAAATAGTAACTGAGTTGAGTAACCTGTAATCAATGGCCATCCGATACGTACCGTCGGACTTCCTGACCATGATAACCGGAGAGCAGTGTGGAGAGGTTGAAGGTTGGATGATTCCTTGACTCAACATCTGCTCAACCTCTTCCTGGTAGTAGTGCTGGAGATGGATGTGATGGTAGTGGCAGTAGTAGTAATAATAATAATAGAAGTAGTAGTAATAATAGTAGTAGTAGTAATAATAATAATAATAGTAATAGTAGTAGTAGTAGTAATAGTAGTAGCAGTAGAAGTAGTAATTAAGAGGAAAACCAGTGAAGAAATCAATGCAAGTTACAAGGTGACGGTGCCCTTCAGAAGAAGGTGGAGACAAGGGATCTACCAAGTCAATGGCAACTCTGGAGAAGGGTTCAGTTACGACAGGTAACGGTTGAAGAGGTACTGGACGTACCCTACCCTTAGCCGACATATGTTGACACTTGTCGCAGGAACGGCAGTAATCCCGGATGTCTGCACACATCCCTGGCCAATAAAAGTCTTGCCATACCTTCATCTGGGTCTTCCGGTGGGAGAAATGTCCAGCCAAAGGACCTTCGTGAGCAACACGTAGGATGACGGGACGGCAATCGCTGGGAACAACCAAGGATAAACCATTTACCTTTTGAAGGTGATCCGATGAGAGACATTTTCGGTACAGGAGGCCTTCCTCATGTATGAACTGGTATGTGGCACCATCCCGTGCCTTCTCAACTTCTTGAGTGGTAGCCTTTGTCTGTAAACACGTCAAGGAAGGACAGGATTCCTGAAGTTGACGAAACTCATCAGGGGTTACAGTCAAAGGATGGAGCTTAGGCAGAACTAGAGGGTGGACCCGTTTAGATCGACCGGCTCTGGTCTCCACAGCACACACTTGAGTAGTTGAGGACTCAACTGGTGGTAGATGCTGACATCCAGAAGGGCGGTTGTCCTTTTCTTGAGAGGAGAGGGAAGTTCCGGGCAAAGGCGAGTCATCAGGAGGCAACAGAGGATCTTGTAGGGAAGAAACGTCAGTGGTGGCTTGGTCATGGTCACTATGGAGAAGATGGTTGTCATTACTGAGTAGAGAATCAGGACTATTAGGATCTTGTACTCCGGGAATATTCCCAACTAGAGCACTAGCAAATTTAATTGGGGCCCTTACAGCATCTGTCCAACCAGTGTAAAATGGGCACCGTAAGTAACACTTAACGACAGGAAATTCGTCGATGCGTCCCAAATAGTCAGCAACTTGTACTTTGGGGCAGAGTGATGGGTCAATGTCTGGCAAGGCTTCCTCAGAAATTACAACTCCAGAGCATCCAGTATCCCTAATTATAGAGGAAGACCATGACCCATTAATAGTCCCCGTAACTGAGAAGTTAGGCACTTTATGGTCTTCTAAGCAAAATCCAACCTTATAGGGGGGCGTGGTAGTAGTTCCATCCTTGAATGCTCGAGGATTCCTGGGACAGCGTGGTCGTATATGTCCTGCTTCCCCACAATTGTGACAAGTCACGGTTGAGGGAGTCTGACTCCTAGGAGAAGGTAGAGGCTGGAGTGGAGTAGCAAGTAGAGGGGAGATTTTCTTAGCGTTGTTGTTGGAAGAGACCTTAGGATAGGCGTTGTGGGCGGATGCCCAGTCGTCCGCTAGTTGTATTGCGTCCTTCAGCTTGGTAGGCCTTCTTTCCTTGATGAATAGGCGTATTTCTGCTGATAAGGAGGACAAAAATTGGTCAAAGATGATAAGCTCCCTTAAATCAGCATAAACATTGGCCACAGAGGAAGACTCAACCCAAGAATCAAACATCCTCGATAACTGGGTAACAAACTGATGGTAGTTCTGTCCTACTCTAATCTTGTTTGACCTGAAATCCACCCGGTAGCCATCTGGAGTTTTACTGAAGCCTGTTAACAAGGCTTGCTTCAGTAACTCGTAATCCTCAGTGGTGGATGACGGAAGGGACGTGTAGAGTTCGGCAGCTTTACCAGTAAGGAGGCAACCCAGACAAACGGCAAAGGTATCTCTGGGTAAAACCAGCATCTCTGCCACACGCTCAAACCTAGTTAAATAGGTGGCAATGTCCTCTTCATCCTTGTATGGTGGTAGACTAGGTCTGGAAACAGGATCATGTGATGGTAGAACTGAGGGCTTACCTTTAGCTGCAATTTCTGCCAGCTTGATCTCTTTCTCCCTCTCAGCTTGTGCTTGTCTTTCTTCTCTTTCAGCTTGTCTTTCTTCTCTTTCCTTCTCAGCTTGTCTTTCTTCTCTTTCAGCTTGTTTTTCTTCTCTTTCCTTCTCAGCTTGTTTTTCTTCTCTCTCCTTCTCTCTCTCAGCTTGTCTTTCTTCCCTTTCGTGTTTCTGTTGTTCTACGATCCACTGGCCAATTTCCTTGCCATGCAGACCGAGGGCTTCACCCTGCTCCTTCAGTTCTTGAAAGGAAGACATGGAGAAGACCGAACAGAGAACACAACACAAACAAACAAAAAATTAGACAACACCTCACGTGCAAAAATCTGGCAAAAGCAAGAGTTTGACGGCAATCAAAACACTCATAACATTACTCCCGGGCCTCAGGCAGCAACGGCGCGCAGCAGCGACTTAGATAACAACTCACAATCTGTAAAATGATAATAAATAATTGGTAGTTCTTATCCTGGCGAGGTCGCCAATATGTCAGGGCCGAGGTGACTACCAATTAATATTATCTTTTTATAGAGTTGTGGGGAAGAAAAATCATGGAGTATGATACCCCGAATATATTTACACACACACAAATAGCAAACAATAGGCTAGAAGCCAAAATAAATCACCAACGACGAACTGCTCGTAAACAATTACCAGAGCAGGGGTATGACACCCAAATAACTCCCTGTACAGCTGTTTTGAGGGTGAGATGCGTGACAGCAAAACTCGGCAACGTAGATTGCTCCTCAGACAGCAGGAAGGGTCGAATGGTGTAGGTACAGTTGAAGGGCACACTGGAAGGGAGCCCAAGTCTCCAGAAATGCCTTCCGAAATGTTGAGAACCAGCAGCAGGTGGTGAGGTGTTGTCAGGTGTGAGAGCTGAGGCGTTCTGTCCTTCTCCAAGCCGGTGGCGTGGAGCTTGGCTCGGTTAGACTACCCCCATACCCCTGGACAAGGGGGTGGGGTAGTGGCGGGGAAAGGTGGTGAACAAGCGCCGGCAGACGAGAGTGGTAGTTCAACCACTAATTAGGGGAAGACGAGGCAGGTGCAGTTCCTCACAACTACCTTAATCCAGACTAACTTAATGACTACCTTAATGACTTTAACCTGACTCCTCCCCTTCCATGAAATTTCTTATTGTTTTCTTCAATTTACTTTTCACTCGTTGTTTACCCTCGGTACTCCAATGGATTCCGTCATCTGATAGGTTTTCTACCCAATATTCACTGTTAAAGTGGATTAACTGATTAGGTAGGCAGTTTTGTAACTTTCTATTAATGGCCCTTTGTACCTTTCTGTATCCTTGGTGGGACATGAACTCTTCATTGGGATAAAATCTCGGTTCTATCAGGCATACCCACACTACCGCTTGGCAGTCCTGTTCAATGGTTTCTACTATTTGACGAATGTTTTCTGCTATATCCTTGGGTTTCGATTCCTGGTCAATGTCATTACTTCCTATCCAGAGAATACACAAGTCGTGTTCCCAATTTAACACTTCACTCATCCGTGTATCGTTATGAAAGTTATCTGCTCGACCTCCAGATCCCCGAAATATTCTTATTTCGGTATCTTCCACTTCTATCTTTGTAGGAATTTGACTATGGCCCACCACTGAAATCTTCCACATCCTCACTCGTTGTGGTAACCACTTTGGTAGTGCTCAAACACTTTGAATCCCACCGCTAAGCCACCAGTGTGGTGCCGGGGGGCCAAAGTTCTTTCAAATCCCACCGCTCAGACACCAGTGTGGTGCCGGGGGGGGCAAAGTTGCTTTAACTAACACTGCTCAGACACCAGTGTGGTGCCGGAGATTCTCCTGTAATAATTCTTTACTTTAACTCCTTTTCTCTTATTATTCCTGCTGCCACCATCCAAGGTATTTTTGTAAAGGAGCATGGGGGCCCTTTATAAGAATGTATTTTTACTTTAAATGAAATAATTACTATCATTAAATCTCAACACTAGAATATATATATTTAACACCTTTGGTAGAGTAAGCGGAGTCCTCCTCAGGGCACGTGAGAACGTTGGACGTTTTTCATATCCTTATTTCAATAGTGTTGAGCACCTCCAAAGTACTTACCTTACCACTTTTTAATCAGGGGTTATTTTCAAAGAATTTGACCAGTTAACTTTTGATAACAAATATATTTCATACTTCTCAATGTATTTCCTCCCACTATTATTAGAACTGATTAATAAGTAAACAAAATCACCCGAACTGAATAACACAGTACAAACTAGGTCCGATCACTTCCCTAGGTTCATACATATCACACACGTTATATCCCTCCTATCTTAGGCTTCATAATCTTTCCCCCCCTCCCCCCTTTTTTTACATATTTCCCCCGGGCATAGTATTTGAAATTTTGATAATTACTAAGAGTGGTTAACTAACCGCCTCTTAGGATGCAAATCAAATGATCTCACATCATATTTAATTAACATTAATGAACACTGCCCACTATTAACATATGGTTTATGTTCTATGTTCCCACATGGGATGGCTACAGGCCCCGAAGGCTTTTCTATTCACTGTATTAACTGTTTACCAAGGTCACACGCGGTCACCGTTCCTGACAAAGGACAATATATGATGTTGGGCATTATCCTCACTAAGGCTGTTACCTCTCACTGTGTTATAATGTGTGATAGTGTTCACCGTGTATTTGTGTTGTCGTGAAGGCCGCTCATCTGTAACCAGACACCATGATGATACATGTTTCCTTCCTGACAACTGAGCGAGAAGAGAGAGAGTGACCATGAGGCCATATCTCAATACCTTATTTCACCTCTACTGATAACTATTATTCCATTTTTTTCTATCTATTATTGACAACTTTCCCTTCAGGGTGATAATACTAATATTCTAGGGGAATTTTGATATTAGGGAACGTGAATACCTCACCTGTAACCAGACACCATGATGATACATGTTTCCTTCCTGACAACTGAGCGAGAAGAGAGAGAGGGTGCGTGGCTATCTCGTACCAAAATGCGTGTCCTGCCTGACGAGTTGTCAACTAGTATTTACCTATCCCCCTTTTTCTCTCTCTTACCTCTTTACAAAATAAGTCTCTTAACTAAACACTATAAGGCGAAATTATAGTTAATGAGAGTAAAAACATTTGGGAAGGCGTACAGTGTGGGGTGCGAAGAATATTACAATCACATGACTAATAACTGAAAGACTGTGGCATTTTTCCCGATTTGGCGGGAATCGTGAACGCGCCAGGTTTAAAAAATGTATAAACAAAACAAAAGAAAGAAGAATTCTGAAAGGGGCTTATGTCGTGGCATCACATGTGAATGTGAGAGGATGGGGCATCGGAAAGTTTGAGGATGCATGCAAGGAGCTGAATGAATGGAAATTAGATGTGGTTGGAGTGACGGAAACACACTTGAGGGATGAAGTAAGAATGGACAGTAGTGAGTATGTAATGATTGGAAAGGGACGTAAAAAACAGGAAACACTGGGAGGAGGCGTAGCCTTCCTTCACAGGAAAGAAAGGGATTTTAAGGTTGATGAGATAGATGTAGGAAACAGTGCCATGAGTGAGGATGTGTTAGCTGTAAGAGTAGAAGTAAGAGTAGAAGTGAAAGAATGATAATGATTGTGGTGTACATGACAGTTGAGGGTGAAAGAGCAAGAAGGGAGAACAGCATGACGTATAAGATTATAAAGAAGATTGTAAGAGAACATGTTGGAGAAAGAGTGATGGTGATGGGGGATATGAATGCCCATTTAGGTATGCTTGGTGAGCCAGTGAATCGGAATGGTGAGATGCTTGCAGAGTTCATGGATGAGATGAATCTAGAAAATCTAAATGAGAGGTTAGCAGAGGGACGTGTGACTTGGAGTGCAAGGAATCAGGAGTCTGCGATCGATTTTGTGTTAGTGAATGGAAAGATGCGTGAAAGTGTTAATCGGATGTGGATAGATGAAGACGGGATAATTGATATTGTGTCAGATCACAACATGCTTATGGTGGAATGTATGGTGGGAGGTAAGAATGAAAAGAAAAGGAAGGTGCAGAAGAAGAAATGGAGTCTGAGGGACGCTAACTGGGAGAATTTTTCAAGTATGCCTGAGTGAAAAAATGTGGGGCACGGGGAGCTCAGAGAGTGTAGATGAACTGAATGAGAGATTGACTGAAAATGTGAGAAGTGCTGGGGCTAGTAAGATAGGGTTTGTAAGAATGACTGGAAGAAAGAGAATGAACAAGCCGTGGTGGAATGATGATATTAGGGATGCGAGAAGGGAACGTAAGAGGTTAAACAAACAGTGTAGGGTGTTAAAGAAAAGAAGACATGATAGTGAAGAGGCTGAGGGTGAATACCAGAATGTATGGATGACGTATATGAAGCAGCAACGATTGACGAAGCGAAAGATAAGAGATGCGAAAGTGCAGTGTGAAAGGAATGCTATTCAAGCCTTGAGAGAGAAGGGAATGGAAGGAGGGCGTGAGTGGTACAGATTCATGAGAGGGAAAAGCATGTCAGACAGTGAAAATGTCAAAAGCTTAAAAGTGAATGGCAAATGTATTGCAGATAAGAATGAAATCAGGGAGTTAATAAAAGAGTTTTGGGAAAACATAAGTGTAGGTGAGGTATTGGAAGTGAGAGAAGGGTGCTTGACACTGGAAGGAAAGGATTCGAATGAGTTGAATGAAAGGATTAGCAGGGAAGAGGTTGAAAAATGTGTGAAAAAACAGAGGAATGGTAAGGCAGCAGGACCAGATGATATCCCATATGAATTTTATAAGAATGGTGGTGAGGTTATGATTGATAGAATGACTGAGCTATTTAACGAAGTGTGGGAAGAAGAGAAGGTGCCGAGAAAATGGAATGAATGTAGAGTGACACTAATTCATAAGGGAGGATACAAGAGTAACAATGAGTTGAAGAATTATAGGCCAATTGCCCTTGTGAACACAGTAGGCAAAGTCTTCTGTGCTGTGTTGAATGACAGATTGTGTAAATGGATTGAGAGAGTAAGAGTACTGGGTGAAGAGCAAAATGGTTTCAGAGTGGGCAGAAGATAATGTATTTGTCGTGAATGAAATGATTGCAAGGAAAATGAATGAGGGAGGCAAGCTGTATTTAGGATTTCTAGATATAGAGAAAGCTTACGACAGGGTAAATAGAGAAATGCTTTGCAGAGTTTTAAAAAAGATTGGGCTAAGTGAAAAAATAGTCAAAATTGTCAGGAGTATATATGTTGGGACCAAAGCTAGGGACAAACTAGGGAATATAGAGACAGAATGGGTGAAGAGTGAGAAAGGAGTCAGGCAAGGATGTATTCTGTCACCAATCTTGTTTAGTATGTACACAGAAGAACTAGCAGTCAGGTTGAGAAGAATGAATGCAGGAGTGAGTGTCGGGAGGGACAAGGTATGCATGTTGTTATATGCAGATGATGTAGTCTTAATGAGTGAGTCTGCAGAGGAGTTACAAAGCTTATTAGATGTGGTAGATGAGTATGAAAGAGATTTTGGAGTGAATTTTAGTTGTGAAAAAAGTAAGGTAATGATAGTGAATAGATCAGAAGATGAGAGGGATGCTACATGGAGACTTGGAGTGAAAGAGTTGCAGCAAGTAGTAACTACCGCCCAATTAGTTTAACATCAGTGGTAGGCAAGATGTTAGAAGCTATCATAGCAAGGGCAATTAGAAAACATTTAGATGAACACAAGCTAATTAGACATAGTCAACATGGTTTCAGCAAGGGGAAGTCCTGCCTGACAAATTTATTATCCTTCTATAGGAAAGTATTTGAAACCATAGATAAGGGGGACGAGTATGATATAGTTTATTTGGACTTCAGTAAAGCCTTTGACAGAGTACCCCATAGGAGACTGTTAAGTAAAGTCAAGGCTCATGGCATAGGTGGGAAGTTACTAGAGTGGATTAGGGGATGGCTTACTAGTAGGGAACAGAGGGTACAGATTAATGGGAAGAAATCAGAATGGGGTAATGTCACTAGTGGGGTACCACAAGGATCAGTACTAGGACCATTGTTATTCATAATCTATATAAATGACTTAGAGACAGGAATAAACAGTGATATCAGTAAATTTGCCGATGACACAAAGGTAGGAAGACCGGTAAAGAATTTAGATGATGCTAGGATGCTGCAGGATGACTTAAATAGGCTGTACGAGTGGTCAGAGAAATGGCAGATGCAGTTTAACGTTAACAAGTGTAGCATTATGAGTGTAGGTAAGGGTAATAGGTCTGTAGACTACACATTAAATGACAATACCTTAGGAAAGTCATATAGTGTGAGGGACTTAGGAGTTCAAATAAGCAGTGACTTGCGCCCCAGGGAACAGTGTATTATAGCTAGAAATAGAGCCAACAAGATAATGGGATTTATTAGTAGGTGTGTGACAAATAGGAGTTCTGAGGTCATTCTGAAGTTGTATTTAGCGCTAGTAAGACCCCACTTAGATTATGCAGCTCAGTTTTGGTCCCCTTATTATAGGAAAGATATAGGCTCCTTGGAGGCAGTCCAGAGAAGAATGACCAAGATGATTCAGGGGCTGAGAAATTTACCCTACAAAGATAGGTTAAAACGTCTTAATCTCCACTCCCTAGAGAGAAGGAGGGCAAGAGGGGATTTGATTGAGGTTTTCAAATGGGTAAAAGGAATTAATAAGGGTAACATTGATCAGGTTTTATAATTTAGTAGTCAGGATAGGACACGTGGAAATGGGTACAAGCTAGAAAAACTTAGATTCAGGACAGACATAGGTAGATATTGGTTTCACTAACAGAGTGGTGAACGATTGGAATAGGCTGGGTAGACACGTAGTAAGTGCTGAGTCAATAGATAGCTTTAAAAGACGGTTGGATCAGAGTATGGATAGGGATGACAGGTGGGATGGCTAAATATTGGATTATTCCAAGGGTGGGGGGCAAGGAGCTGCCTCGTGTAGGTCATTAACTGGCCTCTTGCAGTCTCCTCATTTCTTATGTTCTTATGTTCAAGTATGTGAGTACAAGTATCTAGGGATATGGATGAGCCCAAATGGATGTGAGAAGGCTAAAAATGAAAAGATTAGTATGATGAATCAGTGGGTTGGCAGACTAGGGAGTGCAGCAAGAATGAGAGCGAGTAAATATGACGTGTTGCGAGAGATATGGAAGAGTGTGGCTGTTCCGAGTGTAATGTATGGTATGGAAGTGATTGCATGGAGTGAAAAGGAGATAAACAAGTTGGAAGTAGGGCAGAATAGAGTAGCAAGAATGGCACTGAATGCACCAAGGTATGCAGCTGTAGAAGCTTTGAGAGGTGACATGGGATGGAGTACGTTCAGGGAGAGACAGATAAAGGCAACTTTGAGATATAAAGTTAGGCTGGAACGAATGGAGAATACAAGAATTGCACGGAAGGTGTATTTGTGGAATGTAAGGAGGAGTAAATGGGAGAAGAAATGTCTGAATATGGTAGACAGGAGTGGCATGCTCGTTAGGTGGGTGCATAAATTTTGTGAAGGGAGAGAATGGTTAGAGAAGGGTTAGAGTGGGATGTGAAAAGGTGGAAAAGCGAGATAGACAAAACAGTGAAAGGTGTGGGACTAAGTAAGTGGAAGACTGAGATGGAACGAAAGAAGACTTTGGAATGGTACAGAGAGAAAGAGGCCCCAATGTATGTAAGGTGGTATGATGGAAGCCTGGGTGGTGATCTTCTCTTCCGAGCTAGGGCACAGTGTATGGATGTGAATGCAAGGAACTACAGATAGTCAGAGTCCCGCAGCAAAGTGTGCCAGATGTGTGACATGGGAGAGGATGAGACGATAGAGCATGTAGTACTAGAATGCGAGAAGTATGACCGTGACAGAATGGAAATGATGCGTGTGATTCTAACAGAAATGGGAGGTGAAATGAATGAAGTGACTGAAAGAACTGGAAGGGAATGGATGGCGTTATTGCTAGGACTGTGTGAGGAGACGAGTGAACGGATGATTGACGCGGTGAAAGAGTTCCTGGAGAAAATGTGGTATGCGAGATTGAGAGATTAGGGCATGTACTTAGAGTATGCATCTTTGATTTATTTAGTTTCTTTTTTTCTGCGTACTTTCCTTTTTTTTCCCTTATTCCCCTCACAGGAGCTGCCGATAAAAAGGCCTGACTTGGAGGACGTTCAGGGAGAGACAGATAAAGGCAACTTTGAGATATAAAGTTAGGCTGGAACGAATGGAGAATACAAGAATTGCACGGAAGGTGTATTTGTGGAATGTAAGGAGGAGTAAATGGGAGAAGAAATGTCTGAACATGGTAGACAGGAGTGGCATGCTCGTTAGGTGGGTGCATAAATTTTGTGAAGGGAGAGAATGGTTGTATGAATGGAAGGTGATGAACAGAAGTAGAGAAGGGTTAGAGTGGGATGTGAAAAGGTGGAAAAGCGAGATAGACAAAACAGTGAAAGGTGTGGGACTAAGTAAGTGGAAGACTGAGATGGAACGAAAGAAGACTTTGGAATGGTACAGAGAGAAAGAGGCCCCAATGTATGTAAGGTGGTATGATGGAAGCCTGGGTGGTGATCTTCTCTTCCGAGCTAGGGCACAGTGTATGGATGTGAATGCAAGGAACTACAGATGGTCAGAGTCCCGCAGCAAAGTGTGCCAGATGTGTGATATGGGAGAGGATGAGACGGTAGAGCATGTAGTACTAGAATGCGAGAAGTATGACCGTGACAGAATGGAAATGATGCGTGTGATTCTGGCAGAAATGGGACGTGAAATGAATGAGGTGACTGAAAGAACTGGAAGGGAATGGATGGCGTTGTTGCTAGGACTGTGTGAGGAGACGAGTGAACGGATGATTGATGCGGTGAAAGAGTTCCTGGAGAAAATGTGGTATGCGAGATTGAGAGATTAGGGCATGTAATTAGAGTATGCATTTTTGATTTATTTAGTTTCTTTTTTTTCTGTGTATTTTCCTCTTTTTTTTTTCCCCCCTTATTCCCCTCACAGGAGCTGCCGATATAAAGGCCCGATTTGGAGGAAATTTCAAGTCACCTGTGACATCAAGATCAAGATCAAGATCAATTTCAAGTCACCTGTGACATCAAGATCAAGATCAAGATCACCTGTGACATCAAGATCAAGATCAAGATCAACAGAACAGAACTACCGCCATCTATTTTCAGGTTATGAAATTCTCGATCAAAGTTTCCAGCTAGTGATATCTGCTTTCCTATCATTCTCTCTTACCCGTACTATTAAAACCTGGGCGGAAGTATGGCGAAGTTGGGGCGCACTTGGGACCGAGTGACGGATTCCTTACTTTTAAAACAGATCCGAACGTTCGCCTGGGTAAGCGAACGTTGTGGTCCGCCACCGCTAAACATGATGATATTCCCGCTTGACTGGCGGAAAGTAGCAGGAAAAGCGCGGGAAATATGTTTGTTTACATCTGCAGAATGACAACAAGCATCAACGCTGTCTCCCTTAGGGCAAATCCTGTATCCACTGTGGATAAGGATATGTTCATTGATCTCGTCAGAGAACATAACTAGGTCATAAATGACAAAACGGTAAATCTGCATAACTATACTGCTCGGACGATATCAATATAAATATGAAATCGTACATAGTGTATGTATTCAACACATTTGTGAAGGCTTCAGGCGGTGTTAACCATTATCTAACTCGCAAAGCGTCTTTGATTTATGTTAAGTTATGTTAGGTTAGTTATGTTATGTTGGGTTATGATTAGGTCACGTTAGGTTAAGGTTAAATTATGTTGTTAGATTTGGTTAGGTATGGTTTGGTTTGGTTATATAAGCTTTTTATATTTTATTACGCAAAAGTTAAGCATTTCACCCAAATTTTTTTTCGTATATGGCCTGTATTTACTTATAATGACGAGCACAGCCTGAAACCTTCACAGGTGTGTGGAGTGCACTCTGTATAGTATGTAGAACTTCATAGTTATATCGATATCGTCTGAGCGGTAGTAAAGACTCAGTATAGTGTGGTTTACTTACAAACACAAACAAGTTTGCTTGCTTGTATATCGTAGATCAGTTGTACTTTTGCTATCATCTCACTATCTTAATAAGGCAGTTACAAGCATTATAACAATAAATAGCATCAGAGACTGTTTTATACTACAATATTTTTTCTCTGAAGCTATTATTTCCTTACTGTTGGCATTAATACATGACCATATATCAAAAGAAAATGGCACAATTTAATAGAAATTAAGGACTGCAATACATAGGATTGTTATATTAAAGTTTTTAAATAATTTCAGTAAGTTTTATTAACAAACAATACAAAAATGGGATACCATCAAATAGAGACACAGGGGAAAAAAAGAACACTGCTCAATTATGTCATGTTTCATTTCCTTCAGTAGTGTGAACATTTATGACAAAGAAATGAAGTGTCAATCACTTATTGAAGAAACTTAAATGAGTTCTTATCTCCAAAAAGAATCCAACTATCTGTACCTTAGATAGCACTAACTAACTGTAATTATCAGGTTTCAAGATGGGTTGTAGTGGTTTGGAAAGACTAGATTTAATATTCAACGGACTATGCTTTGATAGCCTGAACCTAAATGTAAATTCCTCCTCAGTCAGTCTGCTTCAGCTGCATCAAGCACATTTATATTCTCAAAGTCTAGCAGTGCATCCATAATCTGGAAAATATATGAAACATATTACAATCTAACATTCATGTAAAGGTAGATCTATATATCCGAACATCACATTTAATTTCGTGATGAAAAAATAATTTGCGGACAAAATGTTATAAAAGAAAAGTATCCAAAATTCATGGGATGTTACAATTTACAATAATACACTTTTTTTTTCCTAACCAAACCTACCATAACTTTAAAGGTGAATTCCATGAAAATGTATGAGAAAGGCAACTGGAAAAGATAGTTTCAAGTAACATTTCTTTATTGGGCAACACTTTAGTATCACAATAGGTATATCTGAAGAATAATGACTCCACCTCCTATCATCTAATTTTTATATGCCTATTGCCAACAGGCTTGGAGACCCCTTGGGAAAGCGTGGTTTCAGGTTTGGTGAAGTAAACCTCACCTAATCTAACCTAACCTAACAAATTAATACATTATAATTATAACAAGAGTTATAACTCATTAAATTTGATCTGATTAAACCCCATAAATATAACTTTTTTGTGTGGCGGGAGCACACTGATAATAATAAACTTTTTTTCCTAACAAAACCTACCAAAACTTTAGGGGTGAATTACATGAAAATCTATGAGAAAGGCAACTTGAAAAGATAGTTTCAAGTAACATTTCTTAATTGGGCAAAACTATAGTACCTATTCCACTAGGTAAATCTGAAGAACAAAGCCTCCACCTATCTTCTAATTCTCATTCCTATAGCCAACAAGCAACCTTCACAGATGTTCAGTATAGTAAAGTATCCTGTGTACTACAACGAAAATTATTCTGATCGGTGTGGAGGCGGAATCATACGTTTCAGCAGAAATCATACACTAAATAAGATAGAATTTAGTAAAACATTATAATTATAACAAAAGTTATAACTCAGTAAATTTCACCTGATTAACCCCAAAAATAAAACTTTTTTAGTGGGGCGGGAGCACACTGATATTACAGGCACGTATCACTATAATGACTATAAGGGTGGTAGGCCTCTATAGCTAATTTAAGCACGCCATTCCCAAAACATCCAATGAAAACCTAATATTATGCAAAATAGTTCCTAAACCAAAAATAATTGGGTGGAAAGTCAATATACACTCACCTTGGTAAGTCTTGTTCTTCCTCTTCTTGTGCCTGTCGCTGTAAAACTTCAACGGTCTTTAAAAACAATATAAACACGACTTATTTTTCAATGGCAAGCTTGTAATGCTCATTGATAATATTACAATGTGTTTTCTACATCATAAGATGATTAAAAGTATTATACAAATTATAAACTAGACGAAAAAAATGCTTTTCGTTCAGTGTTAGGGCGGTCTCTCCCGCACTCACCGATTCCAATACTATTCCAACCAGCCCTTTCGCCATGCGAAGGGCTAGTGGAGTTTAAAAGTAAGAAATTATGCTTCGCCCCGCTCGCCAGGCTTGCCTACCCTGGCGAAAGATTTTAATAGTACGGCCCTTATTCCTAATAGTTAAGACCGATTTCTGCCATTTTGTGTACTTAGGATCGTCTGAGACAAAGTCTTTGCTTTATAAGAACATAAGAACATAAGAAATGAGGAGACTGCAAGAGGCCAGTTAATGACCTACACGAGGCAGCTCCTTGCCCCCCACCCTTGGAATAATCCATAGGATTAATAATACATAGGATTGTTATATTAAAGTTTTTAAATAATTTCAGTAAGTTTTATTAACAAACAATACAAAAATGGGATACCATCAAATTGAGACACAGGGGAAAAAAAGAACACTGCTCAATTATGTCATGTTTCATTTCCTTCAGTAGTGTGAACATTTATGACAAAGAAATGAAGTGTCAATCACTTATTGAAGAAACTTAAATGAGTTCTTATCTCCAAAAAGAATCCAACTATCTGTACCTTAGATAGCACTAACTAACTGTAATTATCAGGTTTCAAGATGGGTTGTAGTGGTTTGGAAAGACTAGATTTAATATTCAACGGACTATGCTTTGATAGCCTGAACCTAAATGTAAATTCCTCCTCAGTCAGTCTGCTTCAGCTGCATCAAGCACATTTATATTCTCAAAGTCTAGCAGTGCATCCATAATCTGGAAAATATATGAAACATATTACAATCTAACATTCATGTAAAGGTAGATCTATATATCCGAACATCACATTTAATTTCGTGATGAAAAAATAATTTGCGGACAAAATGTTATAAAAGAAAAGTATCCAAAATTCATGGGATGTTACAATTTACAATAATACACTTTTTTTTTCCTAACCAAACCTACCATAACTTTAAAGGTGAATTCCATGAAAATGTATGAGAAAGGCAACTGGAAAAGATAGTTTCAAGTAACATTTCTTTATTGGGCAACACTTTAGTATCACAATAGGTATATCTGAAGAATAATGACTCCACCTCCTATCATCTAATTTTTATATGCCTATTGCCAACAGGCTTGGAGACCCCTTGGGAAAGCGTGGTTTCAGGTTTGGTGAAGTAAACCTCACCTAATCTAACCTAACCTAACAAATTAATACATTATAATTATAACAAGAGTTATAACTCATTAAATTTGATCTGATTAAACCCCATAAATATAACTTTTTTGTGTGGCGGGAGCACACTGATAATAATAAACTTTTTTTCCTAACAAAACCTACCAAAACTTTAGGGGTGAATTACATGAAAATCTATGAGAAAGGCAACTTGAAAAGATAGTTTCAAGTAACATTTCTTAATTGGGCAAAACTATAGTACCTATTCCACTAGGTAAATCTGAAGAACAAAGCCTCCACCTATCTTCTAATTCTCATTCCTATAGCCAACAAGCAACCTTCACAGATGTTCAGTATAGTAAAGTATCCTGTGTACTACAACGAAAATTATTCTGATCGGTGTGGAGGCGGAATCATACGTTTCAGCAGAAATCATACACTAAATAAGATAGAATTTAGTAAAACATTATAATTATAACAAAAGTTATAACTCAGTAAATTTCACCTGATTAACCCCAAAAATAAAACTTTTTTAGTGGGGCGGGAGCACACTGATATTACAGGCACGTATCACTATAATGACTATAAGGGTGGTAGGCCTCTATAGCTAATTTAAGCACGCCATTCCCAAAACATCCAATGAAAACCTAATATTATGCAAAATAGTTCCTAAACCAAAAATAATTGGGTGGAAAGTCAATATACACTCACCTTGGTAAGTCTTGTTCTTCCTCTTCTTGTGCCTGTCGCTGTAAAACTTCAACGGTCTTTAAAAACAATATAAACACGACTTATTTTTCAATGGCAAGCTTGTAATGCTCATTGATAATATTACAATGTGTTTTCTACATCATAAGATGATTAAAAGTATTATACAAATTATAAACTAGACGAAAAAAATGCTTTTCGTTCAGTGTTAGGGCGGTCTCTCCCGCACTCACCGATTCCAATACTATTCCAACCAGCCCTTTCGCCATGCGAAGGGCTAGTGGAGTTTAAAAGTAAGAAATTATGCTTCGCCCCGCTCGCCAGGCTTGCCTACCCTGGCGAAAGATTTTAATAGTACGGCCCTTATTCCTAATAGTTAAGACCGATTTCTGCCATTTTGTGTACTTAGGATCGTCTGAGACAAAGTCTTTGCTTTATAAGTATGGACCCAGATCACAAATACTACGAGATCAGATATTAACACAAGAACGAGAAGGAAAGAAAGTGGACACAAGATTAGAGAGTTTTGACAGTTTGTGGTCTTTTCGCTGGCTGGGGTGAGGCAGGCATGTCAGCTATTAAAAGTTAAAATGTGATGGAATAAGCAATCTTGATTCTATCGGGTGACTTTCGTAGCTAAGTCAACAACAACAAAAAAGTGAAACGTGTGCTGGAAAATGTTAGATTTTTATAAGAATTGGTGTGTGTGTGTGTGTGTATGTGTGATCAAAACATGAAACACACCCTTTGTTAGGAAATATATGAACGATACGTTTTACCAAGGATCTTAAAGTATGAGATCCTTGCGTTTTACTGTGACAAAAAATGGACTTTACACTATTGTAGATGCCAATTGATGTGACGCTGTGTGAAATTGTGAATCTGGCAAGTAGCAACACTGCGTGCGTCACACACTCGTTACAAGAGGTAAACGTATCGTGTATTTATTTCATACGTATTACGTATCCGTTCATATAATACATAGTCGAGCTCCGTATAGTCTATCACTTTGAGCGAACAAGCACTGGAGACGTGTATTTTTTGTGGAGTGTGTTAAGAAGAAATGGTCACTGTTCCTTCAGCAATACTATCCACCAGCAAGCACCTAAGAGTAAGGCTAACATGAAGGGTGTGTTTCCTGTTTAGATCATCAGCCGTTTGTGTATATGTATATGTGTATAGTAGGTAAAGTGGTATTATTTTACATCTTCACCAGAATGCACCTATTTTTGCATTACCTGATGCATTTTGAGGTTTTCTTAATTAGATTTCAGTCGCAAATTCTTAGTGAGATATTCAATGTTTTCTGTGAGACCTCTTCGAAAAATAAAGTTTAGTTTGGTTTAAACAAGGTTCTGTTATTTGTCAATGTAAGTTTAGGTTTGGTTAGGTTAAGATAGGTTAGGTTACATTAATATAGAAACTATCAAATGTTCACTATGACCAAAAGTAAGGAGTTGAACGAGGAGCAGAAATGAGACACAGACGTAAACAAACGCCATTATGGTGAAGATGTAAAATTTTACCCTTTTCGTATGGATTTTGACCCATTTCGAATGATTTTGACATTAATATCCGTCGCAATTGCATAATATATGAGATATCCTCATCACCCCCAACAAGCCAGCGACCTGTGGGAATGCGGGGTTTTTGGTGGGGGGAGGGGGCAAGATGAAATACAGTGATATACGCTAAGAACAAGGTGCCAGAATCACTAACATAGGTAAAGATTCGGAAGACGACCCAGTCTTTTTTGGACAAAGCAAATTTTGGTATTATTTTACATCTTCACCATAATGCTCTAGAGAATTCAGGGTCATATCATTGCATTACCTGATGCATTTTGAGAAGGTTTCCTTTAATTACATTTCCGTCGCAAATTCTTAGTTACTAAGA
>JAPQNM010000044.1:22720708-22750708 GCA_029783475.1 Metacarcinus magister | reverse complement strand
TAAATATTTGGTTGGTAACAAGTTCAGTACACCAATTGGAATTCGGACAAGTGTATCAAAAAGCATAGATTGGTATCCTGTCCACTTGGTTACATCTGAAGGAAGCCTTTGTCACCCATTCAGAGAGACCGAGGGAAGGTTTTCATTTCTTATTTTTCATAGATTTATTGTCAAGTATATTGCGGGGATTGAAAAGTTATGAGTTAGATATGAAGCGGCAGGGGTAAACCTTAGGACCCTGTTGTGGATATGACCCCCGCCCTCACCCCTATTTGTGTGACTGATCTGATGTGCTGTGCTTGGCCGGGGTGTACTTCTCTTCTCCTCTGTGGCCAAGGGGCTAAGTGAGAGGAGTGTATATGTATATGTACATGGGTCTGTGTATGCATGCCTTGTCTTGGCTACCCCCTATAGAGGGATAATAGCTTGGTATATAAATATAGATATTGTTTTTGGATATGAGTCCAATGCCCCTCGTTTGGAAATACTAAGAAATTGATTTAAAGAGATAGACATAAGAGGGAACAGCCAGGGATTGAATTTCTGACAAGACACTCAAGGAATACGACTCCTTAACAATCAGGTCATAATGATTATCATGATGGCCCAAGTGGATTTTCTTTAGTATTGACTATCCTGCCACTACAATGAGAAGGTCAAGAAGGAAGAAAACATTAAAAAGTAAAGTCTGATAAAATTCAATATTTGTATTCAAAACTCCATATTTTTGGGCAGATCCCCCGAGGCACCACCTTATTGGAGTTGAAGACCAGTGGAGAAACCATTCAGGATGTTGTGATTTATGCCAATCGGAAGTTCACAGGGGACATTGGTGATGAAGGTGAAATTAACCCACAATATGACAACGACCAATGGAAACATTATTTCCTCAAGGACCAGGAGGAGACACAACAGATTGTCTGTATGAAGAAGATCAACGGGGAAGCAGCACACTTCAGTGCAAGGTGGGCTTTCATCTCCCCTCCTTTCTTTTATTGTTATATATTATTATTATCATAGCCCTGTGGTAGGGGCTGAAAGAATACTACCACCATATTCCCTGCAGATTGTTAAAGGCGATCAAAAGGGATAATGCGACTTCTGTATTCTCTCACATAAAAAGATGGGGTGCAGAGGGCAAGGAGAGAGGTATGTCTCCCTGAACCTTTGCCTTGGCTACCTCTCTTTAATCCTTTCTTTGCGAGCTAGTTTAGTTAACACCTCAGTGCGGAGCATTTAAAATTGAAGAAAAAAAAATATGTTCCTCAATGAATAAAACTTTGTTTCCTGAACACAAATATGTAAATATGATTTATGTTTGGAAACACTGCATCAGATGCTACATATCGATTTCCACTTAATTTCTGCGCGAAAGAATTGGCGCGGTACTTTGAAATCATCCTGGCCCATATGTGGGACACTCGCAGGCAACGACACCAAAGTCTGTGTCCCATATATGGGACACTCGCAGTGAAAGGGTTAAGGGTGATATTAGCTGGTTATATTGAGGAGTATGTGCGGAGTAACGTGTATGGACTGAGTGAGAGAGTGAGAAATGAGGAGATGCGAAGGAGAATTAGTGTTAAGAAATGGTTGGCTGGTCTGTGTTGAGGTGGTTTGGACAGCTAGAGAATGGATAAGAACTGGCTGGTGAAGAGAATGCTAGGATCCGATGTGTGAGTTTGAGAGGAAGGCCAAGAACGAATGGATTGACAGTGTGAAAAGAGCGTAGAATGAAAGAGGAATGTCTGGAGCAAGGAAGGATGATTGTGCATGACAAATAGAGAGTGATGAGAAAGTGAGAGGAGTGTATATGTATGTGTGCCTTGTCTTGGCTATCACCCTAATTACTTCATATATTGATAGCTAGATTATCAAAATTATTATTATTATTATCATTGTTATTGTTATAGTTATTATTATTTTTGTTATTAAGCCATGTGGTGGGGACTACAAAAATTCTACCACCTTATACCCTGCGGTTCATAAAAGGGATGGAGCGTGGGATTTAAGAAGCCCCTCCTCTGTATACTCTCCTACAAAAAGACAAGGCACATAGGGGGAGGGGAAAGTAATGTCTCCCTAAACCATGGGATGTCTTGTCTTGGCTACCTCCCTTTAGGGGAATAACAGCCTGGTAGATAGATTAATTATTGTTATTATTGTTATTATCATCATTATTGTTATTTTAATGAATTATTTACTAATTTAGACTGTCCATTTTACAAATTTAAGGAATTCAGAATAGGTTCGTGATACCACAGAGAGATATAGGAGTGTTTTAGAGATTAAATGTAGTTGTTGTCACTGGTCAGTTCTGGCTACCTCTTCACAAATTTGTATTGCAAGTTATTGATTCCATTTGGTGGAGGTAATATATACTAATTCTTTCCATAATTGAATATTTGATTTGGGTGATTTGTACTGCAGCTGTACCTTCAAAGTCAAACTTGAAAACAAAATTACACTACAAAGGCAAAAAACAAATTTGCATTGCATCTAGCTTTGATTTACATGCACAGGCTCTAGCACATATCACTATTCATATGATTTTTGCCTATAACAGCTTATACCACACTTTTAGTATAGTTTTAGTTGATAAGACTCGGGCTAACATGTAAACATTTTTCTGGACATGTCTGGAAAATGAAGGATTATGTCTTATTCATTTCAGAATGATAAATGGGCAGTTCTATATCATAACTGGGAGCAAGAATGTTCACATATTTATCAAAGACGAGAAGGACATTGATAAATATGTATCAGATCGGTTCCTAATTGCCAAGGTAAGAAGATGAATTTCATAACCAAGTTGTAAAAATCCTCTTACTATTGACTTTCAGTTCTAATAAATTAAGTCATCTTATACTCTGAAAATCCTGCATTAGTGTTTTTCTGGTTTTAGCTAAAAAAAATTGTTGCCTTTGATGGTAAATGTAACTTCTTCCTGGCAGGTTGTGGCCAGATGTGTATGGGATACTCTTCAAAGCCTAGAAGAGAACCATCAGAAGTTTTTGCTGAAGTTCCTCTCCCTTACCAAGTGTACTGTCATCTGTGAGATTCTGCAGCCTGAATACATGCACATCATAAACCTCAGCAAGCTGAAAAAGCCACTTCTCAATGCGATAAGCCTTACTCCCCCAGCAGGTGATGAGAGCCTTAGCAGCCTTGTTGCCTTTCCTCCTCACCACACCCTAGACCTTCTCTCCAGCCTTGGTCTTACTGTCCCGGCCTATACAACGATCCAATTAAAGGATGTGGATAGACATAGGGATGAGGTGTGTCCCAGTGCATTGATACTTCACCTTGATATAAGGGTCTTACAATTTGTTCCCAATCACTTAATTGATTTTTGTTTGAGCTGTTGATTTCTTCCCATGATTGTCCCTTTATGTGAAATGATTACGAATAGCATGATGAAAAAATACTTTATGTGCATGCAACAAGACTGAATAGTGAAATTTTACAAGGCATTTAGGCCATAATACTTTTCTTGTAGCTAACATCCATTTTACCTGAACAGGTCCGGCGAGGGATACATGGTTACTGTGAAGAAGGGGAAGTGCTCTATTACCTTAATGAGAATGAAGAGACCATTGGGCTGGTTAAGATTAAAACTATGTGGTACATTATGTTGCGGGCTTTGAGGGAAAAAGTGATACATCGCTTCCACATGTCTCGACGGCAAAAGCAACAGACACATGAGGAATGTATCAGCTCCTGCTACAAGAGGTTTGCTGAAATACAGGATTGGCTGCTGTTCTCCAGCTCGTACTTAGAGGGATGGAAGGTAATAAAGGGACCTGTCATTATTTTGATTAAGAAGAACCCGGACTGAGACTATTGTATACCAATTATGTTTCATTCACAGACAAAACTTATACATTGAATTTACACTTCTCCCTTGTACAGTTTCCACGAATACAAGACTTACGATTCATTCCCAACTATGCCCAATTATTTATCTCATGAGTTAGGGTACAATATTTGCGACTGTTTATGTTTTGTTAGGGTTTTGTGCGCAAGGCGACTATCAGTTGTCATTTGGTGAAATAGCTATCTTGAATGTCTCAAAGATAGCATTGATGACTTGATGTCTTCTACCTCCCTACACCTAACCCTCAACCTCTCAGGAGGAGCTTTCTGCCACTGCCATACCACACCATCCTCATTCCATAGTTCCTGCTGGCGAGTCATTGCACAAGGCAGTGTGTCGGTCAAGCAGTACTGGCAAAGCTTTAATATTTAAGATACCATTGATATTTTACTTAAAACATATTTCCCTCAGCACTATTAAGCACATCTGGAAGCCCTTGTTGCTGCAAACAAAATTTAGCAAAGCTCAGCTGGATCTTTTAGCTGAGACACTTGGTGCTTGCCACTGTCTGTAGCATCCCTACCCTGGGTTTCAGACACAATAGAAGAAGACATTCAGGAGTTGCAAGCCAGATGAGATCACTGCAGAAGTGGAAACCATGATTCTAGAGCAAGTCAATTTTATCTTTTCCACCACTCTTATCATACCGAAAGTTATTGTTTACAACTGTGATATTGGTTGATTTTCCTCTACACTTTCTTTTAACTCTTTTCTTGTGAATTATGGGTCAAACTCTCACAATTTTTCCCACACATCAGAATATCATTGGTTAACCTGCCCCTTGACAAATGTAATACCTCAACAACCAGACCAGTTTAAACAAACCCACTCATTATGACACTCACTCGATCAACACCCGTCTCATTTAGCTAGATCCTGACGACTCAAAGGTATATGTAGTCTTGTGTTTTTGTTCTTTTTATTGCTTATTGTTTTATGTACATTGCATTGTCAATATCAATAGATTAGGTACTTGTAGCACATGAAATTGGCTTAGCTATTATGACTCAATTATTATGACACAATTAACTATTTTCCTATTGTTTTACTTGCACACTTCTCATACTTCCCCTCCGTTTCCAAGCCCATTGCTGTTGTGCAAGGGCTTAGGCAACAGAGATTGAGGTCTGATGCTGCAAAGCTTCGGACTTCAGTCTCTGGTCCAACCAATTTTCGCTTGGCCTTTTTCTTTTTCTAGCTTTACTTCCCCTTATTTCATCTATCTTTTCTTCTTAACCTCTCACTATCCCTTTTTTTCCTAAAGTGTGAGAGCCGTGCTGAGAGGATGAAAGGCTAACAACAAGTTCAGTCATGAACGGCCTGAGGGTGCCATGAGCACAGTATACCCTCCCTTTTTCATTGCCCTTACTCTCCATGGGGGCTATGGGGGCAGACCAATTATATCCCCCACTTACATTCGGCTCACCATGGCCAATCATGAAAATTTAAAACTAACAAGTGCACTGGGGAATGCACCTCAAAAAATTCATCCCCACGAATTCCCTGGCTTTGACAAGTTCATGCCTCTGACCATGGCTCTGAAAACTCCTCTAACCTATCAACTCCCTCGTCTCATCCACCTCCTCTTTTACCTATTTCTCAAACACCAACACCAACCCAACCTCTACTTCTACATCTGTATCTTCCTCCAGTATAACCACCTTAAAACCATATATAGCCCCAAAAAAGTAAAACCACTCACCAACCTCTCCTCCTACTACATCCCATCCTTCTTCCACTTACACCACTTCCTCTCCCACTCCTCTTGTTCCTTCATCTAGCACAACTACCTCCTCCACTTCCCTCACCGATCCTGTAGTTACTTCAGTGCCAGTGAACAATAATTTTTCTCTACTAAACCCAGATACCCCAACCTCTACTCCTTCAACTTCAAACCTTACCCCCCTTCCACGTCATATTCCTGTACCAAACACCAAGCATCGCTCCTGTGCTCCTTCAAAATCTTCTACTGATTCTACTTCCTCTTTAATCACTAAAACTTTTTCCCTACAGCCTCCGGCCAAGAAAATTTTTACTCCCACTCTTTCATCCCCTTCTTCCTCTAACATTGAAGCCTTCATAGCAAAGCCTTTCATTGATACCTCACTCCCTTTTCAATCCTTTACCCCATCACATACCACCTCCGAGAACATCCTGTGTGTTTCAGCAGAAGTTCATCAACCACCCAATGACCTTCCTTCCACTCCTCTCCTCCTTCTCCATTACCCCTTTCCCACTCTTCACCTCCCACCCTCACAGCTACATCTACTAGAAAATCTCTTGACTATTTTTTACCTCCTGGATTCTCTCGTGAATCCTTGTTACATAATTCCTCAATCTAAAATCCTTCCTGCCCAGATACTGCTCTTCCTTCTACAACTCCTACTTTTTCATTATTCAACGATATCCATTCTCCACTGGAATATCCGTGGTCTCTGCTCCCATAGAAATGACCTCCACTATCTACTTTATCTATGAACCTCAAGTTATATGCCTTCAAGAAACCTTGGTTCAACCACCCACACCAATCCCTAACTACCACTTCATCCATTCTCCTCATTCTATTGCTGCTTCTTCTATTCTTATCCATCATAAGACACCATATACTTACCTCAACATTGAAACTACTATTCCTTGTACTGTGGTAAGAATCTTCCTTCAACGTTGGATTACCATTGTTTATGACACTCTACACCGACCTTTTGTATGACTTGCTTTTCTGTCTTTGTTACACTGCTGCATGAGCTACAGCTTTCCCTCACTTAACTCATCTATCTCGACCTCCCCGTCTTAATGATATTCTTACAGAATCACCACATTTCCACTTAGATAACATAATTTCCTTCCTATGACAAATACACATCATTCATTTGATCTAATCCTTTGATTATAACTAATTGCTCTTTCCCTCCCCATAATTTGCTATATCGTCTACCTTTTAGATTAACATAGCGCCATATGACCTTAGATGTCTGACGCTTGCTCTTTTTTTGCATTAACTAACTACTTATACTTTCACAGTCCATTATAGATTATGAAAAAGTGTGAACTCGCTGTACATTATCTGTATCTTTGACAATATTGTTTTTGAGAGTTCCTTGTAAGCAGTTAGCTGCAACAAAAAGCTTCACAAAGCAAGGGAAATTGAGTGGCCAATTAGAAAATAGATAATTGGGCAAGTATATGAATTACCTATAATCCTATTTTAGAATGACCATGTAACAATATTCTAAGGCAGTCACTTTCTTGTCATAGTTGTTAGGAGGCACATGATATTCTATGAAGTACTAGTTTTGTGTATCCCTAAATTGATATGGGAAGCAGATTTGTGACATTACATAATGTCTTCTCATGCTGTCATGCCTATGTTAAAGGATCGAACAGGTAATTTAAATACCCTCGTTGGCTTACTTCATGCGGGTATTGTTCATCTTAAACCTGGTATCTGACATACAGTTGACCATTGCAATATTATCATTTTCAGAAACTTGCAGAATCCTTCATTATGTGGATAGCAGAAGAAGTCAAAGAGGAGCATGTGATGGTGGAAGACATTCGTCCAAAATACCCAATAATGTGGGAAAAGTTTCTTCAGGTGACGAACCAAACAGACCATGTGGAGCTCTGATATTAGAACGTACATGGAGCAGAGTACATGCATCTCCAACCAAAAAGTATGCACAATGGTGTAAGAGTTTCCTTACAGCCAAGACGACAATTTGGGGTTGCCTCTTTTCACACTGTAGCCCCTTTTCACCTAGCAGAAAATAGGTACAGAACGTAAGGCAAGGAGTTGTGACTTTGAAAATTCTAGTAGGAGTGTAAGGCTTGGAATTCTGCACTTCTGTATGTGTGTGGATCAGGTGCTTACTCCAAGAAACTAGAAAAGGTCTGCGCCACACCATGAGGGGTAAACATGCGAAGGAATATAAAATTTATTATAATTATTAATAATCTTGAACCTTATGTATGTATACTACTTCATGAATTGATTATTTATTGAGATGTGTTATCATCAAGAACAGTTGATTTATCTGTAACATTGCACATTAACTTATTAAATGATAATCTAAACCTCAATCACCATTGTTAATAAGGTGGCAACCATTTCACTGTATCACCCAGCCAATAGTAAGGTGCTCATGGTAAATGAATTCAGAGTCTAGTAGGCGTTGGACGAAAATCTGATCTTAAATATAGTAGTGTAAGAGTAATGTGAACAGTACAAGTGAAATAGAAAGCTTCAAGTGAAGGTTGGATAGATGTGTAGCTGACGATAATACTTACTATTAGTTGTACAAAAGTTGCATTGTGCAGCCCAACTGCCTTTCTGCAATCTGCCTCTACCGCCCAAACCATTCCATTCCATTCACCTACATTCTCCATTTTAACTTTCATTTCTCTCACACATCCATTTGTCTTCTTACTGTTTATAATGATTGAAATAATAAAATCACAACAGAAAAAATGTTTAAAGTTATTCACCACGGCCAAGGTACCAAAGGTAATAATATCAACTAGTTATGTCCAGAATCAAGAACAACATTGTACAAATTTTCTATAAATTGTCTTGGTCCGAAATGTTGGAATACATTACCAGATTATTGAAGACATTAACTAATCTCAATTTATTTTAAATTGAATTTGAACAATATTTACAAATTTGCAAAGTCAAGCTGTTATAGAACAATAAAAATTTTGTAAATTTGTGCTCCTGAAATATGTTGGTTTTGTTCTTGTTTTGAAAATGTCATGTCACTGAGTTTATTTGTATGTACATTTTCATTTGCAAATTATTGCAGTCATCATGTATTTTTCATTATGTTCACTGATTTTATGTCTACTAGCGAGCAGACTAATGCTTGTATATTTATTCATATATTTATGTATTGAGAGGAAGAATAGTGGAGAGTTTGTGAAGAAAGTGTATGTAAGTGAAATTGTGAGTCCTAGGAGAAGAGGAAGGCCAGTTGTAAGATGAAAGGATTGGATGAAGGAGTACATGTGAGGAAAAAGAAGTGTTTTCTGCGAGGTGTGACTTTTGTTGCTCCGGCAAAGTATTCAGTATTATGAAAAAGTTGCTGATAGAAGGGGAGAAATAGAACTAGCAAGGAGGGAGTGTTTGGACAGGGAGAGGTGGAGGCCCTCCTGCCATGGCCATCCCCTTGGTGGATGATTCTAGAGGGAACGAGGCGTCATAAACTATAGAATAGATATATTTATTTATGTATATAATGAATGTAGAAATTGAGTTTTTGAGGCATTGAACAGAACCAGGTTTGCTCTGTGCCAATCAGAAACTAGTAAAAGATCAGAAGTTAGGTGTCCTATAGCGTCTCACCTAGAATCACTTAATTCTTGTTGGGTTGGGCGTCTGTTGTACGACGTTGAAAATTGCAAGGTGGTGTCATCAGCATAGGAGTGGATAGGGCATTGAGTCAGTTTTAGAAGATCATTGATGAATTATAGAAAGAGAGTGGGTGATAGGACAGAATCCTGAGGAACACCACTGTTGATAGTTTTAGGAGAAAAACAGTGACCGTCCACAATAGCAGCAATAGAACAGTCAGAAAGGAAACGAGATGAAGGTACAGAAAGAAGAATAGAATCCGTAGGAGGGTAGTTTAGAAATTGAAGATTTATGCCAGACTATCAAAGGCTTTCAATATGTCAAGGCCGATAGCAATGGTTTCACCAAAGTCCCTAAAAGAAGATGACCAGGATTCAGTTAGAAAAACAAGACCACCAGTAGACTGGCCTTTCCGGAAACCATACTGGCAATCAGAGAGAAGGTTGTGAGCTGATAGATGCCTCATTATCTTATAAAGGACAAACTCAAAGGCTTTAACCCTTAAACCGCGGGGATGTTTTGGCGTGCCTGGCATCCCACGCAGGCATATTCACGCAAAAACATACCTCACTTCAACCTCCTGTAGCTTCTCTCCTATTAAACTCACGTTACTGAAAGAAGTATCATTGTAAAGTCCATACCCTTAGCTGTCTTTTGACGTTAATTTGAATGCTATATGAGCGTTATTAAAACGAGTACGGAATTCTGAAGTAGGAACTGTGAAAACACATTATAGACAGATATCCACCCCTACTGGATTTCTTTCCTATTAATTAGCAATAAAAAGCATCACTTTTATACCGGATATGTGAAACACACCCATAAAAAGCTCAATTTCCGTTTTATTGTAAAAATCAATAGTTAGCATTACTTGCTAAACTTAGCAATGGACCAGCATCTTCACTAGAATGCAGCAACTGGTAGGCCTAGGAAGCGTGGGTTGGTATTGTTTGAAAGAAAACAACATGTTTACTGGACTTGAGGACAAACTAATCAAATTTGACGGCGCGTTAATTCAAAAAATGCCCTGTCCACTATTGTGGACACCCGCACTTGGAGCCCAAGTACCGGGTGTCCACAATAGTGGACACCCGCGGTTTAAGGGTTAAAAAGGCAGGAAATCAAAGCTATAGGGTGGTAGTTTGAAGGATTGGAGCGGTCACCCTTTTTAGGGACAGGTTGAATGTGAGTAAAATTCCAGCAAGAAGGATAGGTAGAAGTAGAGAGACGCAAACGAAAGAGTTTGACCAGGCAGGGAGCGAGTTCGGAAGCACAGTTTTTGAGAACAGGATCATCAATCGATCCAGACATTGAATCACTTCTCCATGGCAAACAGCACCAACCATCCCACTAATTTGCATGTCTCTTGATAAAACTGATCTGCAGTCACTGATTTGCATGTTTTTCAGTAAATTTCCAATAATCTAATCACTGGTTTGCCTGCTTTTCTACAAAATTTTTGTATATTGTCGCAAACTGTTTTCTGCAGTCACGGATTTGCGTGTATTTCAATAAATTTATTGTAATCTAGTCACTGGTTTGCCTGCTTTTCTATATTTTTTGTATATTGTCACAAATTTTTTTCTAGTCAATGATTTGCATGTTTTTCAATAAATTTATTGTAATCTAGTCACTGGTTTGCCTGCTTTTCTATAAAATTTGTATACACAAGTTGGCCTGTGGTTACATAACTTTCTCAAAAACAGAAAGCAGAGAGTGATGGTAGAAGGGACACTCAAGGCCGGAAACTGTGGTGAGTGGTGTCCCTCAGGGGTCAGTGATTGGCCCACTTTTATTCCAAAGTAACATCTTTTGCTGATGATACTAGAATCAGCAGCACCATACACTCATCTCAGGACACAGAGAACCTACAACAAAACCTGGAGGCAGTGTACAAATGGGCTCAAAAAAATAACATGACCTTCAACTGTGCAAAATTTGAAGTCATCCGGTACGGCCAAAACAAAAATCTGCAGGAAGTAGCTTATACATGAGGTGATGAAATATTGGTGGAGAAATCCAGCCTAAAGGATCTTGGAGTGTGGCTGAACAGAGACTGTACCTTTAGGGAACATGTCACAAAGTCAGCCAAGAATGGAAGACAGATGATGGGATGGATTCTCCGAACCTTCATCACCAGAAACCCTGAGGACCTGCTGCCACTGTGGAAATCCTTGGTGGTCTCCACCATGGAGTACAGCTGCCAACTGTGGTGTCCATATAAGGTGAAGGACATACAGGAGCTCGAGCAAGTGCAAAAAATCTTCACCAGGAAACTAATGAACAAGCCAGAAATAAAATATTGGGAAAGACTGCATCAACTTGGCCTGTATTCCCTGCAGAGGAGGGAAAGGTACTGTATCATATATACATGGAAGATCCTGAAAAATATGGTACCTTGTCCCTACTCACAAGGAAAACCTGCAGTGGAAACACACCTACACCCAAGGCTTGGGAGGCTGTGTACCAGACGAGCCATCACAGCTACAAGTCAAAGATTGAAGACAATAGAAGCAGAAAACTTCATAAACTTTGCCCCAAAATTATTTAACTGCAAGGCACATTCGAGGGCAGACAAACTGCAGCACAGAAGCCTTCAAGAGACACTTGGATGTGTTCCTGAAAAAACTGCCAGACGAGCCTCCAGTGCCACAGTCCACAGTCCAGGAGTGCTGTGTCAAATTCCATTATTGACCAGCTAAATTACAAAAAAATAATGGACAGGTGTGGAAGCAGTGGACTACCAAGTTGACCGTGGTGATCACCCTAAACTCCCAACAAGACAAGACATACACTGTCATTTTTGGGTTCTCTTTGGCACTCTGGCCCACAGGCTACTCCTAGAAGCTTTCTCTGGCCCTCACACTGAAAAGGTTGCCGACCCCTGTGTTAGATGAAGGAACAAGAGGAGTGGGAGAGGAAGAGCTATAAGTGTAGGAAGGAGGATAGGATGTAGTAGAGGGAAAGGTAATGCTAGATGTGGTTCGAGGGGTGTTGGTGGAAATGTGCTGAGAGAGGAATCTGTTGGAAGCCACTGAGATGGGCTTCTTGTCTAGCTTCTTTGAGTGTTAGGTCATGCTTGAAGTGGAAAGCAACAACCTCCGATTCAAATTTGTAGACGGGACAGCCTTGGAAGACGACGTTATGTTCTTGGGAGCAGTTTGCACAAATGCGTATTGTTGAAGGGCAATTTGTACGGGTATGGCCAGGTGAGGCACAGAGAGGACAATGTGTGGTGGATCTATAGCATTTTACTGGATGTCTAAATCTCCAGCAGTTTTGGCACTGACGGGGGAGAGGAATGAAAGATTTAACCTTACAGAAAGCTACACCTATGTATACACTGCCTGGAAGATCTTGTCCTTTGAATGCAATTTTTGCAATATTTGCTGGGTTCTTGCGGCTGCCATAAGGGTTAACAGTAAAGTAGGACACATGAGCAATATCATGCTTGTCTGCAATCAGTTCAAAGAGTTCAGTAGAACACTCAGGCCAACTGACGCACACTGGGCAGATTTCATGGGATACAAGAATGGTACCAGTATGAGTGTTTAGTTGGGTATCAGACGACACTGGGAAAGGTTTCCCATCAAGGCCTTTAAGGGTAAGCATAGCTTCAGCTTGAGATTCTGTGTCGTGTGTGAAAGGTTATCCTTCTCACCTGTATTTGCATGCATTTTTGAAATTGGAAAGTGTTTACTGAGTAGGGAACATGAGCAGGGATATGGAAGTATTTGTTCCATCGGCAAGAACCAAAGAGATTGGATAAAGGAAGTTGATTAGTGGTAATGAAAAGACGTGGGCAAGGGTGAGAGAAGGAGATGACAGTCTGGGTTATAGAAGAGGAAGAGGTCAGAGTAGAGAATTGGTGAGTGGTTTTACTTTTCTGGAGTTATATATGGTTCTAAGGTGGTTATACTGGATGAAGATACAGATATAGGGGGAGGGGTTGGTGCTGGTGTTAGGGAAACAGGTATTAGAGGCGAGGGAGTTGACAGGTGGGCAGTTAGGGGGGTTTCCAGAGCCAAGATCAGAGGTATTTCCTTGCCAGCCAGCCAGGGAAGTCTGGGGCATGAATTTTTTGAGGTGCATTCCCCAATGCACCTGTTAATTTAGAATTTTCATGATTGGCCATGGTGAGCCGAATGTAAGTGGGGGATGTAATTGGTCTGCCCCCCATAACCCCCATGGAGAGTAAGGGCAATGAAAAAAGGAGGGTATACTGTGCCCATGGCACCCTCAGGCCATTCATGACTGAACTTCTTGTTAACCTTTCACCCTCTCAGCACGGCTCTCACACTTTAGGAAAAGAAGGGGATAGTGGAAGGTTAGGAACAAAAGATCGATGAAATAAGGGGAAATAAAGCTAGAAAAAGAAAAAGGCCAAGTGAAAATTGGTTGTACCAGAAACTGAAATCCGAGGCATCACAGTATCAGGCCTCATTTTCTGGTCTCGAAGCCCTTCCATAATGGCAACGGAGAGGTGGACTAGACTGAGGAAAATCAATGAATAAAGAATGATGGTGAAACAATATGAAAACAAAATTAGTCTGAATATAATTTTTTTTCCGTGTTACCAGTACGGATATTAAAAGGAAAATTTACAAAAGTGTTTATTATAAAATAATTAAGCGTACTGAATCATGTGAAACAGTGTTAGGTTGATAACTGAAGAATGTGGTAACTAGTTGGGAAACCATTACAAGCTTCCCATGATTAAAAAATTAAATAATCCCCCGAATTAGGCAACTATAGACCATACAGTTCTGCTAGAGTTAACGAGAGAGCACTACCCCTCTCACCAAGAAGCTGACATGAGCCATGGTTGAACTCACAACCTGTACGTTACGAGCCGAGTACTGTACCACAGAGCACAGAGCTACACGGTCCCTTTTCCCATGACTAATAGTCAACATATTTCTAGATTCATAGAAACTGCTAAAATAGGAAAACTGGTTTTTACATTACACTGCTGATGTTTTGTTATACAATAATAATTATGTGCCATCTAACTTGAGTTTCACTAGTGTTAAGAAGTTAGAAGAAAATGTGCATAATTTTTTTTCTTCCCAGTGCAGATATTACACAGTACCTCAAACTGGTATTTTGAGTCAACATTTACTTCCCATTCACAATCTACAACTCTAAGCTCCTAAACATTAGATTTAAATCTTTGATTGTTTTCACTACCAAGAGTGATAAACCTGCCCATCCCAACTTCACCTGGTGCACACCGTTATTATGCTTCAGGGAGTAGAACCAAAGAGGAAGGTGCAGCACAACATCAGTTGTTTTTTGTTTTTACTTTTGACTCTTCTTGGGGTCCGTGACTCCGTTTCCCTCCGGAAAGAGCATTGTGCGAAAGTTACCAGCTGCTAGTGGGAAGGATAAGATGGCTTTGGCAGAGAGATACCTTTCCTTGCCTGGGAGAGGAGAAAACATGTTTCAAAGTTTGTTCAATTAATATAAATGACCTGTGTGCCTTAGAGAAAAGAAAAGTGAGTTAAGTAATAAAAAAAAAAAAGTAAGCACCAAACATCAAAGGTCATATGGCGCTTTGTTAATTAAGCCAAAAGAAAGACGACAAAGCAGAGAGATCAAGGCAAGGCAAAGTATGGGGATGGAAAGAACGGTTAGTTATAATGAAATTACTAAATCAAATAGAGGACGTGGGTTTGTCAAAGACCAGCAACACCAGAGCCATGGGGTTTAGAGCCATCAGTAATAGCAGGAGTGCAATTGGCACAAGTAGAAAAGATGTTAAAGAAAAAGGGATCGTAAGATGTACGTTGGTGTATCAGACTTGGAAGAACAAAGGTAGAGAGTAGACAGCGGAGCTAATTTCCATGGGAGAGGACTTTTTTTTTTAATAAAATCAACGAGTTGTAAAAATTATAGGAATTGGAGTACTGGGATCTTGGTGAAAGGATAAATTATATAATAGGGATTCACAAGACAATCCAGAAAGTAAAAGATAGTCAAGAAGAGATTTTCTAGTAGATGTAGCTGGAGGTGGGAGAGGAAGATGGGAGAGGTGTAGAAGGAAAAGGAGGAGCAGGAGCAGCAAAAGCAGGAGTACAAAGGAAGAACAGACAGCAACAGTCCTACTGGACCTAACGAGGCTGTTCGTGTGGTTACACTACTACTTTAATATCTACTTGACAAAAGGACAGCAAAGTGGAAGGCTCCTCCTCACCCACCCCTCCCTCCAGTTGAAGCTGGCTGAAGAGGAAGCAAAACCATGTAGTATAGACAAACTATCAGGAATTTATATATTAACCCTTATGGTCTGGCTGACGGATATTTTTGTCGGGACGTAGAGTCCGGCTGACGGAGGTAGGCCTATTTGGCTAAAAAGTAGCTATGACGGAAATATCCGTCAGCCGGACTCTCCGTCCCGATGGAAATATCTGTCAGCTGGACCCTAGGGGTTAAAGTGAGAAAAATAAGACTAATATACGGCTATTTAAAATGCAGGTATGAATTACTCGATCTGGTAAACAGATGCTACGTAAGTGTTTATCAAGTTCTTTCTTATATGATTATAGTGTTACTGTTAACTATTTGTATTGGTAAAGAATTCCAAATAGTCACGATTCTATTAAAAAATGTGCTTCGCTTTGTTTGATCTAGAACGCTTACCAATGATCATCTTGAAACTATTGTTACAGGTAGTGCTTGAGAGGAAAAGGAGGAGGTGAAACTATTGTTACAGGTAGTGCTTGAGAGGAAAAGGAGGAGGAGAAGGAGGAGGAGAAGGAGGAGGAGGAGGAGGAGGAGGAGGAGGAAAAGTCACAAGCTGAGTGATGAGCTGCAGCTGAAACATTGAGGGTGTTATCTGAAGTTGAATGTGGTGAGGTAGAGGATGGGAAAGGGAGTGAGGTATCAATGAAAGTTTTTGTTATAAAGGCTTCAATTTCAGAGATGGTCTCACTAGGGGAAGGAGGAGAGAAGACACTGGGCATAAAAGTTTTCTTGGCAGGAGGCTGTAGGGGAAGACGTTGAAGTGATTAACGATGAAGTGGGATCAGTAAATGGTTTTAAAGGGGAAGCACGGGAGTGCTTGGGTATCAGGGTTTAGAGAAAAGGAGGAAAAAAAAATAAGTCACTGGTACTGAAGGAGCTACAGGGGGGGTAAGAGAAGTGGAAGGTGAAGAGGCAAGAGAGGGGGATGAAGGAAGGGTAATAGCAGTGGAAGAGGTAATTGTGCTAGATGAAAGAACAAGAAGAGTGTAAGAGGAAGAGGTATGAGTGGAGGAAGGAGGATGGGATGTAGCAGTTGGAAAGATAGTCCTAGTCGTGATCTGTGGGGAGTTAGTGGAGATGCATTGAGAGAGAGGAACCTATTGGAAGCCACTGAGACAGGCTTCATGTCTAGCTTCTTTGAGTGTTAGGTCATGCTTGAAGAGGAGGGCAGCAAGCTCCGGTTCAAATTTGTAGATGGTACAGTCTCTGAAGACATTATGTTCTTGAGTGACAGTCAATGGCAATGAAAATAAGTGCCAGACATCAAAAGCCATAAGTCATAAGCTAAAAGGCAGACGACAGAGGAAAGATATAATGGCAAGGCAAAGTATGGGGAAGGAAAGAACAGTTAATTATAGTGAAATGGTTAGATTAAAAAGAGGATGAATTTCTTGAATAATGGCAAAACCAGAGTTAGTTAGCTAATGCAAAAAGAACAAGTGCCAGATATCAGAGGTCATATGGCGCTATACTAATCTAAAAGGCAAACGATATAGCAAAGAGATGATGATAAGGTAAATTATGGGGAGGGAAATGGCAGTTAGTTATAATCAAATGGTTAGATCAAATGAAGGATGTGTGTTTGTTGTAGGAAACAAATTATGTTGTACGAAATGTGGTGATTCTATTAGAATATCATTAAGGTGGGGGGTCGTGATAGATGAGGTAAGTGAGGGAAAGCTGTAGCTCGTGCAGCAGTGTCACAACATAAAAGCAGAATGTGGGGTACAGAAAGGGATATTACAAGTCATACAAAGGGTCGGTGTAGAGTGTGTCATAAGATAAGAGTGAGTGAGGTTAGTGTGGCCAATATGCAATCCTGTAAGTGCAGTCTCCCACCTATTCTAGTGACATGGGTCTGGCCAAGGAGAGACGGATGGTTTAAATGCATGGTTTATTATTCCAGTAGGATTGCCAACAGTTAAATAGAACAGAACAAAAAGAATGGAAATAATCATAGGTTGTAACTTTTGTGAAACATTGGCATCCTTATATAGTAACAGAATCCAACAAAAACAGACTTTATACGGGCATATAGGCGAAATAGCCACTCTTGGATTTCACGAATTAAAGGGTGAATAGTATAGAAGGAGCGTAAGAGGGAGAGAGAATTTTGAGAAACTGAAAATTACAAATGATAAGAAAGGAGCTTTCTCAAAGCTAAGTGAATTGTGTATAGCTCAGTTGTAAGGACACCGGACACGCTTGGTAATTGGAACTGGAAGTGTTGGGATAAGCTATGATGGAAAAGAATGGGTATGGAAAGAAAGGATTTAAATCAAGAAGAAAGTACATACAATTAGAAAGTGGACGTGGTATTTGTGGATGGGAGGAGAAACTACTTAGAAAAAATTGTGGATTAGTGATCTTAGAAGTTGAGAACTGTTGTAGTCTGACAAAACATCGGAGGGAAAGGAGGGTGCGGTGTTGGGAAAGTGATGGCAAGCCTGATTTTGGGGAAGATTGAAAGGTGCCGAGAGTGAGGCGTGAGGCTAAGTGATGGATAAAGTCAAGTGAGTTTAAATAGAGTGGCAGAAGCATCCATAATCAAGAGTGAAGAGTACTAAGGAAACATGCAGGTGAAGTGTTTTTTGATCCGCACCCTAAGATATATGGGAAGTGGGAGAACATTTTCTTTTATGGTTGAAATGTGTTTTTTCCAGTTAAGTCTATAGTAGAAAATGAAGCCTAAGAACTTGGCCAAGGAGCGGGATTGTAATTGAGTTCCATAGAGATAAAGAAGGGTTTGCAGTTACTGTGGGGGAGGATGAAGAAAATTAAGCAAGATTTAGTAGCGGAAAATTTGAAACCATGATTAATGGCCCAAGAAGAAATGTTTGATGTGGCAGAATGTATAAGCTGAGTGTTGAGGGGGAGGAGTCAGAGGTATAGATGGCAAGATCTACATAAAGGGATGATCTTACTCCTATCATATCTCCAAGTAGTATCGTAAGCTTTCTCTAAATAGAAGAAGACTGCGAGAATTGACTTTTGATGGGCAAAAGCTGTTAGTATGTAAGTTTCTAGGTGTGCTAGTGGGTCTGCAGTACTCCTAGCTCATTGGAATTCAAATTGGGAAGATGAGATCAAATTTTTTGAATCTCAAAAGCCACATAAGAAGTGACTTTACCATTCTTTCTAATAGTTTACACAAGCAGCTGGTCAAAGTAATAGGCTGGTAATTTTGTGAGAGATTACATGATTTATTAGGCTTCTCGCCATGTGGTGAGGAAATCTCTGTTCATCCAGATTCAATTAAAAATTTCTAGCAAGAAAGCTAAGGATAATGGTGGTAAATGTTGAAGCATAAGGTTGTGAATACCATCAAGACCTTCATAGGTATTATGGCAGGACTTGAAGGCTGATATTAATTCAGAGGAGGAAAAAGGAGCATTATAAGACTCTGTGGATGATAAAAAGGTGATAGGGTTCAGTGAACTATGGAGGAAGATGAGATCCTTTACTGATTTGGCTAACTAAAAAGATATTGGTCTAGAACTGACAAGTGAAAATACAAACAGAGGAGAAGGGTGCATGAGGATGAATCTAGACAAGAAAAGGATTGAGTTCTTGTATCAAAGTGTGTAGGACAGTCTGAGTTGAAAGGTTACAGATAAACAGGTAATGCTCAAGAGTAACCAAGGGAATTCACTACTGAATCTCCCCATAGTGTATGTCGACAATTAAAGTCGCTGACTATCATCAAATGGGAAGGAAGTTGGGAGATAAGGTCGTAGAGGTTATCAAAATCAATAGGATGGGAAGGTGAGAAATAAACAGAAATAATGGTAATCCAACATTGAAGGAAGATTTATAACATAGTACAAATAATAGTAGTTTCTATTTTTTAGGTAAGTATATAGTGTATCATGATGGATAAGAATAGAAGCAGCAGCAATAGAATGAGGAGAATGGATGAAGTGGTCATTAGAGATTGGTGTGGGTGGTTGAACCAAAAAGATTTCTTGAAGGCATATAACTTGAGGTTCATAGATAGATAGTAGATAGCAGAGGTCATTTCTATGGGAGAGGAAACCACACACATTCCAGTGGAGAATGAACATTGTTGAATAATGAAAGAAAGAAAAGAAAATTAACGAGTTGTTATAATGGTAGGGATAGGAGTACTGAGATAAAGAGAGGTGGAGGGATCAGAAATAGGAGGTATAGAAGTAAGGGCAGTATCTGGGCAGGAGGGATTTTGGATTGGGGAATTATGTAACAGGAATTCACAAGAAAATCCAAGAGGTAAAGGATAGTCAGGAGGAGATTTTCTGTTAGATGTAGCTGGGGTGGGTAGGGGTGGTAGGTAACTAGTGGGAAAAGGGTGATGGGGAAGGAGAGGAAAATGGGCGAAGAGTAGGAGTAGGATGAAAAGTAGGGGAAGAGGTTATGGGAGTGGAAGGAGCACAGGAACGACACTTGATGTTTGGTATATGAATACAACGTGGAAGGGGGGTAAGGTTTAAAGTTGAAGGAGTAGAGGTTAGGGTGTCTGGGTTTAGTAGAGAAAAATTATTATTCACTGGCACTGAAAGTGGGTGAGAGAAGTGGAAGAGGTAATTGTGCTAGATTCAAAGTTGCAGCCTCAGAAGAAAACAATGATCTTGGGTGCAGTTTGCACTGATGCGTATTGATGGGCAGTTTGTATGGGTATGGCCAGGTGAGGCACAGTTAGGGCAACGTGCAGTGGATCTACAGTATTTTGCTGGATGTCCAAATCTCCAGCAGTTTTGGCACTGACGTGGGGAGGAATGTAAGGTTTAATCTTACAGAAGGCTACACATATGTATACACTATATGGAAGATTTTTTCCTTTGAATGAAATTCTTGCAATATTTACTGGGCATTGGCAGCGGCCACAAGGATTAATGGTAAAGCAGGACACATGAGTGACATCATGTTCATCTTAAATCAATTCAAAAGGGTCAGAAGAACAGTGGGGCCAACTGATGCCCTCTGGGCAATTTCATTGAGAATGAGAATGATACCAGTGCGAGTGTTGAGTTGGGTGTCAGGGGATACTGGAAAAGTTCCCCATCAAGATCTTTTAGGGTGAGCATAGCTTCAGCTTGGGATTCTGTGTCAACAATGACTAGATAAGATCTGTCAGGTCGGGTGTAGAAGGTTCTCCTTCCAACCTGTCTTTGGATGCATTTTTGGAAATTAAAAGTTTTTTGAGTATGGAGTATGAGTAGGGATATGGAAGTATTTGTTCCATTGGCGAGGACCAAAGAGGATGGATAAAGGAAGATGATTAGTGGTAATGGATGGATGTGGCCGAGGGTGAAAGAAGGAGAGGACAGTCTGGGTTATAGAAGAGGGAGAGGTCGTAGTAAAAGGATTGAGTTCTTGTATCAAAATGTGTACGATGATCCGAATTGAAAATAGAAAGGTTAGAGATAGACAGGTAACGTTCAAGAGAGCGACCAATGCAATTTACTACTGAATCTCCCGATAGCGTAGTTATAAAAATCAATAGGATGGGAAGGTGAAAAATAAACAGAAACAATGGTAATCCAACATTGAAGGAAGATTTATAACATAGTACAAATAATAGTAGTTAAAATTTTTAGGTAAGTATATGGTGTATTATGATAGATAAGAATAGAAGCAGCAGCAATAGATACATTTTTTGAGGTGCATTCCCCAGTGCACTTGTTAGTTTAAAATTTTCATGATTGGCCATGGTGAGCCGAATGTAAGTGGGGGATATAATTGGTCTGCCCCCATAGCCCCCATGGAGAGTAAGGGCAATGAAAAAGGGAGGATATACTGTGCCCATGGCACCCTCAGGCACCCTCCTGAGAAGTAAAGAAGAGGCTGGATATGTGAGGGGACACAAGATAAAAGTGTTAAAAGGAATTTACTTGAACACAAAAAAGTACAATTTCCCTAGAGAAACACAGATGCTTTGAATGGTCTGAAAGAAGTGATAATGGCAAGGAATGTACAACTAAAGGAACGACTGGACAAATATAGATATGGAGACAGGACCACACAAGTGTAGCTCAGGTCCTGTATAGTACAGCTAGGTAAACACACACAGACACATTTAACTGGTTGGTATAACTTAGGTTACACATGCATAATAATAATGAAATTTCCCATATAGTTATTATTAGTTACAAACCATTAGTTAGAGGCACTATAGCATCAATCATGCTCAGTATATTACTGGCATAGTCATTAATCATACTCAGCTAGTCCTACATAGACAAGAAATAAATTATTATATGTCTATTGTTGAACAGACGTTCCCCAACCAATCAAGGCTCAGTTTTGTTGGCAAAATTTACTCTCTTCTTTAACTGTTTGGTCTTCCTTACTCTTTCTATCTATTTGGGTCCGGTCACTCAGCTTTCTGCTACATCTGTTGTGAGTTCAAGCCACATGCCACCTCCATTTTTACTGTACTTTTTAATCTAAAACTCAATACCTACACTTAATCCCATACCTTCCTTGCTCTTAAGTCATGTATAAATCAAAACCATAAGGAAATAAGACTCAAAGATGATCAACTTAAGCAAAAAATAAGGAGCTTTTAACAAATGTTCACACGAGGATAATTTATTAATATTTTTGGCTCACTACTCATAAAAACTAACTAAATACAGGAGCCATGGAAGTCCACAACATGTAATTGTAATTCTGTCATAAGACATTGCGGTCAATGATATAGGTTACTTTGCATTCTGCTTTCTCCTAACTATTTAGTCAGGCACTAAGGAGAAGTGCAGCCCTAACAATTCATCATCCAACATTGCATCCCACTACCAATTTATGAGCAATATTCAGTACATCACTGTTGAAGAGCTCTCCAGAAACATAGTACTAGGTAAATTTGTTTGATTTAAGATTTATATCACAGGATGAACAGCTGAAAAATAAGTACATCTTGATATTGTGCCTAATTCACAACAATAAAATCCACTATACAGTGTCAACTCATGGACAAAAACTATCATAAAATTATAATAAAATATTAAGTAAGAACTATATTTCTTATACTGCTTGTCCTCAGTGAAAGCATTATTGATGAACTATTTGATGTTCATAATAATACCAAACCAAACATAAATATGAAAGATGCTGGAACTAGATTATAATTAACACAATGAACCAAATACAAATTTTTGTGTGACACAGAATATCATATGGTGTCAAACTATCTTTTCTCAATAAAAAAAATTAAATAACACTGTTGTTATATGTTAACCAAATCATTAAATTTGATTATCACATACGATGCAACAGCAATTTGTCATAATGAATGAGAAAACTTTAGGCTCACTTCCAAATACTTGTCCATTGATATATACTTTTATAACATTTAAAGGATATGAAAATACCTTTACATTATGAACCTTATTAAAAGGACATGAATATACCTTTACATAATGAACTTTAAGTAACAAATAATATTTTGTTGGTTAAAATGGAAAGTCGGGTCATTTATCATCAAAACAAGAACATCAACAGCAATATTACATGCACACACAAATAGGCAAGCACACAGACTAATTTCACACACACACGCACAAACTCCCATAGCTTCAATCCCTGCTCTGAAGGAGTAAAAAGTTTCAACACATTATGATAAGACTGTCAAGTGGTAACTACAACCTTGTGGAGCAAGCGGCTCTTGGGTACAAAACAAAACACAGCATCAGGATTCTTTACAGGTGACTCAGCAAAATTTAAATTCTTAAAAAGATTTTCTTTCATTGTATCATGCACAGTATTAACAAATGATATTTGAATAAATAAATAAATAAGTAAAAAGAAGACGACATAGTTGCATTGAAATTACTTGCTGTCTGACTTCACTTTAATAATGGCGGAAATAGACTGACCAATTCAATAGCTGGACTATAATGAGCAAATTCTTTTATACTTAGGGTAATAAGGTCAACTAACATTTCTCTCTCCAATACTAAGCTATTATACAAAAAAAAATTGATATTCCATAATAAGGAATGTCTAGTTTCCTCTACTAATAGTTAGCATAATATTTGTGATTCCCAAATAATCAAACAAATATGAAAAGTGAAAATTCCTTGAGTATTTCCGGAGGTTCATACAAACTTATGACAATATTTAAACTCAATATATAAATCATATTAAGAGTCATTCATATAATACAACCCAAAAGGACCATACTCAGCCTTTACTGCAGGTTCTACACATCCATCTGACAAAATTAATGCAAAAACAAATGAAAGTATTTGATGCACTCTAAAGTACATAAATACAAGAAAAGTTTACTCTTCTCATGAAAGATTTTCAAATCCTTGAAAACATTCTGACAGAAAACAAAGAAATTAGTAAAATTGTATATCATTGTAGGAAACACTCATATATTTTAAAACAGAAAATCAGTTGTTATTATGAAGGCTTGCTGGTACACTTTTCTCAATCACTTGAAAATGTATTGAAGTTGAAAAATTTTGGGGAATCATATATACTAAAACATTATTCAAGCAAAAAATACAGCAAAACATAAAAAATTGCTAAACATAAAAAATTGCTAAACAGGTTTGCTGTATTGGACTGAAATTGAGAAGTGAAATTCATATAGGTTACCTAGGTAATCAAAATCTGTTAGTCCTTCCTAGGGCGACGCCGGCGGACTTCTGGAGAGTTTTTGAGGTCTTCCAGATGTTCCTCTTCCTCCTCACCAGCCTGGGAGTCCTTATCCTCTTCAGCTTGAGAATCTTCCTTTCTTTCATCATTATCATCATCATCATCATCTACCTCATTGTCACTCCTACCTCCTTGAGTAGGCTCTCCTTGGGCTGCTTCCTCTTTCATGTTAGGTTCTGCTCTGACATCTGAATCCTCCACCAAATCTTCTTCCTATTAAAGAATCCTTGAATTAATTGAATCCACCAAGTTAAACTTAGTGTATGTTGGCATCATTACCAATGAGGTAAAACAGAGGTGCAAGGTTGCAAGATTGACACATACATTGCTATCCCGTGGGTATTAGGAAGAAAGGTTAGTAACTAGGAGGGGTACCCCTCTAAGAGGCAGTATTTCAGGCCATACCCACCTTCTTGTAACGAGGAGGCCGCAGGGTACATTAGGTGTCACCTTTTATCTTTTTAATCTGACAACTAGGACTGCTTTCAGGGTAACACTGCATTGAACTAGCCAACCATCAATTGTCACGTGAGAGGTGAAAGAAAGTAACTAACTGTCATATTATAAGAATGAAAGAGCCGAGATAATTAGGGTTGTATATTTCAATCCAAATGGTTTGAAAGTTGAGAGAAAGAAAGGAATGGTTGTTGAAACTTGTCTGAGAAAGAGGTTTAGGTCTGAGTGAGACCTATCTCCCTTCTTTCCATGACAACACTAACATCTTGTGCATCCACTCAATCACAGTCTCTCCTCTATACTTTAACATTTCAGGTGTAATCCCATTCACTCTTACTATGTACCTTCCTTTTTACAAATTTCCAATTGGTTTTATCACTTCCTCTCTTTAGATTTCCTCTTGAACATCCTCTTACCTATATATCATTACCATACATCTCATAGTTGCCTCCCCTTCACTCTTAACATTCACTAATTTTTTAAAGTATCCATCTTCCTTTCACAATGCCTCTTTCTCTCTCAGCATCCTTTCATCCACATCTTTCAACTCAAACCCTTTGTTGTGCATGTTAATTTTTATCTTCTCATCCTTGACTTCCTTCCAACATAATCTTTTATCCTTATATTTCTCACTACAACTCTAAAGATAGCTTGGCATTGGTATGCTTTAAAAATATGATTATTTTTCAAGGGTAGTGGAGGAATTGTATAGAAAATTGTATGGAAATAATGATAGGCAAACGAAAGACCCCAGAATGGAAACTATGAACATTAAAGTACTCCACGTAAACACAAGTGAAACAAGAAGGCACTAAAAGGAATGAGCAGGAGCTAATCAAGGATGCAGGCAATTTCTTACTACACAAACTTGCAGTACTTTTTACCAAATGCTTACAAACCTGTTCCGTACCAAGTACTATACAAAATACTATACAAATACTATAATAATAATAATTCACATGCAAGGAGACTGCAAATATCTAAAAAAAAAAAAAAAAAAAAAAAAAAAAATTGTCCAATAAGTCTACTGTCTGTGGTATACAAGCTTTTCACAAATAAGACTAGTGCAATGCTGGACTCAACCAGCTGAAAGAGCAAGCAGGATTCAGTAATGGTTATTCAACAACTGACACATCCATGTCTTTAATGAAGTAATTGCAAAATATGCAGAGTACACTAAGCTGTTATGCGTGACTAGGATACTTTATGATACTACTAATAAATTAAGTGGGAAAAAATTCAAATCAATTAAATTTTGTCGTCATTACCGACTTAAAAAAATTAGAAGAACAAACAAAAATAAGTAGAAACAAATCCCACCTGTCGCCATACCCTATATAGAGGACAGTAGGAGAAATAGAGCCAGGGGGTGGAGGTCCAATATAGCATTAGAGATGTCTTGACAATCCTCTTTTGAAAGAGTTCTAGTCATAAGCAGATGGAAAAACGGACATAGGATGAGAGTTCCAGAGTTTAACAGTGTAAGGGATGAAAGAGTGAAGATACTGGTTAACTCTTGCATTAGAAAGATGGACACACATATCTTACTTACATCATCATCTGCCTTCTGTCCAGCACTGGTGACAACTGTAGATGGTCCTGGTGCTTTTGGTGGGAACACAAAATCAATGATGCACACCAAAATCTGAAAGCAAGGAAGTTATTCAATCATATCATTTAAAGACGGCCAAATAAACATAGATCATTAACCTTGCAGAAACTACTTCCAATTGTAAGTCTTCCCAGAGTAGAGAGAACAACGCCAGGCCAGGGGACACACAGGACTTATTGGTGGAGCCGACGCTGTGTGGTAGTAGAGAGTAGCAGAGAGTTGGGCCAAGACATGAATGAGAGGATTGTACGAAACCAGGAGACAGGCAGGATGTGCTGGCGGTGATACAGTGACAATAAACATTGGCCAGGTGAATTGGGTGTTGTGCTTATGTGCCAGGACAAGTGTTAATGTAATGCTAGGTGGTGCTATAATCATGGACACTCTAATCTGTGTGTTTCCCTTCAGTCCTGTAGCCAGTAAGGGTGTTCCACCTTTCTCCTCACAGGCAGCAAGAAGCAGAAGCCATCCTCCTACTAACCCATGTACACTGACCCTGTGGGAAGTGTATTGTTACTAACTCATCCCTGGGGCCTCACGCCTCTCTGCATCCTGGGCAAGAACCTCCCTAAGTGTGAGGGTGTAAATTTTATGAGCACAGCATACCTGTAACACTATACCAAGCTCAAATATGGTGCGGGAAAGACTGGGTGGCCTAGTTGTGTGAGTTTGCTACTGAGGCATCAAGGCGCTGCAATTGTAAACAAATGCCTGTAGTGTGATGCGCTCTAGCCAATGATCTTTTCCACAAGTACACAGTGATCGTAAATCAAAAAAGTAAAACAGATAGATCGTATACGCAAAATATTGCAAACCGAGGCATCGTATAACGCAGGTTTATTGTATATCAACCATAGACACATCACACATCCTTGTCTCAACCTGACTCCTATAGGAAAACTTTCACTTATCACTTACTTCTCAATCCATTTTCATATACGCACTTACCTCTTTATAAAATGCCTTTATTCCTGCCAATAACTGTCCTCCAACACCATAAATTTTCAGAACATTCCAAAGAGCTTCCCTATCAACTCTTTTAGATGCCTCTTCTAGGTACATGAAGGCTACATATAGTTTTTCATCCTTCCCTAAGTACTCCTCTACCATCATTCTAATTGCAATCATCAAATCTACATATCCTTTTCCATCCATAAAACCTCCCAGCTCCTCGTCATCCTTTCCTTCAGTTACATCAATCTTTCCGTTAGGACACTAAGCAAACTTATCCTTCTATGATTATTACTCATCTTTACTACCTTTATCTTTATGCAGGGGTATAATAATTGCTTTTTTCCATTCATATGGTTGGTTTCTCTGTCTCCATGCAAGGTCACATATCAGACACATCCATTACACCATTATTTCTCCTCCATATTCTAACATTTCTGCAATTATTTCATCCATGCCTGCAGCTTTGACACACTTAAGTTTGTCTATTGCTTTCTTTGCTTCCTTTCTATAAACACACACACTTTTCACCTGCTTCCATACCCATGCTTGACACCATAGCTTCCCTTTGTCTTTTCATTCATTAAACGTTCAAAGAAACTATTCCATACTTCTTTCACCTCCTCCTCTTTATCACTAACAAACTCCATATTTTCTTTTAATTCTCACACTGACACCTCCTACTCCTCTCTCTTTCTTAACTTCCTTCCAAAATAATTTCATAATTTTGTTAAACTTCTCACTCAGCTTTGTACCAAACTCTTCATATACTTTCCTTTTATTCTCTTTCACTAACTTTTCAACCTTTCTATTCTAAGACATACTCAGTTTTCCTTTTCATTCATATCTCCTCTGCCACCTGTTCATTCAACATTTTCATAACTGGCCAAGGTGAGTCAAATGTAAGTGGGGGGGATATAACTGTTCTGCTCCCCATAACCCCCATGGGGAGGAAGGGTAAGGAAAGAAGAAAGGTATACTGTGTCCATGGCACCCTCAGGCTGTTCATGACTGATCTCATAGTTAGCTTCTTATCCTCTTAGCACGGTTCTCATACTTTAGAAAAAGAAGGGGATAGTGGGAGGTAAGCAAGAAAAGACATATGAAACAGGGAGAAATAAAGGTAGAAAAAGGCCAAGTGAAAATGGGTTGGATCAGATACTGAAGTCCGAGGGTGTAGAGGAGGCTAAAAGAGCTCCATGACAGCACTGGACCACACTCTCTGGTCCTGAAGCCCCTCCACAGCAACAATGGGCTTGGAAAGTGAGGCTCCGTGTTGTTATGAGACATACTTTAAAAGGCACTAATAATCATGGCATCAAACAGATTTCTAAGTTTATCATGCATTAATTGCTTTTTTAATTGTAGTATAAAAAAATAGCTCAGTGGCAAATTACAATTGTTTTACATTACTATATGAATGAATGTTTTCTTCTATCTATCTTTATATAACACTTGTCCCTAACGACATGTTCCAGGGATGGCAATAGCAGAAGAGTATCCATTTATCTCTGCCTTTATATTCCCTCATTACATGCTTAAAGCCTCTCTCCCCTTCTCTCACACACTGCATATTGTAAAATCTATCTCACCATTCTAATGTGCCAAAATTCAATATAGTTGTTTTATAGCATTCTTTTCAACCAGAGGTTTTAAACTTTCAATACCAATTTGAACATCTGTCAACCATCATCTTAAAACTAGCATTACTTCAGCCAAGCCAGATGACACCTACCAGTCCCAGGAGTGCACCAACAAGGATGGTGGCAAGGGCAAACACCAGGTAGGAGCCCCAGGTGGGTAGGCCATATTCCTCCACTAGTACTGAGTGGACAGAGCGCAGCACCATGGACAGCTGAGAAAAATACAACACCACAAGTGAGAATAGAAATTATCCTAACAGTAGCTATATGAATGTTATGTCAAAGCATATACTGGTGCTCAGGTAAGATGTAGAATACTATTACATAACTAGTAATATGTTGAACAAAACATTTGAGAGAGGTGAGAAAAACTTTGCTATGTATAGAAATTGATTTCCCCCCCAATATAAAATATATTATGTGTGATCTAAATGTGACTACATTACATCTGTGAACATAAATATACATGAAAACTTTTTCTAAAATTTTAATCAGGATAGTCATATACATACTGCTTTCTAGGTACAAGGTGAACATGAGTAAGATGAAAATGGAAATATATATGAAACTGGACAAATACAATGATTTTTTCCTTTAATATAAGATATCAAATTCCCACAAGGCAATATAATATTCAGTAACATGGTACCTTTACATGGTGCTAACAAACAGAAATCCCACCACCATGGAAGTAACAAATTTTTTCAAGTTTTCTATAACCAAAACATTAATGATTACTAAATTATAAGTTTCTTGTCTCTGAGACCCAGGAATTTACACTGTTTCTGTATTCCGTACATGCTACTAAGGAGTAAACAAGGGGAGAAGGTGAAGGACAGGGAACAATTCCTATATGAACTCAGTATCTATATAAACAATAAAATAAGCAAAAATGTACCCGTACAAATCTTTGAATACCTATTATAAGTCTGCTGGTGTAGTGATTAGTGTACTCTGCTCACAACAGAGACATCTGGAGTTTGAATCCCACAGTGAAATGGGTTTGAGTCATTTCATACAACATTCCTTGTGCACCTAGCAGAACCAATATATTTTAAGGGAGATATCAACTGGCTTTACAGATACAAAAGTTAAAGATTGTTACTTGTTTTCTGGTAGGAGTGAAAGGCTACCAATCCCGCTCTTCTGCATGTGTAAGTGGTTTTGCCAGAATAGAAGGTTAACTATCAATCAATCCTGTGGATGCTTCAGCTTAGAA
>JAPQNM010000044.1:22713208-22715708 GCA_029783475.1 Metacarcinus magister | reverse complement strand
TGCTATAATGTAATGTTTACTTTATTAAATGTGATATGTAAACAATGAAGCATTCATTTAGGCGAGTGGTGATCACAAACAAGCACACTGCACTTAACCCTTAAAAGATTGGCCATCATTTCCGTAAGTAAACACTCCATGATTTGCACATACAGCCATTGTTTATGAAATCAGGCTTTTGTAAGCTAATAATTTTGAATATTTGGTGCAGATCTCACTGGTTCTGTCGCTTGTGCTGTAGGGCAATCTGACACTTGTTGACTTCAGATAGGACCATTAGTAATCAGAGCAACCATGGAGCCTTGACAAAGCCCTTTACAATAAAATACAGGAAAACATCATAACAAGTCTAGAGAAAAGGATGTTGATGACAATGCAAACACTGGAACTACCTCAATTTTTTCATGAATGTAATTTGAAAGTTAAGATTATTCAGAGCGAATTGCTGGCAGTGATAATGAGGCCATCTCAAAGCTGTCTGGAGTACAATTTCGTGCTGGCAGATCACAAAATAGCTCTTTCATAACACCTAGAATGACCAACTCAATGTATTGCAATTTTGATTTCAAAACTGTGTTCAATGAGTTAATGACTTCTTTCATTATGAAAAAAATGTTAACAGCTGTTTTCTATGTTGCTTTGAGAAAATTTATTTAAGGGTTAAGTGTTTTTTTTTGGTACCACTTTGCTAAACAATAATCTACTGTATCCAACAAAATCAAATACAATGATTAAATCGAAGCAAAGAAGGACTTTTCCTGATGCTGATAATTTATTACAGAGCAATAAACTTTCGCTAACTCTGGCAGCCTTGACTCATTCAAAACAAAGAACATTAACCTTGCCGTAACTGGAGAAGTCTATGTGAAAGACAAACTATAGCTGAAATGTACCATAAATTGGATGTGTGACCTATGCAATTCTGAACCTTTATATGTAATATCAGTCTTAATATTGCAAAACAATTTTACTTTCAAATCTTGAATACAAAAGAGGAAAATTAGTCTGAAAGTTTGTTATAACATGGGCTTTGAGAGAGAGAGAGAGAGAGAGAGAGAGAGAGAGAGAGAGAGAGAGAGAGAGAGAGAGAGAGAGAGAGAGAGAGAGAGAGAGAGAGAGAGAGAGAATATGTATCAAACAGCTTAACTCAACTCTTCGATTGATATATCAATCTATATACCTGGCTGTTATCCCCCTAAAGAGAGGCAGCAGGGACAAGGCAAACATCTAAACACCCATGCACACATACACACTACCCTCACTTGGCCCTGAGCCCCTAAGAGAGGAAGAGAAGTACATCCCACCCAAACACTGTGCATCAGGTCAATCATGCAAACGAGGGCGAGGGCGGTGGTTGTATCCACAGCAGGGTGCTAAGGTTTACTCTCGCCATATCATATTTAACTTATGCCCTCTCTCTCCATGCACCCGATATGATCCAAGGGCCTCACCAGATGCACGAGAACCTCCAATAAGGGTTGTCAAGGCTGCATCATTACTCATGCATTCACCACTTCATTTCTATCACACACAATCATCCTTCCCTACTCCACACACATTCCTCTTTCATTCATAGCTCTTTTCACACTGTCCATCCATCCATCCTGTTTGAGGCCTTCCTCTCAACCGTACACTTCTCACATTGGATCCTAGAATTCTTTTTATCAACTGGTCCTCCTCAATTCTCTTCAAGTGTCAATACCGCCTCAACACATTCTGCTCTGCTATTTCCCACTCTTACACATGCTCTACTATTCACAAACTTTTCACACCTTTCAGCAGTCTGTCACTTTGCCCATACAATCATAGGACATTGCATGAGCTATCCATACCAATCCTGTCATATACTTTTTTGAAATCCCTAAGAGCCCAAAATATCTTTACCTTTTGCCAAAAACTTTTCACACACCTTTATCACAGCAAACACCTGATCCACACTGCTTCACCTTCTTCTAAAGCCAAATTGCTTCTCACAAATAACATCACCTGCACCCACTCTGATTTTCTTTATCAGTACCCTACCATACACCTTATCTATTACACTAAACAGACTTATACCCCTAAAACTAGTAAACTCATGTTTATCGCATTTACAAGGAAACTAAACATGCATTCATCCAATCCACTGTTACCATCTGGTCGAAAACACACCTTTAACAATCTTACTAACCACTCAAATCACATTTGTACTGCCATTTTTCAACCATTCTACAGCACACCCATCCAACACTGCAGCTTTCCATGATTGCATTTCCTTTGCCAACCCTTGTGCATTATTAAACAATCCTAACAACTTTACTCCAATTTCCCTTCCCACTGCAACAAACTCAACCTCTCTATCTTCCTCTACATCTAACAGTCCTTCAAAATACTATGCCCATTCTCCTTAACTACTTCCTTTTCAACCAACAATTTACCATCCTCTGTCTTCACCTTTTCTATATTTCCAGATGTTCCCTTCCTTATCCTCTGTACATCCTTCCACAACATCTTACATATT
>JAPQNM010000044.1:22703208-22708208 GCA_029783475.1 Metacarcinus magister | reverse complement strand
CTCATAATAAATATTTAGTAAAACACGATGAATCTATCAGGGTTTTGGCCATTCTATAAGAGTAACCCTCAAAACAATGGAAGAATGGGTCACCTGGCACGGGCTTCCCTCCGTTCGTGGAAAATTATATTCTAAAATTACAGTATCAAAACTACTACTAAGTCTAAGGAAAAACGTACTGAAAACAGCCATTACCAAACTACTGGTATTTAATTATATCAGGAAGCGTGAATGAGAATTATTTTAGCCAATTTACAAATTATCATAGTATTATTTTACTTATTCACTTGGTGACTGACAGAGGAACCCTTCAGCAATACATACTTCTTGAGAGGACAGCGAGGAAGAGACTGGACCTTCTGTTCGAGAATAAGGTAGTTTCATTTGCTTTGAACATAGTTCTGTTATCTGGCAATATACATACGCAAATAGTATGCTAAGTTAGGTTAATTTCGGAGATATCAAATGTTTTCTATGAGCAGAAATCAGAGGTTGTTGCAGGTACACAATGACATTTTCTTCCCTAGACATATGCAATTTTCTTCCCTAGCTTCTATCCCAGGAAGAAGTGTGTGCTGTGCAGTTGTGTGACCATCAGTGCATTGCATGTTCGTGAATGTCATTGTTAGGTGATTCTAGGGTAAATATTAAGAAGTACACTAGTCTCACACTGCTGGATGAAACCATTTTTTCTGTTAGATTATTGTGTTTTGAATGAATCTGATTGTGGTTCCAATTGCAAATCAGTTTTTTTATATGCCACCCCCTCCCCCATGGCAGGCAATGATTTGCGACAAAAACAAATCAAATATCAAAAACAAAACACCAAAATCTACATGAAAAAAATAGTTTCGTCCTCTTAAAATACCTAACTTAATCTAACCGATGCATATATATGGGATTCAAAGTGTTCAGAATGACAAGCTCTATCCTATGAAAGATGTAAAAACTGCTGCTGTGACTGGTGTACTTCTGGTTAAGATTTGGTTCTCTAACCACTCGATATCTCTTTACCATTATAATGCAATGCAAATTCAGCCTCAGAAACTTATTTAGATCACCTTAAACAGTAATGCTGCTGAATTACAGAAAAAAATATGAATATTCAATATTTCGTAGAAATATTGAAAATTTTAGCGGCAATAACACGCCATTGGTATGGTCATGGTGTGACTCGCCTCATCATCCTCACTCTTGGTTCCTTTGTGCTCTGGCAATAAGGTGCCAATGTACTCTATGTACTTATTTAGCAGAGCGCACACTAAGGATGAAAGAGTTCATCACTTCCTTAAGAGTGCTGGTGAAATCTACCCCCACGCAAATTCTGCATAAGGTAAAGTTGGCTCAAGTTTTGAAGCTCTAATCTACTTATAACAGCTTAGGTTTGGTAATGTTATGTTATGTTATGTTTGGTTATGTTTGGTTTGGTGGTATTTCTTTATAACTAATGCTTGAATGATATCGATATAAATATTAAGTCATACATATTATACATAGTGTACTCAATACATCTGTAAAGGTTTCAGGCGGTGCTCGTCATTATTTACCTCGCAAAGTGTCTTTGAAGTTAGGTACCTCAAAAATTTTTCAAAGTCCACACCTCTTCTGCATAATTGCTGGTTGGACAATATTGATATAAATATGAAGTCCTATATATACATATTATACATAGTGTACTCAATACATCTGTGAAGGTTTCAGGCAGTGCGCGTCCTTATTTACCTGGCAAAGCGTCTTTGAAAAATGTTCTAATTCCACACCTCGTTGGGGGTATCTGGTTCGGTTATACAAGCTTTTTATTTACTTTACCCAAGAACTAGGTTTTTCATCTTAGATTTTTTCCGGAGTGCCATAAATGGCCTATATTTCCTTCCCCCACACTAAAACCCCGTTTTCCCAAGTGGTCCCCAAGCTTGTTGGCTATAGGAAGAAGATGATAGGCGACGAACAGTAGTTATGCAGATTTACTGGTTTGGCCGCTATAATGTTTATTTTTCAATATTTTTATGTAATATTAAATATTCGTATTTTTGGCAAATCTGCATAACTACTGCTCGGACGATATCAAAATAAATATGAAGTCCTACATACTATAGTTATATAGTGTACTCAACACATCTGTGAAGATTTCAGGCAGTGCTCACCATTATTTACTTCGCAAAGCATCTTTGAAGTTATGTTATGTTAGGTTATGGTTAGGTTAAGGTTAGATTAGGTTATGTTAGGTATGGTTTGGTTCTGTTATATAAGCTTTTTATATTTTATTACCCAAAAGTTAAGCATTTCACCCTAGATTTTTTTCCTGATTGCCATATATGGCCTATATTTGCTTACAATGACGAGCACCACATGAAACCTTCACAGGTGTGTTGAGTACACTATGTATAGTATGTAGGACTTCATATTTATATCGATATCATCCGAGTAGTAGTTATGCAGATTTACAGTATTTTTTTTTCCTGTAATTCAGCGGCATAACTGTTTGAGGTAATCTAAACAAGTTTCTGAGGGTATTATTTTACATCTTCACCAGAATGCTTTAGAGAATTCAGAGTTATATTAATACATTACCTGATGAATTCTGAAAAGGTTTTCTTAATTACATTTTCGTCGCAAATTCCTAGTTTGTGAGATATTCAATGTTTTCTATGAGACCTTCTCTTCGAGAATAAGGTAAAGTTTAGTTTGGTTTAAACAAGAATGTTATTTGTCAATGTAGGTTAAGGTTTAGTTAGGTTAGGTTATGTTAATTTAGAAGCTATCAAGTGTTTCTATGACAAAGTCGGTGGTTGGACGAGATGCAGACGCCATATTTTTTCATAGCCACACGCCATTATGGTGAAGATGTAAAAATTTACCTTTCTGAGGCTTAATAATTCAGTGCATTATAACGGTGAAGAGATATCGAGTGGCTAAAGAACCAAATTTTTACTGTACTGCTAATTATATTACAGTTTAAGCCAATGCACAACTTCATTATCCTGGACTTACAAATGTTTAAAAATAATTATTCAGGACATTTTTGCTTGTGTAAAGTTTTGGTAAAGATTCGGAAGACGACCCAATCTACTTTTTGGACAAAGCAATTTTTTTCTAATAGATTTTGAATTAATCTGATGTTTGTTTGTTATGCCATGCAATTTTTTTTCTTCTTTTCTTTCACCAGGGTATAAATTGCCACAAAATAGTCAGATCAATTAAAAAAACATCAAAATCAATGAGAACAATTGCTTTAAGTAATCCTAAGCAAACCTAACATAAACTAAGCAAATCTAATTAAACCTAACCTAACCGAAGCAAACCTAACCGAACTTAACGTAACCAAACCAAACCTCAACTAGGTAAAGATTCATAAGACGACCCAATAGGTTAGGTTAGGTTTAATTAGGTTTGCTTAGGTTATTTTAGGTTTAATTAGGTTTGGTTAGTTTTAATTAGGTTTGTTTACGATTACTTAAAGCAATTTTTCTCTTATTGACTTTGATGATTTTTAATCAATCGGACTTTTTTTGTGGCAATTTTTACTTTGGGGAAAAAAAAATTGCCTGGCATAACAAACAAACATCAGATTAATTCAAAACACGTCAATATCTATCAGAAAAAATTGGTTTGTCCAAAAAACAGACTAGGTCGTCTTTCGAATCTTTACCTGTAATTTTACCGTACTGCTTAACAAATACCGATTCTGGCACCTTGTTTTTATCGTAAATCACTGTATTTCGCCTTCCCCACCCAAGAACCCAACATTCCCACAGGTCCCCAGGCTTGTTGGGGGTGATGAGAATTCTTAAAATGTATGCATTTGCCACGGAAATTAATGTCAAACTCATTCGAAATGGATCAAAATCTATACGAAAAGTGTTATTTACATCCCGGTACATTATGGTGAAGAAGTAAAAATTTACCATTGTCACGTAAGTTTGGAAGCCATGCCATGAAAACTGTTTGGTGATAACGCCTCCAGAAATATCAATTCCATCTAGTCATAGCAAACACACTTAACCTAATTGACAACACATACAGTTAACAGGTAAATTAATAACACTGATGAATCACCGAGGTCGACAGGTTCACCACAACCGGAAGGAAGTTGTACCATCATACTTACAACTCCACCATCCACTCTCCCTCCAACATCTGATGCCAATTGTCTTCATCGAGCTCTATAACGCCAGATTTAGCAGTAATCTGGCCAATAAGAATGAAAATAGCCAATGAAAGGAAGAGCGTGACTCTCCGCCTGTCAGCCGCCATGTTGGTGATGACGTCACGCCCAAACAAAACGTACCGAGCGTTCATTGGTTCTGGCACAAGACATTTCTCGCGCTCCTTTTTAATTTATATTATATTCTATCTATAGTCTCTGACGCCTTGTTCCCTTCAGGGAGGTCCCCCAAGGCGTCCCACTGCAGAAGAGCCTCTACCTCTCCTTATCCACACTCTCGCTAGTTCAATTTCTCCCCCTCTATCAGCAACTCTTTCACGCATGTACTCCTTCATCCTATTCTTCCATCTTACATAAGAATACAAGGAAGCTACAAAAGGCCCGGAGGCCTGCACGATGTAATTCCTGTTGCTCCAATACTCCCTTATTACTTACAACCACCTCTCATCCCCATCCATAAAGCCGTCTAGTCTTCTTTTAAAACTCCCTATCGTCTGTGCACTAACTACCTGCTGACTGAGTGTTCCAATCATTCAGCACCCTATTTGTAAACCAATTTCTATCTATCTCTTATTTAAATCTACATTTTTCCAGTTTGAATCCGTTACTTCTTGTTCTATCCTGGCTACTGATCGTAAGAACCTTTCCTATATCCCCCTTATTAAAACCCTTCACCACTTAAATACTTCAATTACGAATCCCCTCTATCATTTAGGTCATCCTTCTCTGCACTGACTAACAATCCTATATCCATTCTATAATACTATGCATAGTCGAGGTGAGGTCTAACTAACGCTAAATACAACTTCAAAATAATCTCAGCCCTTCTACTTTT
>JAPQNM010000044.1:22693208-22695708 GCA_029783475.1 Metacarcinus magister | reverse complement strand
TGCCTACATACAACCTGTTCCAAAGAAGGGTGACCGCTCCAATCCCTCAAACTAACGTCTTATAGCTTTGATTTCCTGCCTTTCTAAAGTCTTTGAGTCTCTCCTTAACAGGAAGATTCAGAGGCATCTATCTGCTCACAACCTTCTATCTGATCGTCAGTATGGCTTCCAACCTGGATGCTCTACTGGCAATCTTCTGGCTTTCCTTACTGACTCTTGGTCATCTCTTTTGGGGGTTTCGGTTAAAATTCAGCTGTTGCCTTAGACATGTCTATCAAAAGCTTTTGATAGAGTCTGGCACAAAGCTTTGATTTCTAAGCTTCCCTCTTTCTGTTTCTATCTTTCTCTCTGCTCTTTCATCTCTAATTTCCTTTCTGACTGTTCTATTGCAGCAGTGGTAGGCGGCAACTGTTATTTCTTTAAACCTATCAATAGTGGTGTTCCACAGGGTTCCGTTCTATCACTCACTCTTTTCCGATTACTCATCAATGACCTTCTCAATCTTACTCAGTGTCCTATCCACTCATATGCTGATGACTCTACCTAGCACTTCTCCACGTCTTTCTCAAGACGCCCAAACCAGAAGTAGGTAAATGACTCACGTGGAGACACCACAGAGCGCCTAAGTTCTGATCTTTCCTTGATTTCAAATTGGGGCAGAGAAAACCTTGTGTTGTTCAAAGCCTCAAAAACTCAATTCCTTCATCTATCCACTCAACAAAAATTTCCAGACAATTATCCCCTCTACTTCGATGACACACACCTGTCCCCCTCTTCTACACTGAACATCCATGGGCTATCTTTTACTAAAACTATAAAATTTAGGTTTCATATCTCTTCTCTTGCTAAATCAGCTTCCAAGAAGTTAGGTGTCCTATGATGTCTCCACCATTTTTTCTCCCCCTACCAGTTACTGACTCTGTACAGGGGCCTTATCCACCCCTGTATGGAGTACGCATTTCACGTATGGGGGGCCTCCACGCACACAGAGTTTAATGTTAACTGAACCTCTACCTCCTGCTTCTATTGCTCCTACTGTCTTATATACAGGGTCTGGTGACAAACGGGAATTTTTTTTAACCTATACCTATATGTATGTATGTGTGTATATATATATATATATATATATATATATATATATATATATATATATATATATATAATCAAACAACTTTTTACATATGCAGTTATATACCTTGACTTACCAGGAAAGGTGGTGGTTACAGATAACTTTCTTCTAAGGCGAAATCATACGATGAGGACTTTTTGTGTATGCCCTGAGATTCATTGAACCATGACACAGATCGAGTGATGCATCATTTCCTTATAACTCCAGTATTCTTGTGTACTTTTTTTTCTTAATTTTTTTTTTATATCTTTGGGCTATAACACCTGTAGGCTATTTACTGCAGGGCTCTTGATGCCCTGTATAAACTTTTGAGAGCCGTGATGTTGATGTTGGTTGACCCTCGGCCGTTAGTGGTGCAGGCAGTATTTTTTTAAGTGACCCCTGAAGTCTTCGGTGCACACGAAGACAAGGTTGATTATCAGCATGCGGGTTTCTTCGGCCACTTGACGATAGCTTGAAAAAATGGCCAAGCTCCGGCGGGATTTGAACTCGGATCATCGAGCTCTCTACTTCCGTGCTTTGATCACTCGGCCACCGCCACCCCAGTGAAAAGCTTGTTTGACCTGTATTTCATGTGTATGGAAATTTCTAGCCAAAAGAATGTTTGGAAGCTATTGTGTACAATGGTACACATATCTCATAAGTGGCTTTTTTGGCTAAACACTCACACTCTCAATAACTCTAGTAAATTGCCGCTATTCGAATTATCAGATTAAGGTAACACTGGGAACTTAGGCACACTTCTCCGGGAAACATCTACTTAAGACATCACAAAGGAAAAAAAAAACTGCAGACACATTATATCACTTTAATATTTAGGACGGAATGCAACACAATTTATTTGTGAATGTATTAACCAACTTTAAATAAACATGCTCAGGAATAAGACATTGTCAGAAAATGTGGACACGGTAAAGTAATGACAAGGGAGGGAGGTATGACAGGTTTATGACAGGAAAAGAAAACTGGAAAAGGGAGGTAGAAAGGAAAAATTACTTCGGAATGTTGTTGATTCACAGCTATTAGCCATGATGGCATGACGGGATGATGAAGAATGGCGATGGCTAAGGAAAAATCATCATAGCAAGACAAAATGGAAATCTGAGCAGTGTTAATAATGCCTGTTGAGGAGGAAGAACAATTTCGCCTGAAAATTGGTGGTTGGAAGATCAGGCCAACTAGACAAGAAGGCCGGTCAGATAAGGTGACTCAAGGCGTTCATGCTTCTCCGGCCTGGCTTTAGCGGGAGTGGGGCCGGCACGGGGCTCCCTCGTTCTACCTAAAGTGAGATCATCATGGCTGGCTAAGCTGTGCAGGGATGAGGCAGCGACTACATTAGTCAGAGATGCGCCAAAGGTGTCAGTGATGAAA
>JAPQNM010000044.1:22675708-22688208 GCA_029783475.1 Metacarcinus magister | reverse complement strand
CACAACACGTCGGCTACACAGACGACATAATCCTGCGGACTACCGGGATACATATGATATTACAACACACACACACACACACACTTCACACAATCACAATGTTGTCATACACACAGGTTTCATGACTGCCATACACTACTTAAAAACACAAAATCAATGAAAACACACACCAGACATACACCATACACACCATAGCCAATGCCATTAAAGAAGCGGGATAGACTGTCGCCATCAACTGGATTCCCTCTCATGTTGGCATTGAGGGGAATGAAAGGGCTGACACACTGGCCAGACAGGGCGCTCAAGAGCCAGTGGTGGACCTTCACATCCCTGCAACTCCCCGTCATATGCTGACAAAGATCAAACATCATGCGGAGACCAGGCGACTTCAGCAAGAGAGAAAGGCTCAGCGAGGAGACGGCATGAGCGCCCGCTGGCTGGGTGCGGTGCAGGCAGGCAGCGGAAGCCAGCAGGTCCCTCAGGGAATGACCAGGCGATGTGAGGTAGTGAGGTCAAGGATACGCTTGGGGTATCCTTACAGGTGGCAAATTGGAATCGCCACACCAGACAATAAGAGACAGTGCACACTTTGTGAACAACGTGAAAGACACACACTAGAACACTACTTACGTGACTGTGGAAAAGTGAATACATTAAAAGGGAGCAATGTCCAGTGTCTTCACCCACCCTAGCTGATTTAGCAGTTCATTTTGTAAATATACTCCTACACCCCGACTTCTGCGTAAATGACAGCTAAAAGAACGGTCTCGACCTATCATACCTGTATATATTTTTGATGTTATACATAATTCATGAAAACTGTTAATTAACAACCACATTATTTCATAACTGTATTACAGTAACTTATATGTAACACAAATGTATATATATATATATATATATATATATATATATATATATATATATATATATGTATATATATATATATATATATATATATATATATATGTATATATATATATATATATATATATATATATATATATATATATATATATATATATATATATAATTGTAATATCTTTTAACTTATATGTGCCAAGAATGGCCTAAGCCATTTATGTCTTTTTCACATGTTAAAATTGTGAATAGAAGTACTGAATCTGAATTTGAATCTGAATATATATATATATATATATATATATATATATATATATATATATATATATATATATATATATATATATATCTTTCTCTCTCTCTCTCTCTCTCTCTCTCTCTCTCTCTCTCTCTCTCTCTCTCTCTCTCTCTCTCTCTCTCTCTCTCTCTCCCCCCCCCCTACAAACACAAACACACACACACACTCACTTACGTATTTAGTGGAGCAGTCCTCGTACGAGAACTTTAGGGCGAACTCCTTGCCCCCAGACGCGTCCAGAAAGCATGGACCGCGGCGGGTGTGGAAGCTCCCCCTCGTATATATTACACCCTTGAAATCCTCTTCTAAGCGGATCACGAAGGCCATGTTTTCGTCTTCGCAGTCCAGCACGACCCTCGAGTAGCCGGAGTCATGAACTCCAATCCTTACATGGTTGCTGAGATCCTTTTTCCATTCTGTTTCGGAAAGAAAAAAATAGTACATAAAAAAGAGGAAAAGTGAGCATTTCATGATAATTCTTGTGAAGGGAGGGGAAAAAGGAACGGGCGTTTCAACTAACATCAAAAGTTCTGTCAAAAATACACTAACCTGATTTCTATACAATACGATACTGATAGTAAAATCTTCTTACATTAACCAAACACACTTGCATTTTGCTACACAAGCAGCGATTAAGGATCCTCTGTGGCATGAAATGCAACAGGTAGCAAAATGGACCTCTTATGCTCAATCTCAGGACGTTATTCTAGCCTGCAAGTGGCGAAGTGTGGGCGCAGTAAGGAGATGCAGTATTCAGAAAAGGTTTAGGTTGGAGCCAACCCTAACCAGTATTGACGACGGCGCATCATTCACCTTGTGGTTAAAATCGTTAATTGAGGAAATGTTTGCTTAACTAAAGTGGGGTTGAAACATTGTCGGCTGTCACACCTCTAGGCCTCACGCCTCGGTTCATTGGTGTGTTGGCACAGAAAGACACCTGCACATAATGGTGCACAAGGTCGGGAGTGTCTCCATTCAAGGAACTCAGTAAGACTGCTGTGAAAACATAGTCGCTGGTTAATTGTAAGTGTGTGACAAGAGATGCAGTCGCCATGCTTCGTGAGTAACAGGAAGCATAAGAACAATTACAACATTAGTGTTGTTTTCTTCTTGCCGCTCACCATAGTTTTTTTTTCATACCATTACTGTTGAGGAAATCCTACCTTCTTATTAAATTTTGTCCTTAATTCATGGCTGAATGATTGAGTGGGTAGTACGGAAACTTGATAGAAAAGGACTCAGTGGAAAGAAGTTATACCACATCGCCCACGGGTTTGGGTTTTGGCGCCCAATTTTACCACGCTCACCTTGTCCTAGACTAAATGCTCAGAAGGTTATATAGCATTTTCACTTATACACATTCATCTGGAGGGAAACAAATTAAGAAGATTCATTTTTACTTTATTTGTTTATTGATCTATTCAGTGACTAAAATGATTCAGGGATAAGGAACCTAACATACAAGTATAGACTAAAACATCTCAATCTGCACTCTTTAGAAAGACGTAGGATAAGGGGAGATCTGATAGAGGTATTTAAATAGGTCAAGAGCTTCAACAGAGGGGATATAAACAAGGTTCTCGTATACCCGCCGCACGATATAATGGCGAAAATGGGGCCCCCGCACTCCCCCCACCCGAAGGCACAGGAATGGTTGAATGTTGGGTGGTGGGCATCAGGGCGGAGTTTGAAAGTACGGAGTCCTTTTGGTCATTTTGGGAGGATAATCTTTATTCCCTAGGTTGTTGTGGTTCCCTTGTATTGTTTGTTTAATTTTATTAGTCCGTCTCTCTCTCTCTCTCTCTCTCTCTCTCTCTCTCTCTCTCTCTCTCTCTCTCTCTCTCTCTCTCTCTCTCTCTCTCTCTCTCTCTCAAATAAATATTTTACTCGAGAAGCAACATTGTCATCCCTCTCCACGAGAACACGTCTTCCATTTGCTGTTTATCTATATTTGAAGCTTATTGTGCATTGCTGGGATCAGTCTCCTCGATGAGATCCCTGAGGATCATTGCTAATTTCCGGGAAGTTAGCTGTTTACCCTCCCTCGAGTAAAAGAAGGATTGGAGTGGAGCCTCCTTTTTGGCATCCACGTATCTCCTTAGAGCGGCAACAGGGCACAAGGGATGCGAAAATTATTGAGGACGCCAAGACGGAACCATCACTGGCTGCAAGCGATGATCTTCTCGCTCGTTCTTAGCTAAGAACTTGGGTGAAGGAGCTAGAGAAACTCTTGAACTGTCCTCAGCCAAGGAAGTCCACTGAGGAAAACGCCTGAGCACCTTAAGTTGGGAAGATCTAAGCTTGGAAGCCAATGCCGTCAAGAAGAGAGCCTTCTGTAGAAGACGTGGTAACGAAGGCTGATGCATGAAGGGAGCCAATTGGAGATAGTCCAAAACCTTCTTGAGAGACCACAAGAGACGCTCCTATTGATGTGGAGGACGTTGGGGGAAGAGGCCTCGCCAAAGGTGAACGACCGTGTCGCCAATGGCCGACGACCTTGTCGCCAATGGATGACGACCGTGTCGCCAATGGCCGACGACCATGTCGCCAATGGATGACGACTGTGTCACCAATGGCCGACGACCGTGTTGCCAATGGCCGACGATCTTGTCGCCAATGGATGACGACCGTGTCGCCAATGGTGGACTGAGTCGCCAATGAACGTCGCCAATGGTTGTCGTAGGCTAGTGCGTCACCGAAGGAGGACGTTTGCCTAAAGCGTCGCCAATTAACGTCGCCGGTAGGACGTACGTCAAAGGAGGACACCAGCTATCGCTTCACTAATGAACGTCACAGGCAACGCGTCGTCAAAGGTGGACGCCAGCTTAGGCACCGGCTTGAGAAAACTCAAAAAAACTAACTCAGGGTCCAGCTAGACCATTGTCGGAGTCTCTCCCGGAGGGAGGGAGTCCAGGATACGACCCACAGGCCCCAGAGGGACACGGGGGAACCTGGGGGAAGGCAAACCACAGGGGAGTGAGCCTGCTGAGGAAAACAAACTCAGCAGATTGTCTACAGAGGGGCATCCCCACCAGAGTCCTCTGAACTAGCTAACCACGTGGCAGAGGCCGCCACTCCACCCATGCTAACTAGTGGTAAGCACACAGGAACAACCCGTGCCCCAACACGGACACAAAAAACAGTACTAACTATAAAAAACACACCAAAGAGGCTTCCTAACGAAAAATCCCACTCCGTTAACTATAGAAAGAGCGGCAGTAGAGACGAGACCTTGGACTCGGCCTGACGTAAAGGAAACACCATACGCGTCCGTACTGTAGGGGCGCGCGTGCAAGAATGATGAATATTGGAACCCTGCTTCATTCCCACAAGGTACTTCGGGATTCGTTTTCATTACTTAATTGCTTCATATATGGATAGTTGCAGCTTAGTTAATTCTAGATGTTATATTGGCGGTACTTTGCGCGTATACATCCTCCATCTACAGGTATGGGGGTATTTTGTTACTATTGTAGCACTGTGAACTAGCTGAACGAGTCTCACTAAATAAATAATTGTACTAATGATACTGTTAATGATAATAATGATAATTATAACAGTAATAATAATAATAATAATAATAATAATAATAATAATAATCAATCTTCAATGACACTCAACTTCTCCTCTCCTCCACATTAAACACACTCGGTCTATCTTTACTAAAAATCTAAACTGGCAATTTCATATCTCTACTCTTGCTAAATCAGCTTCCAAGAAGTTAGGTGTCCTATGGCGTCTGCATCCATTTTTCTCTCCCTCTCAGCTGCTTGCTCTGTACAGGGAGGGGCCTTATCCGCCCATGTGTGGAATATGGCTCACATGTCTGGGGGGGTTCAACACATACAGCTCTTTTAAACAGGGTGGAGTCTAAAAGCTTTTCGCCTAATCAGCTCTCCTCCTCTAACTGACTTTCTTGATTCTTTAAGTCACCGCCGCAATGTTGCATCTTTATCTCTTTTCTACCGCTATTTTCATGCTGACTGCTCTTCTGAACTTGCTAACTGCATGCCTCCCCTCCTCCCGCGGCCTCGCTGCACAAGACTTTCTACTTCTTCTCATCCCTATTCTGTCCATCTATCTAATGCAAGAGTTAACCAGTATCTACACTCTTTCATCCCTTACACTGTTAAACTCTGGAACTTTCTTCCTATGTCTGTTTTTTCACCTGCCTATGACTCGAACTTTTTCAAAAGAGGAGTGTCAAAAGACCTCTAATGCTAAATTGGACCTCCACCCCTTGCCTCTATTTCTCCTACTGTCCTATGTACAGGGTCTGGCGAAAAGTGGGATTTATTTTAAAACTTTTTTTTGTTTGCTCTTGGCCGGTACCCTTTTAAAGTAAAAAAAAACAAAAAACAACCGTTATTATTATTATTATTATAGTTTTTATTACTATTATTGATATTACTATTATTGATATTATTATTATTATTATTATTATTATTATTATTATTATTATTATTATTATTATTATTCAAATACTATATTATTAAAGGAAATAGTTTATGGAGGTGCTTCTATATCTCCACCTTGACACAAAATTCTTGGTAACTTAACTCTAATCATTCTGAACTTTGTCATCCAATCAGTAGCAAGCGAATGACAGGATCAGAGTAGCTTCCCCCTTAACGGGAGGGATTTTTGCCATTTGTCATGGAGCAAATTAGAACACGAATAAATGGTTTCAAAATAGATAAGTTAACATTCAGGGTGTAAATAGGAGAAAAAAAATAAATTCATGAATAAGGTAGTAAAGCAGTGGAACAAACTCAGCAAGCCCTAAGTAGATCAATTGGCCTCTTGCAGCCTTCTCATTTTCTTACTTTCTTATGTTCTGCTGTTCAATTAAATTTAAATGAATTATTTTCAGATTAATTAATGGATTAATTTCTTTCCATAATTTCCTATCATATGGTTATTGTTGGTGATGAGTCAGTTACTGAGTCTTTTGACACTGACTGTTCAATATCTGACATGTAACACCTGCCCTGCTGGAAGGGCTTAATCTAAGGATAAGTGAATATAGTTAAGATAAAAGGTGTGTAAGATGTGCCTCATATGTGACGAATAGAAGTATTAAAAAATTTCCGTGGCTTTGACAATATTAACATAAATGACTATGTAACGACCTATCTCACAAGCAACACTTGTAACAATGGTTTCAAGATCATTGGTAAGCGTTTTAGATCGAACGAACCGAAGCACTTTTTCTTTAATAGAATCCTGAATATTTGGAACTCTCTACCAGCACAAATAGTTAACAGTAACACAATAGAAATGTTTAATAGAAGAAACTTCATAAGCACTTAGTATCAGTTCCCAAAATCGAGTATGCCATTCCTGCATATTTTTTTTTATTGTGGTAACAATAGCCGTAGATTATTCCCATTTTCTTACTTTCTTATACAAATTCCATAATTTGTCCATACTACATGGTATCGCTTCCTCTTCTGGATAGCGTCGGCTGGAGGGAGGGGTGGGTGGGGAGGAGCGTCTTACTTTGCTGTCCTTTTGTCTCTATCAAGTAGATATCATAGTAGTAGTGTAGCCACACGGACAGCCTCGTTAGATCCAGTAGAACTGTTACTGTCTGTTCTTCCTTTGAACTCCTTTGTAAATATTTAATGACCATGTAAATAGTATATATGTATATATCTTTCCTTTGTATTATTATCTTTTTTTTTGTTAGGATGTAGTATACAATAGAAGTTAAAAAAAAAAAAAGTCTTCTAACTATTTAGCACAATTATATAGAATAGGAGGGCAAAATATATCAGTAGATATTAGTCCTCCTTGTCATGTAAAAATGTAGATGAAATTAGGTCAAGTGTACCTCCACTTTTGGTGTACTCCGCAAGGTGCGACCCGTTACCCTTCATACCGGCGCTCTTAGTCTCTATCTCCCTTGCGGTGACACCCTTCTCTCCGAGTTCCTTCTCTGGTAACCCTGCTGTACTATAGTCGCCCCAAAAAACTTGAGAGGACACCGACACGTCCTTATCCCCAGCCTTCCTGACCATGGACCTCGTGACGGCAAACACGGGTTGTCAAGTTTCCACTGCCCAGCACCCGTTCTTCACGCCAGCCGAGGCCTCAAAGATCTCCTCTAGGACTGCGACGGAGGGCATGGGTGAAGAAAATACCCTAATTCCCGACAAATCATTTCCCAGCAAGAAATCTACCCTGTCCACTGGCAGAACATCCACCATAGCAACGTGAGCTGCAGCTGTCACAATAGGACAAGCCAGGTCCGCAGGCACACAATCATAGTACTCCGTCAAGTTCATCCCCCGACAGAACACTTACTTCCCTGTTCCAAAGTCACTTCCAGTCACATTCCTGCACACTAACTGTTGTTCACCCGTGTCTCGAAACATCGTGACTGGATAACAACAGACACCCTCAATTTTATCCGTGTCTTGACACGTGAAGGGTTTACACCAGTCCAGGGGCGACTTCCGAGAAAGCTCCTCTGGGGGCGACATTAACCGGGACGACACGTCACTGGCCTCTACTGGTGGAGTTCCTTCCTAGCTACTCCCCAGTGTACCTGAGACCACAGCACCACCCTTGTCCACCTCCAAACCTCTCTCGACACCTTGGCTGGACCCAACAATTATGGTCACTGGCTTGGCAGATTGAGCTATCTTCTATTTAGCACAGCTAAATGTGTCCTGTCTGCCTACAATAGAAGCAAGTTATTATAGAACTGGAGGAAGGACTCTTAGCTCCGTTCTTGGGCTGACAGCCGGTCTTATTTACAGAGGCTGCCACTCCAGCAATACACTCACGAGAGTACAGAGTAGTATGGGTAATACTACTCTGTACTCTGTACCTTGGGCCCCGACCCTCGTAGAGCTAAAACTCTATCAACGGCTCACGTTGCCGTCTCCTTCAAAAACTTTAAGCGTGTATTGGTACCAATATCCTTGTTAGCCGTATTGGTAAAATTCTCCATGAAGATTAATTCTTTAAGAGTCTCCTCCAGATACCTAGCACAGGCCACGTAGGTGTCTGCCGGCCTTTTCCGGCACCACTAAACTGTAGCCTGTATGTTTCTGGTCGAAGCTCGTACACCTTAAGGATGGTTGTTTTAAACTCATCATAATCCTCTAGGAGTCTAGTTCATCCACATCCATGCGATCATACGCCTCCAGAGTATTTCTCTTCAGCAAATTAGCTACCTGTCCCACCCACCGTTCACGAGGCCACTCAAACTCTCGAGCCTTCATTTCTGTTACCTTTGCCTTGTCAAAAGCCGGAACTAACTTAAGACTTTTAGCTAGCCTCATCTCGGCAGTGTCTTCTCGCATCGGCACCTGATACAACACACGAGTGGCGGCAGTGAATTCCAAGCGAGACTTTTCCACCTCAAACTGCCTCTGTCTCTCTGCTTCTTCAAACTGCCACTGCCATTCCACTCTTCCTTCCCTCCACCTCCAACTTCCTTAACTCCAGTTGCAACAGAGCCTCCGGCGACAACCCTCCCTAGTATACAAGCGTGGAATGCACCATACCAGGGTTGTCACCACGGCCACCCTCTGAGAAAACGGACTGTGGGGAGGGACGGGCGGTAACACGTGCGGCGACGTGAGGCGGGAACCCTCTGGTGAACTAAGTGCAGGAGACTGCATAGTTGACTAACTTAAACAAGACTGACGTACAAACGACAAAACAGATGTACAGAAGACAGAACTGATGTACAAAACACAAAACATATGTACAAAAGACAGAACCAATGCACAGACGACTAAACGAAACAACGCTTATTACACTTCAGAACCGTGTTAACGTAACACACACTTCAAGTATCGTGGCGAGGTCGCCGCTGTTACGACTAGGGCCTCAGTGCAGCAGACCGTTCACTAAACCGTGAATCAAACAGAAGCCATTTCAGCCTTTATCTAGAAAGCAAGAGAAGAGAGGGGCAGAACCCTCCACTTCTCTCTTCGACCACAAATATTTCTGACTACATCCCAGACAACAGTCACCAGACAATCAAGAGGGAGTGAATTAACTTCTCCCTTCACTACAGTGATCCTTGAAGAAAAGTTACACAACACCTACAAGGCTCCTAATACTACTGAGCCAGGAAGCGGGGCTTGAATCAACAATGGTTGTGGAAAGTTCCTCCCTGGTATTTTTTTTATACTGGAATGCACCTCCCTCCTTTCAAAAGGACGGAAAACTGGCAGGCGTGTTATGAGCTGAACACGCAGAACAAGAGGTAAATTAGTGTATTAATGGAGTAAAAATAAGGTTTAGGTTGAAAATTTTTGGGACATAGATGAAAATTGGCTGAGAAAACCAAAATACCCTATAAAAGCTTTGTAGAAAATTCCCCAAGTTTCTTAGGGGTGGAAAGTACCAAATTTGCATACTTCGTAGATGGGCGCCACCGGCGAAGGTTAAATTTATGACTTTTGAATCAAATGACATATAAACATACTTTATGTGTCTAGCTCCACTAATTTATGAGGTTTTTGAGTGGATATATGGTCACTTAGAGGTCATTTAGGGCACTGGTGAGTTCATGAAGAGGTAAACATATGCAAGTTATGGAGTATTAAAAAACATGACTTTTATTTACACTGCATGTGTGTGTGTGTGTGTGTGTGTGTGTGTGTGTGTATGTGTATGTGTGTGTGTGTGTGTGTGTGTGTGTGTGTGTGTGTGTGTGTGTGTGGATTCCAATGTGTCTTGCGAGACACGCTTACACTTTGTGTACTAATATTATATTTCGTTTGACGCCATATGGGGGCTATAAATTTATCAAATCAAATCAAATCAAATCAAATCTCTCTCTCTCTCTCTCTCTCTCTCTCTCTCTCTCTCTCTCTCTCTCTCTCTCTCTCTCTCTCTCTCTCTCTCTCTCTCTCTCTCTCTCTCTCTCTCTTTCTCTCTCTCTCTCTCTGCTTGATTATGATTTGTGAGAGGATTATCGAGTCTAAAAATTGTTTGTAAAGTACTTGGTGCTCGAGGTAGTGTAAGGTAAACGAGAATCGATTCCCTATTCACAAAGATTATCAGGACAAGATAATGTAATCACAACAAATAGGAAGTACCTCCATTAATGGTAGTTAGTCTAGTATAGTATCTTCCTCTAACATAATATTTTACTGTAAAATGTTGGTTTCGTTTTCTACAAGTTATATGGAATTCCCTTCTAACTGTTTCTTGCCGGAACATTGATGGAGGGAGAGTTTTGTTCTGATCCATCCTGTTCTCCAACACATAGTTTACTATACTGGCAGTAGTATGTAGTCCAGCAGGTACCCTAGTTACAGACCGACCGGTCTTCTGGCATCTATTCTTACGTTATGCTCTCTCTCTCTCTCTCTCTCTCTCTCTCTCTCTCTCTCTCTCTCTCTCTCTCTCTCTCTCTCTCTCTCTCTCTCTCTCTCTCTCTCTCCTTCAACCCTTTCCCTTTCTCTTCTATTCCTTCCCTCCTTTCTGTAACCACCATCACATCCCCCCTAATGGAGATATCACAGAGACAGTGAAAGCTAGAGCAACTCAAACGTTAAGGAGAGGAAAAGTGAAGGTCATGCCTATGTCTCGGCTATTCTCTACATATTCTTCCTATGAATGCCCTTTCTTTTCCTGTTTATTGGTTCCTCAGATATCACGTCCCTGCCATTAGTCGCTAAGGTAAGTGTATTACATGGTGTCTTATTTCCTTTTTCTTTCTCAACAGACTTTCCTTGGCTTTGAATAATCTTCTATTTTGCTTCCCCCCCCCCTCTCTCTCTCTCTCTCTCTCTCTCTCTCTCTCTCTCTCTCTCTCTCTCTCTCTCTCTCTCTCTGGTTTTAGTTAATAATTTCCATTGCCTTATCCTCGTAATAATTTTCCATTGATTTTCTTTCACTTTTTACCAAATCAATCCTCACAATTCCACTTTATAATTAACCAATCTCTTGCTACCTACCCTTACCTTCCTACTCTCGTAAGCCCCCCAGCCTCCTCTTCGGCTTCCTGTCTAAACACTACCTCTCCAGATCTACCTTAACAGTTTCAAGGTCAGTGTGTGCAGAATATTCTTGCAACCAATGATAAGTTCTAGGTAAGAAAGGGGCCCGGGGGACACTGCAGACTGGGAGAGACAGCACGTGAAATTTCAAAAATAGTCGTGAAGTTATTCTTTTGCCATGCCACCACCTCTCCAATAAACACACAATTGGAAAATAAGAGAGAGAGAGAGAGAGTGAGAGAGAGAGAGAGAGAGAGAGAGAGAGAGAGAGAGAGAGAGAGAGAGAGAGAGAGAGAGAGAGAGAGAGAGAGAGAGAGAGAGAGAGGAGAGAGAGAGAGAGAGAGAGAGAGAGAGAGAGAGAGAGAGAGAGAGAGAGAGAGAGAGAGAGAGAGAGAGAGAGAGGAGAGAGAGAGAGAGAGAGAGAGAGAGAGAGAGAGAGAGAGAGAGAGAGAGAGAGAGACGGACATACACAGAGAATTGCTCACTTCCGGCTCTTGTTTGCTGCAGGAATTTATTGAGGGATACTTCTCTCTCTCTCTCTCTCTCTCTCTCTCTCTCTCTCTCTCTCTCTCTCTCTCTCTCTCTCTCTCTCTCTCTCTTTTCTTTCTCCCTATTAACCTATTCTAGCTCGAGAAACATTTCCTAGGATACATTATAGAATGATTTTTTAATTTGACGACTAATCACGAAAAAGAAGTTGTAATGGTTTACACTGTATCTATTTATATATTATTTGTTTTACGCGCTTTATTTTTCAATTTCCGGTCCGCGCCAAAACAATGCAGAGTCCCAGTAGCATTCCCGTCTTACGTCAGTCGGCGTCAAGCTATTATACCGAGAGTATTCTGTGCCTCTCAAGGAAATTTTGTGTTTTGTTAAATTAATTTAAGAAGGTGAACTATGTTTTACAACCAATACATATTAGTGGCAGCAGTGGGATGGCGGCTGGTTGGCCTATGGTGGCGAGGCAGCAGAACTAGGAGGTGGGTGAGTGGGTGGCGACATCTACTGACAGTGGATGATCACTCACCACATGTAACTGCTTGTAGGAGGGTCACTACAGTACAAGGAGACCAGTAGGGTTCGCAGGCGACAAGACAGACCTTGAAAGTGGAGGCAGCGAGCGGCCCAACGTGATGCCTGAGTTGGAATTTGCGCAGGACGGGAACACGTGCTTTGTAGGAGTCTAACAAAGTGGGTGGCGGGAGGCTCTTGGTAGGACTGCGTTGAAACTGTAGGCAGCCTTGCAAACCAGCACTGAAACGCTAAGGGTAAAGTCGTGGGCTGGCGGTGGACAACGTGAAAGCTTGTAGAAGCAAGTGGCTTGGGTACCGAGGCGGCAGACAAAGGCGCGTAGCGGCAGCACA
>JAPQNM010000044.1:22655708-22670708 GCA_029783475.1 Metacarcinus magister | reverse complement strand
TGGCCGGGATGCTGGAGCGACGCCTGTCTTGGACCCTGACGCACACAGGGTGTCAGGGTACACTCCTCCCTATGCGTTGAGGCGTGTAAGCCAAAGAAGTCACCTTGGGAAGGATGGTGGCAAATAGGGGCGGCGAGTCACCTGAGCAGCAGGCGAGCTGAGAGCGGAACGATCACTACCTATACTGTTAGCGACGACAGTCAGACTGGCGGTGTTGGAGGGACGCGCGCCGTTTTCTCTGGCGCTGCGGTTGGCTGGGCACGGCGTCTCCAGTGAGAGTGTTGCGGCCAGCCAGGACAGGAAGCACCTGCAACTTGTGCAACTCTCAGCACCAGTTCCAAAATTTCTAGCAGAGAAGTGTAGAATTGGCGCCTTACGCGCTGCACACACGGCCTACCACAGCCTACCCTTATAATTTGGCAGATAATCGTCAAGCAAAATTCAATCTTTGGTAGTTGGCGCTCCTCGCTTTCGCTCCCACATGTTGCTGGCCAGGTGCCAAGCCCACCGCTAACCTGCCGCGGTCAAGAGACCTCCCAGTGATGACCCGCTACACATCATGTTGGGTCACCTCGATCTATACGTAATAATCACTGTCACTTCACTTGTTCCACTCTACCTCCTCCTCAGTAGTACATGAAAAGCGTAGATGACACAGTTGTGTAGCGGCGTGTTACTCCTCCCCTTCATACTGTCTCCCCTGCCCCCTTCCGTGTGTTCCAGGTCCCACCCTCCTCTCGCTCTCACCTCCCCCACAGGACTAGTCACTCGGTCACTAACACAACCGTCTCCGTCTCTCTCTCTCTCTCTCTCTCTCTCTCTCTCTCTCTCTCTCTCTCTCTCTCTCTCTCTCTCTCTCTCTCTCTCTCTCTCTCTCTCTCTCATACACACACACACACACACACACACGCACATTAGCGTTAAGTGTTAAAACATATTTGATCCCCCAAGAAAGAGAGGAAACCCAAAACTATGTTCAGCAGTGGAAGTCATGCTGGCCAACCTCACCCCTTCATCATCTGCGCCTGCACCTTAATTTTAAAACAACACGCAAACGTTTCCACAATGTCTGGACACTTAGAGGTTGATGTATCTGCGATATTTGTCTTTTTTTGATGCTTGTAGTTCAGACCCTTTGTTTCTTCATAATCAATTTCGTGTTGTAGCCGTGTGACAGCTGTATGCTCTCCGTATCACCCTGACTGGAAGCCGCCCTGTGCAGGTGAGCGTACACGACCGGAAACGTTTTTACACAAGCGTCAGAGCACTTCATATCTGCTTATTAAACTGTGCAGTTCGTCCCACGCAGCGAGTCCCGTAAACAGGTTAAATGACCCCGATACCTGGTGCCCAGGGCGGGGCCCGGGGTCCTATACTGGTGTGTAGCGGGGCGGGTGAGGATACTGAACTTATGACCAGTTCCTTTCTCTGTTCCTTCCTCTTACCTTCTTCCCCTTTATTTGTCCTTTTTTTTCCCATTCCTCTCCCTCCTTCCACACATGGGGGCGATTTTGACAAAATCACAACATTGGTTCTTTTTTATGTCTAGATTTCAGCAAGGCGTTTGACAGGGTGTCTCACCAGAAACTGTTGACAAAAGTAAAGGCCCACGGGATAGATGGTAAGGTCTATAATTGGATCAAATCGTGGCTTAGGGTAGGGAACAAAGGGTTCAGATAAACGGTAAGAAATCTAATTGGGGTACAGTAAATAGTGGAGTCACCCAGGGCCCATTATTTTTCATCATCTATATAAATTATTTGGATTCTGGGATTAGTAGCAACATTAATAAATTTGCAGATGACACTAAGATAGGGAGACAAATCAATTCGGTTCGAGAAGCAAACCTCTTGCAATACTATTCAATAAATCTTTAAATTCTGGAAAAGTTCCCGACATTTGGAAATTAGCAAATGTTACCCCTATACAAAAGAAAGGAGATAAATCACTACCGACTAACTACAGACCAATCAGCCTCACATCCGTAGTTGGTAAATTAATGGAAACTATAATACGCGATAAACTAGTGACTTTCCTAGAAGAAAACAGCATGATTAATTATTCTCAACATGGTTTCCGTAACAAACGCTCTTGCTTAACGAATCTCCTTGACTTTTATAACGATGTATTCAACATTTATGACGAGACAAAAGCGGTTGATATAATTTATCTCGACTTCCAAAAAGCGTTTGACAAAGTTCCCCATAAACGGTTATTAAAAAAATTTGAATCACACGGCATATCTGGGAAAATTCTTAAATGGGTTGAAAACTGGCTTTCAAACAAGGCAACGCGTTGTCATAAACGGTAAATCATCTAACTGGCGAGGCGTTAAAAGCGGTGTGCCACAGGGCTCAGTACTTGGTCCCACTCTTTTTTTAATTTATGTCAATGATATTGATGAAGGCCTCACCTGTAAGATATCAAAATTTGCCGACGATACGTAAATCACGAGTAAAGCAAACTAAAATTTCAATCAAACCTCGACACGTTAGTCAGTTGGTAAAAAAAATGGCAAATGAAATTTAATGTTGATAAATGTAAAGTTTTGCGTATTGGTAGCAACAATCAATTCACTAAATATACAATGAATGGCTCTGAACTTTCCAAGGTTAACCATGAAAAAGACTTAGGGGTAACTATTAGTAACGACCTCAAACCAGATAAACATTGTTCAGACGTAAAAAAAAGCGAACATACTGGTCGGCTTCATCGGTAGAACTTTTGAGTATAAATCTGAAAAAGTTATCCTTACACTATATAATGCACTCGTACGCCCTCATCTGGAATATTGCATTCAATTTTGGTCACCATACTATAGAAAAGATATTAATAAGCTGGAGAGAATACAAAGAAGAATTACTAAAATGATCCCAAGATTGCGAAACAAATCTTACGAAGAACGACTAAAGGAGCTAAACTTATTCAGTTTATCCAAACGTAGGCTACGAGGGGACCTAATTGAGGTTTTTAAAATTTTCCATGGTTTTCATAATATTAACATAAACGACTATGTAACTACCGATCTCACAAACACTACCCGTAACAATGGCTTAAAGATCATTGGTAAGCGTTTTAGATCGAATGAAGCGAAGCACTTTTTCTTCAATAGAATCGTAAATGTTTGGAATTCTGTCCCAGCACAAATAGTTAACAGTATTACAATTGAATCGTTTAAGAAGAAACTCGATAAGCACTTAACATCCGTTCACCAAGTCGAATATTTCACTACTGCGTAAAATTTTAGCATACTCCTTGCTTTTCTCACTTTCCTATACAAATTCCATGATAGTTTTTCCATACTACATGGTATCTCTTCCTCTTCCGGCCAGCTTCGGCTGGAGGGAGGGGTGGGTGGGGAGGAACCTTCCACTTTGCTGTCCTTTTGTCTCTTATCAAGTAGATATAGTAGTAGTATAGCTAAACAGACAGCCTCGTTAGGTCCAGTAGGACTGTTGCTGTCTGTTCTTCCTTTGTACTCCTTTGTACTCCTTTATATTACAGGATGAGCTAAACAGAATGCATGAGTGGGCGGTCAAATGGCAGATGGATTTTAATATCAACAAGTGTAGTACACTTCACGTAGGTAGACACAACACAGGAAATAGATATAGGAGTAGGCAGTAGACACCTGCCGCCCGGTGGAATACTCCAGGAGAGGTACTTACGGGGATGTAAGCGGTGCTGCAGACTGAGTGATTCCCCGTGTCCTCTCTTCCCGGTTCTCTTAGTGTCTCATTTACCCAAGAGAGCAGCTGCAGCCTGCCCTCTAAAGACAACTTCTTCTACTACCTACATAACATTACTATACCTTACACTTTTACACTCTCTTCAAATAAAAATTTAAAAATGGCTTCACCACACCCAGCCTCTGAGTCCCCATCTGGGGAGGGGACCACAAATGTCCCCAGGTCGGACTGCCCCTCTGCTGACGACCTCGGGTGTCTTGACACTTCCTCTAACACTTTTACTCTCGATTTAAGCAACATTCGTGGCCTTAGATCTAATTTCCAATCTGTGGAACACCATCTCTCCTCCACTAAACCTCATCTTCTCTTCCTAACTGAAACACAGTTGTCTGTGACTACTGACAGCAGCCCCTTCTCTGTTCCCTCGTACTTTCTCTATCCTCATTTTCAATCCAAAGCTGGCTGTTGCGCATATGTGCGTAACGACATTACTTGCTCTCGTGCCCACAATCTTGAATCTTCAGAATTTTCTACCATCTGGCTAAGACTTCAATGTCATTCTCTAACTAAATTCATCTGTGCTGTATATCTCTCACCTAATTCCTCTGACTATGTAAAATTCTTTGACTATTTGACTTCTAAAGTGGAGCACATCCTATCTCACTTTCCTTATGCTGAGATCTCCATTTTAGGGGATTTCAATGTTCACCACCAGCTTTGGCTTTCATCTTCTTTCACTGACCAACCTGGTGATCAAACCTTCAACTTTGCTATCCTTCATGACCTAGAGCAGCTAGTGCAGTTCCCTACCCGTATCCCTGACCGCCTTGGAGACACGCCCAACATTGATGATCTTTTCCTAACTTCCAACCCTTCAGCTTACTCTGTTAAACTTTCCTCTCCGTTGGGCTCCTCCGATCACAATCTTATTTCTGTTACCTGTCCTATCACTCCAGTGCAGCCTCAGGACCCGCCTAAGCAGAGGTGCTTCTGGCATTTCAACTCTGCTAAGTGGGAGGACCTGAGGCAGTACTATTCTGATTTTCCTTGGGATGATTATTGCTTCCATGTCAGAGATCCTTCTCTTTGTGCCGAGCGCATAACAGAGGTGATTATCTCTGGCATGGAGCTATACATTCCTCATACTTTTTCTAATATTAAAGCTAAAATGCCCTGGTTTAACTCTGCTTGTTCTCGTGCTGTCAATGATAGAGAGGCGGCTCACAAACGGTACCATAGCCATCCATCTGCTGAAACTCATACCCTATATATTTCTGCCCGTAATCATGCCAAATCTATTCTCCAACTTACTAAAAACTCTTTCATCAATAGAAAATGTCAAAGTCTTTCCAACTCTAACTCTTCTCGTGATTTATGGCATCTAGCCAATAATATCTCTAACAATAAAGCTGAACTCTTCGCTCAAACCTTTGCTACCAACTCTACTTTGGATGATACTGGGCATATTCCTCCTACTCCTCCACCCTCTGACTACTTCATTCCTAAAATTAGAATTCTTTATTATGATGTTTTCCAGGCCCTCTCTGGCCTTGATTCTCGGAAGGCTTACGGTCCGGATGGATTCCCTCCTGTTGTTCTCAAAAACTGTGCTTCCGACGCTCTTTCGTCTGTGTCTCTCTACTTCTACCTATCCTTCTTGCTGGAAGTTTTCTCACATTCAACCTGTCCCTAAAAAGGGTGACCGCTCCAATCCTTCTAACTACCGCCCTATAGCTTTGATTTCCTGCCTTTCAAAAGCCTTTTAGTCTGTCCTTAACAAGAAGATAATGAGGCATCTATCAGCTCACAACCTTCTCCCTGATTGCCAGTATGGTTTCCGTAAAGGCCGATCTACTGGTGATCTTCTTGCTTTCCTAACTGAATCTTAGTCATCCTCTTTTAGGGACTTTGGTGAAACCTTTGCTGTCGGCCTTGACATATCGAAAGCCTTCGATAGAGTCTGGCATAAATCTTTGATTTCTAAACTACCCTCCTACGGATTCTATCCTTCTCTCTGTACCTTCATCTCTAGTTTCCTTTCCGACCGGTCTATTGCTGCTGTAGTGGACGGTCATTGTTCTTCCCCTAAATCTATCAACAGTGGTGTTCCTCAGGGTTCTGTCCTATCACCCACTCTCTTTCTATTATTCATCAATGATCTCCTAAATCTGACTCAATGCCCTATCCACTCCTATGCTGATGACATCACCTTACATTTTTCAACGTCGTACAACAGTCGCCCAACCCAACAAGAATTAAATGACTCAAGGCGAGATGCTATAGGACGCTTAACTTCTGATCTTTCACTAGTTTCTGATTGGGGCAGAGCAAACCTTGTTTTGTTCAATGCCTCAAAAATTCAATTTCTACAACTATATACTCGACATAACCGTCCAGATAACTATCCCCTCTTCTTCAATGACACTCAACTTCCCCTCTCCTCCACATTAAACACACTCGGTCTATCCTTTACTAAAAATCTAAACTGGCAATTTCATATCTCTCTTCTTGCTAAATCAGCTTCCAAGAAGTTAGGTGTCCTATGGCGTCTGCGTCCATTTTTCTCTCCCTCTCAGAAGCAAGTATGGCTCTCATGTCTGGGGAGGGGTTCAACTCATACAGCTCTTTTAAACAGGATGGAGTCTAAAGCTTTTCGCCTAATGAACTCTCCTTCTCTAACTGACTGTCTTCACTCTTTAAGTCACCGCCGCAATGTTGCATCTTTATCTATCTTCTACCGCTATTTTCATGCTGACTGCTCTTCTGAACTTGCTAACTGCATACCTCCCCCCCTCCCGCGGCCTCGCTGCACAAGACTTTCTACATCTTCTCATCCTTATTCTGTCCATCTATCTAATGCAAGAGTTAACCAGTATCTTCACTCTTTCATCCCTTACACTGGTAAACTCTGGAACTCTCTTCCTTTGTCTGTTTTTCCACCTGCCTATGACTTAAACTCTTTCAAAAGAGGTGTGTGTGTGTGTGTGTGTGTGTGTGTGTGTGTGTGTGTGTGTGTGTGTGTGTGTGTGTGTGTGTGTGTGTGTGTGTGGTGTGTGTGTGTGTGTGTGTGTGTGTGTGTGTGTGTGTGTGTGTGTGTGTGTGTGTGTGTGTGTGTGTGTGTGTGTGTGTGTGTGTGTGTGTGTGTGTGTGTGTGTGTGTGTGTGTGTGTGTGTGTGTGTGTGTGTGGTGTGTGTGTGTGTGTGTGTGTGTGTGTGTGTGTGTGTGTGTGTGTGTGTGTGTGTGTGTGGTGTGTGTGTGTGTGTGTGTGTGTGTGTGTGTGGTGTGTGTGTGTGTGTGTGTGTGGTGTGTGTGTGTGTGTGTGTGTGTGTGTGTGTGTGTGTGTGTGGTGTGTGTGTGTGTGTGTGTGTGTGTGTGTGTGTGTGTGTGTGTGTGTGTGTGTGTGTGTGTGTGTGTGTGTGTGTGTGTGTGTGTGTGTGTGTGTGGTGTGTGTGTGTGTGTGTGTGTGTGTGTGTGTGTGTGTGTGTGTGTGTGTGTGTGTGTGTGTGTGTGTGTGTGTGTGTGTGTGTGTGTGTGTGTGTGTGTGGTGTGTGTGTGTGTGTGTGTGTGTGTGTGTGTGTGTGTGTGTGTGTGTGTGTGTGTGGTGTGTGTGTGTGTGTGTGTGTGTGTGTGTGTGTGTGTGTGTGTGTGTGTGTGTGTGTGTGTGTGTGTGTGTGTGTGTGTGTGTGTGTGTGTGTGTGTGTGTGTGTGTGTGTGTGTGTGTGTGTGTGTGTGTGTGTGTGTGTGTGTGTGTGTGTGTGTGTGTGTGTTAGCAGTAAAACCTATCTAAATGTGGTCGGATCGAGCTGAAACTTGGAGGGGGTACTCAGTGGGACCCTCTTTGTGTCTTCCACGGATCCTTTTTTTTTTTCTCCGCCAACGCCGGGTTTCTGTTATTTTCACGGGCTACGCCTATCTAAATGTGGTCGGATCGAGCTGAAACTTGGAGGGGGTACTCAGTGGGACCCCCTTTGTGTCTTCTCGGGCAACGCCGGGTACTCTGCTAGTAATTTTCATAATATCTATTCGTAGCTACAAGGTTCTTGACTTTCAGTAAAAGGGCAACTGATCGAGATAGTTTGAAACAAAGGTTTGACAAATGATATTTGAAAGTGAGATTTTTTATTAAATGTGATGCCGAGAAGTTTTGTCTTAAATACTTGGATAATATCTTAATTTGATATGGTAAGTTTGAGTAAGGGGTGGTATTAAATAATGGTGTTTGTAAATAACAAAAAAGTTTTAGCAGTGTTTATAGTGAGACGATTTGCAAGACACCATTCAGAAACTTTAAATAGTTCAAAGTTGGCTTTGTAGATGAGATCAGTGGAGTTATCACCAAGCATGTACAATGTTGAGTCATCGGCAAACTGTATTTTGCTTAAGGAGGAGGAAGCACTGCACATATAATTTATATATTACAAAAAATGAATAAGGCCTAAAATGATTCCTTGTGGTACACCAAGATGTATGGGTTTGCTGCCTGAGACCGAGTTATTGAATGATGTAAATTTTAATCGGTCACATAAATGTGATTTAAACCATTTATGGAAACAGCCGCGAATGCCATAATGATGTAATTTGTCTACGAATATGTTAAGGCGAACTGTGTCAAAGGCTTTGCTAAAATCAATAAGTATAGATATGATAGATTTATGATTATTTAAAATGGTGTATATATCCAATGAAAACCTATTAATAGCATCAAAAGCATTTAATCCTGGTCGAAAAACAAATTGTCCATCATTCAAAATGTTTAGTTCACTGTGAAAACTAACAACCTTACCTAATCTAACCTATGATGGCGTAGGTTCGAGCCGGTTTCAGACTGCTTCGGGAGTTTTTATTTTAAAGTTGGATCTATGGATGGCTATCTTTTCCCTTAGACTTAAATTCTCATGGTTGCTATGTACAGGTTAATTTAAGTATAAGAACCACAAAGGTTCTTATAGGAAAGTCCGTAGACTAAATTTGATGGTAACGGGAGAGAAGGGGAAAGATGTTGTCTAGAGTTGAAAAGAGACCAAATAGCTGTCATGGCGACTGACTTTGAATTTGAGGAGCAGGAAGAGATACCATGTGAGTGGAGAGAGAGTGTGTTAATAGCCATCTTCAAAGAGAAAGATGTTCAAGAGTGTGGGAACTATCGGGGAATTAAACTACTATCACACACAATGAAGGTTTTTTTTGGGGGAAAAGGAAATGGGAAAGGACATTGGATGAGACTTATTTTAGAATCGATTTGATGATTCTGTTCTTCATTCCAAGGCAAGGAATGGTAACACAAAGGTTGATAATTCTTGAGATCTTGATTGTTGATACAGACTGATTGATATGATGTGCCGAGAGAGGTTTGAGTTGAAATCGTGACTGAGAGGACCGAATGACTGATCTCGCCAGAGTCTGAAGGTGATCTGATTTTGATCTGATAGCAGCCTGGATAGAGGGATGAAGGACCTCTATCCAGACTGACTGCTTGCCGTGAACTGATGAGTGACAGAGAGCTTTGACTGGGTCGAGGGATGAAGGATAAGGAGTGATATCCACAGTTCGTGAACACCTGCGGGAAAGGTGATATAGGACTCTAGGGAGTTTTGAGAAAACATGAACCTGTTAATCCGATAATTGGAAGGGTCGCCATCTCCTGGGATTAAGACTAGGCCAGGTGCAGGGATGTATCAACTTTCTCTCTCTCGCGGCTTCTAATACAGAGGATTATAACTACTATTTATAGATAGAATGATACAATGCTTCTCCCCTTGGAAACATACGTCCTCGTATGTTAAGAAAAGACAGAGGGGGAATGTTGAAAATGAAGTTGTTTGGAATTATACAATGCAACAAACAACACATGAATACGAGTACATAGAATTGAACATGAATATACATATATATACATGTAGAAAACGACACAGGAAACATACATATATATACATGTAGAAAATGACACAGGAAACATACATATATATATATGTAGAAAATGACACGGAAATATGATATGAGCAATTTACACGAATTTGAATTGATACGATGAATACGTGATACAGCTGAATAGCAAGATCTATTTACACGAATTTGAATAGAAGGTACATAGAAATGGGAGCGGATGACAGCGCTTCCCTGAGAATGAAGGATTAAGAAATACCTAATTTCGTGAAGATGTACTTGATGTGGAGGCTGCAGATATATTAGGGATCACGTCCGTTGAGGAAAGGTGTCTGAGAGATGACACGTTCAGCCAAGGAGGGAGAGGGTGATGATGATCCGTGATGATTTGAGTAGTGATCCACACGATATTGTGGAGGAATCAGCTGGAGTGGAAGATGAGTGTCCCACTTGAGCTGGCTCCCTGAAGGCAACACGAGTAGAGGTACTGAATGACTGCTTCTACTCTAGCTAGCTTGATTTGAACTCACTTGATGTGGAGGAGGCAGGGGGAAGGACTTCCACTTTGATTGACTGCCTGAAGAGACTGATGAGGAGGCAGGGGGAAAGTACTTCCACTTGCTGACTGCCTGAAGAGACTGATGAGGAGGCAGGGGGAAAGTACTTCCACTTGCTGACTGCCTGATGAGGATACAGCCTCGAGTGGAGGAATGAGGGGCCTTCCACTCGAACTGGTTACTTGAAGTAGACGATGCATTTTGAGGGAGAGAGGGTTCCCGATGATCCGTGATGATTTGATTATGTCGACGTCGAGACGGACAGGAACAGGCAATGATACTCACTCCGGTAGACTCACTTGAGCGGAGACTACTGCAGAAGGGGCGACGAAGGGTCGTAACTTCAGAGACGCGGACGAGGAAATGCCAGGGGCGATGAAGTGCACGCGATGATAGCGCTCTGTGACGGGTGGGCGTGCGGTGATGGCACGCTCTTGATCTGGGAAGACTTGGGTACTTTTGTCGCTTAGAAGGACATCATCCCACCTGGTGCCACCAGTATATTAGAATCGATTTGATGATTTGAGTTCTCTTAATCCAGGCAAGGGATTGGTAAGACACAGTTGATACAGACTGATTGATATGATGTGCCGAGAGAGGTTTGAGTTGAAATCGTGACTGAGAGGACCGAATGACTGATCTCGCCAGAGTCTGAAGGTGATCTGATTTTGATCTGATAGCAGCCTGGATAGAGGGATGAAGGACCTCTATCCAGACTGACTGCTTGCCGTGAACTGATGAGTGACAGAGAGCTTTGACTGGGTCGAGGGATGAAGGATAAGGAGTGATATCCACAGTTCGTGAACACCTGCGGGAAAGGTGATATAGGACTCTAGGGAGTTTTGAGAAAACATGAACCTGTTAATCCGATAATTGGAAGGGTCGCCATCTCCTGGGATTAAGACTAGGCCAGGTGCAGGGATGTATCAACTTTCTCTCTCTCGCGGCTTCTAATACAGAGGATTATAACTACTATTTATAGATAGAATGATACAGACTGAGGCTGGAGGTAGAGGTATCCAGAGGTCAGTTTGGATTCATGCCGGGAAGAGGAACAACGAACCAATATACATATTGAGACAAATGGCAGAAAAGTATAAAGAACAATAGAAAGAACTCCATATGGTATTTATATATATCTAGAGAAGGCCTATAATAGAATACCGAGACAGGAATTGTGGAGATGTTTGAGGGAGAGAAAGTCACCGGAAAAATATGCAAGATTGGTAAAGGAAATGTACAGGAATGTCAAGACGTGAGTGAGGAGTGGAGGAGGCATGACGGACAGTTATGGTAGGGAGGTGGGGCTGCATCAGGGCTCTGCGCTGGGTCCCTTCCTTTCAACATTGTTTTTGTCGTGTTGACAGAGGATGTAAGAGTGTGGACACACACCGTGGGACATGATGTATGCCGAAGATGTGGTTTTAGTGAGTGAGTCTAAAGAAGGGATAGAACACAGACTGGACGAGTGGAAACTAACACTGGAGAGAAGAGGAATGAAGATAAGTAGAACAAAGACAGCATATATGATGTGTACAGAGCAGGAGCAGGAAAGACGTAAAAGTATCAGGCTGGATGGTGTGGAGGTGAAGAGAGTGGATGCAATTAAATACCTGGGATCCACTCTATCAGCAGACGGTATTGAAGATAAGGAAATAACTGGAAGAATCCAAGCGGGATGGAAAAGTTGAAGAGACGTATCAGGATTATTGTTCGACAGGAAAATGCCAGTGAAATTAAAGGGGAAGGAGTACAAAACTGGTGTAAGACCAGCGATGACGTACGGGGCGGAGGCAGTACCTGTGAAGAAAATAAACGAGAGGAGGATGGAAGTAGCTGAAATGAGGATGTTGCGACGGATGTGTGGCGTGACAAGGGAGGACAGAATAAGCAATGCAAGGATCAGAGGAACAGTGAAGGTGGGAGAGGTTTCGAAGACACAGGAGGCAAGACTTAGATGGTAGGGGCACGTCATGAGAAGCGATGGAGAAAGTAACGAGGAAAGAGCACTGAATATGGAAGTACAGGGAAGAAGAAGAAGAGGAAGACCCAAGACAAGATGGAACGTTTGCATAGCAGGGTATATGAGAGAGAAGGGTCTGAATACCAAAATGACAGGCGATAAATGCAAGTGGAAACGGCTCATCAAGAACAGCGACGTATAAAGACGGGTTAATAAAGCTGACCATGAAGATTTTTTAGTGCTGAGTTTGAAAATTGCAAATTTTTTGTAGATAATTGTACTGTATTGAGTGTTAGGATTGTTTATAGTATAGAAGGATTGTACCACATAAATAATATTGGGTAATGGTATTAATTTAAGTTTTTTGTGTTCCAAATATTGGTGCCTTCATTATGAAGAATAAACTTATATGAGTTCAGAGCTATATCAATAACCCCAAGGAGAGACAGTAAAGTGGCGACGAGGATCTACAAGAACCACTTACAACAACTACGACGAGTACCAACTTCTGGGGGTAGACAACATGGCACAGGCAATTCCCACATTACAACCACTTGAGTATGATGACACACTCCAAGAACAGGCTCGAACATGCCGAGGATGCATTTCTAGCTTTTAGTATAACCGAAGATAATAAACGTCTAGCACTCCTTCGATTCTACGGGAGAAAAAAATTGAAAGAGATTATCAAGACTTTGACACCGGAGATTCCAACAGGTCACACAGAGCCGACATACAAATCAACCAAGGTGCCACTAGATGCTTACTTCTTTGAGAAAACCAATGAGGTATTCGAGCGACACAAATTCAGGATGCTTACACAGGAATCTGGTGAGACAACACACAATTATGTAACTCGCTTACGTACGCAAGGTGCAAAATGTAACTTTGCCCAGTATAACCTCGACAAAGCTATTATCGACCAGCTGACGGAGAAATGTACTTCCAACAAAATGAGACGAGCATACCTGAAAAAATCAGAGTTGTCAGTACAGAAAGCCTTGCAACTAGCTTACACATACGAAGCAACAGAGGCTCAAGCAAATCAGATGGAAAAACATGAGGAAGAAGGCACCAATGTCCACAAAATCTCTACGAAATATAAGCAACAACAAAGAAACACATGGGAGAAAGATAGAAGACAACAGGAAGAAGATACACCACGCAAGTAAGCAAGGAAATGTCTCGGATGTAATGGCTCGGGTTACCTACACGGTCAAGGGAAATGCCCTGGATTTGGGAAAAAATGTAACCACGGTAGAGTCATGAATCACTTCGCAACAGCCTGTATGAAGAAACGGTACAGTTGGAAGAAAAGGGTCAACTACTTGAAAGGAGACAGCTCCTCCTCCGATGAGGATCATGTACATAACGTGTCATCAAAACACTCGAGCGACCTGGACAGCGACTTTTACGTTTTTCGGGTGAAGTCGGACACATCCTTGGAAGAACAAGTCATGATAGACGACATCCCCATCAAAATGCTGATCGATTCAGGAACACATGTCAACCTTCTTGATGGAAATACTTTCGACCAGGTCACCAAACTACGTCCAAATATTGTACTCAACCTGACGAAAATAAAACCGATGGCTTACGGAGATACTCCCATACCACTGCAAGGGGAGTTCTTTGCAACATTGACTAATAGATCAACAAGGATTGCACATAAAATACTGGTTATCAAAGCACGTCAAGGAGGTAACATCTTGGGTAAACAGGCCAGTACGGAGCTGGGCTTCCTGACAGTCCAACAAGCAAAGACAGTGAGGGTCAACAAGGGAATCCCACCATCAACAAAGGAGATACTGGATCGCAATCTACCACTCCTCCATTGGCTAGGGAGGATGAAAAACTTCCAACTCAAACTTATGATCGATGATGAAATCCAACCTGTGGCACAACCACCCCGACGAGTGCCATTCCACCTTCGAAGAGCAGTTGAACAGAAAATTCAGGACATGTTAGACAAGGACATCATCAAGAGGGTGGAAGGCCCGACACCGTTGGATCTCTCCATTGGTGACAGCACCAAAACCAAATGGAGACATTAGAATATGTGCCGCCCTGCGGATCACAAATAAAGCAGTGAAACGTATACACCATCCGATACCGACAGTTGAATAACTACTCAGCGAAGTGAACGGGGCAAAAAAAGTTTTCAAAGGTAGATCTGAATTCATATTACCACCAACCTTCTCATGCGACTCTGGGATTTACAGATACAAAGTATTGATAATGGGAATAACTTCAGCAGCAGAGGAAAGGTAGCGTCTACTATAACAAATCCTTCTGAAGTGTCCGAACTACCGGAACGGGTCGGATGACATCCTGATCTGGGGTAAGGATACCGAAGAACATGACAAAGCTCTAGACACAGTATTACAGACATTGAAAAACAATAACTTAACCATAGCTCAACACAAGAGTGTGTTCCACGTGGAGGAAGTTGAATTCCATGACTTCATGGTGTCCGATAAGGGCATCAAACCTTCACACTTAAAAATTGAGACGGTCAGAAATTTTGTACGCCCAAAGACAGTCCAAGAAGTTCGCAGCTTCCTGGGCCTCATCAACTACCTGACCAGATTCATCCCACGATTCGCAACACTCAGCGAACCTCAGAAAAACTTGACTAAAGCGAACACCAAATGGAGATGGACAGGTTAGGAGGAGGAGTGTTTCAAACAGCTGAAAGAGGCAGTAATACATAACGAAGCACTTATGCACTTCAATCCACAACTATAAACATCACTCACTGTGGATGCCAGTCCAATGTGGGACTGGGGACTATTCTCTGCCAAAACCATCAAGGAGTACTCAAACCCGTCAGTTACGCCTCCAGGACCCTAACGAATGTGGAACACCGGTATTGCCAACTGGAAAAAGAACCACTAGCCATAGTAGG
>JAPQNM010000044.1:22573459-22646622 GCA_029783475.1 Metacarcinus magister | reverse complement strand
ATATCTCAGCAAGTTGTCGTAGACAACCACAAGTCAGTGGAAGGTCCTGTCCTTAGTGGAGTAACCCAGTGCTCGGTTCTGGGTCCTCTTCTCTTTCTCATACTCACGGGGGACATAAATGAAGGGGTCACTCACTCAAATCTCTCCTCTTTTGCTGACGACATCAGCAAAAAAAATTGAACAAGAAAACGACTCAACCCAACTGCAACAAGACCTCAACAATGGACCAAGACGAACAACATATCATTTAATGAAGAGAAATTTGAATTGCTTAGGTGTGGTTCAAACCAACATTCTGGATTCCCCAAAACAGAAGGAGGTCCAAACATCCCACCAAAACAACACGTTATATGTCTAGGTGTCCATCTGAGCGAAAACGCCACTTTCTCACATCATATTGAAGAGACCACCAAGAAAGCCAGAAGAATGGCAGGATGGATCCTCAGAGTCTTCCGCTCTCGCAAAGCTGACTGTCTGCTACCAGTATGGAAAACCCTGGTCCAACCAATACTGGACTATTGCAGTCAGCTGCCTTAGAGGCAGTACAGCGGGAGTTCACACGACGCATCCAGGAAACCAGAGATCTATCCTACTGGGAGGGCCTACAAAACCTTGGCCTGTACTTAAGAACATAAGAACATAAGAAATGAGGAGACTGCAAGAGGCCAGTTAATGACCTACACAAGGCAGCTCCTTGCCCCCCACCCTTGGAATAATCCAATATTTAGCCATCCCACCTGTCATCCCTATCCATACTCTGATCCAACCGTCTTTTAAAGCTATCTATTGACTCAGCACTTACTACGTGTCTACCCAGCCTATTCCAATCGTTCACCACTCTGTTAGTGAACCAATATCTACCTATGTCTGTCCTGAATCTAAGTTTTTCTAGCTTGTACCCATTTCCACGTGTCCTATCCTGACTACTAAATTCTAAAACCTGATCAATGTTTCCCTTATTAATTCCTTTTACCCATTTGAAAACCTCAATCAAATCCCCTCTTGCCCTCCTTCTCTCTAGGGAGTGGAGATTAAGACGTTTTAACCTATCTTTGTAGGGTAAATTTCTCAGCCCCTGAATCATCTTGGTCATTCTTCTCTGGACTGCCTCCAAGGAGCCTATATCTTTCCCATAATAAGGGGACCAAAACTGAGCTGCATAATCTAAGTGGGGTCTTACTAGCGCTAAATACAACCTCAGAATGACCTCAGAACTCCTATTTGTCACACACCTACTAATAAATCCCATTATCTTGTTGGCTCTATTTCTAGCTATAATACACTGTTCCCTGGGGCGCAAGTCACTGCTTATTTGAACTCCTAAGTCCCTCACATTATATGACTTTCGTAAGGTATTGTCATTTAATGTGTAGTCTACAGGCCTATTACCTTTACCTACACTCATAATGCTACACTTGTTAACATTAAACTGCATCTGCCATTTCTCTGACCACTTGTACAGCCTATTTAAGTTATCCTGCAGCATCCTAGCATCATCTAAATTCTTTACCGGTCTTCCTATCTTTGTACTCCCAGCAGAGAAGGAGGGAAAGGTACATCTGCATTTATATTTGGAAGATCCTGGAAAAACAAGTATCAGACCCAACAAATAACACCATACTCTCCAAATCCACACCCAACGACCGCTCAGGGCGAACCTGCACCAGGACATCAGTACCTTTCCATGCCTCAACAAAAATTAAAAACCTAGTCACGGTCAGCCTAGGTCACAATGATCCCAAATTGTTCAACAGTCTCTCAAAACGAGTGAGGAACATCACCAACTGCCCAGTGGACAAGTTCAAGAAGGAACTGGACAAATTCCTCAACGCCCTCCCGGATGAACCACCAGTCCCTGGGTACACCTCACTGTGCAGGGCGGCATCAAATTCAATAGCTGACCAAGTGAACCTAAAAAGAAGGGACACGGCATTCAGCAGGAGCGGTGCATCAGCATGGCTTTGAGGCAGTGATCTCAAGACTCTTCCAAGTAAATCCAAGTAAGTAAATGTCTCCTGACTCATTGTGAAGTAGCGGGTGTATCAGTAATGCTCAATCCATAATCAGGAATTTGATAACTTATTCCACGTTCATCAACTTCCGAGAGAGAGTAATATAACGCTATCATTTCATATTTTTTCTTGGAAGTTTTGGAGTACAAGGAATGTACGGCGAAAGATTGTGGAAATCATTTATTAACAAATAAACAAAATAACAAATAATAAAAATGGGTACTATGCTTGAAGTAGCGGGCACCACACTTTGGACTCTAAATCCAACAATCTGAGTTTGAGTTTCATGTGATCTTCAGTTATTTCGTCAATAGTATAAAGGTTAGTATTTTCACCTATCATGTGGGAGAGTGGGTTTAATTCCATCTGGAAGGTCCATATTTTACCCCTGTGGTAGGCGAATGCGGCCTGGTTGTACATCAGACACCAGGTTGACAGAATACTTACACTGTATTCCCTGCGAGCCTTTAAAGGTGACTGAAAGCAACAGAGTGAGGGGGTTGTGGAGCCCCTCCTCTGTATGGTTTCTTCCTATTATGAGATATGGCATAGAGATGAAAGGAAAATTAAATTCTCCTCTAACCTTGCGGCTACCCTACTTTAAGGGGGATTGATTGATTGGATTTACATAAACATAAGAATATAAGGAAGCTTCAAAAGGCCCGAGGGCTTACACGTGGTACTTCTTGTTACTTCAATACTGTCTTATTACCTACATCCACCTCTCATCCCCATCCATAAAGCCGTCTAGTCTTCTTTTAAAATTTCCTATCGTCTGTGCACTAACTACCTGATGACTGATTCTGTTCCAATCATTCACCACCTTATTTGTAAACCAATTTCTACCTATCTCTTTTCTAAATCTACATATTTCCGTTTTGAATCCCTTACTTCTTGTTCTATCCTGGCTACTGACCGTAAAAACCTTTCCTACATCCCCCTTATTAAAACCCTTCACCCATTTAAATACTTCAATCAGATCTTCTTTTACTCTTCAGTGCGTATAATTTTTCATAACTAGAATTACGAATTTCCTCTGTCATTTAGGTCATCCTTAAGTGCACTGGCTCTAACAATCATATGTCCATTCTATAATAGGAACCAAACTGTAGTAAATAGTCGAGGTGAGGTCTGACTAACGCCAAACACAACTTCAAAATAACCTCAGCACTTCTACTTTTAACGCTCCTAGCAATGAATCTTAACACTCTATTAGCCCGATTTCTAGCCTCAATCAATCAATCAATCATTGGGGGCATACGCCAAGAGGCGCGTCGCCTCGCCAACCCTCCGATGCCAGCTCTGGCGATCACCCCGTGCAAGTCTCCATGCAAGCTCCCTTCCCATACTAATTAACTCCCAGCAGGAAGCATCGACTTGCCCCAGCCACGAACTTTGTGGGCGTCTCCTTGGCCTCCTCCACTCCGGGTTATTTATTTCAGAAATAACCCGAGAAGCAGGATCAGCTTCTGGGTAACGTGCCACATGCTCAAGTAGCTGGAGTTGACGTTGGCGGACTATGCTGGTAATATACCTTGATTCAGTCTCACGGAGCAGTCGCTGATTTGACACGAAGTGTCCATGTCTCACAGTCATACAGTAAGACAGGAATCACTAGCGATTTGAAGATTCGAATCTTTGTCCGTCTGCACAAGTACCGACAACGCCAGAAACTCATACTGAGCGAGTCCATAACACCATGGGCCAAGCCAATCCACCGTAAAGCCTCGTACACACCATGGCTTGTGCGCTGACCTCTGACTAGGCTCAGTGAGGGGGTTAGGGAGGTTTGTGGACATCCAAGACTATAGAGCCTCGCGCGCTGCGGCCGCTATTAGTAGTTCATCTAGATTTTAAGTAAAATTTCGAGGTGTATCTCCATCAACAAGGAAAGCCAAGGCGTCGTAACACCACAGTCTGGGTAGATACAGATCGTCCGTACCTGCTCCTGACTTCTGCGATGTCTTCATCTCCTGCACCTCTCGGCGATATTGACTTCTCAATGTATGGAATTTTTTTATAATAATTTCTGGTGTTATTACACAATTTACTGTACTCATGAGTTGTTTTGTTAGTGTATTAGAGAGTAGAGCTCTCCTCCTGTCTTTGAATAGCAAGCAACTGGCGGGCTTTGGGCGGGACTCACTCGTATGAAATGCCCACTGCCAGACTCTCAGGTCAAGCGCGGGATGACCCGCTAATCGCTCCATATATGGTCATGGTGGTAGTGAGTCGAGTCAGAGGTCGGCGCACGAGCCATAGTGTGTACGGGCCACGCTACCAAAGTATTTGAAGCTGTCCAATATATCAATGTCCTCGCCATACGCCTACGCATGAATAGACTGTACTGTTTCACCTAGCAAGCATCCAAACACCTGTCTTGGGCCAGGAGACCGGAGTCCTAAACAAAAAACAAGATCAGTGATCTTGGTGTTGCCGACAGATGCTCCACAGTGACTTTGGTCCACAACTCTGCCCAGTAGCCGGTCCATACATGTATTGAAAAGTGATGGAACAAGGACGCATCCCTGCCTCACTCCCGTATGCACAGCAAAGAAGCTAGACTCGCACTTCACAGCACTCTCAGTCCCGGAGTACAGGCCAGATAGTAGCCCAATAATCCCTGCAGGAATCCCGCGTAGGCGCAGAAGATCCCAGAGTTCCTTGCAATGCACTGAATCAAACGCCTTTTTGAGATTAACATAGGCTACGAGCATCCCCTGTCAAAACTCACGTCGGCGTTCCACCAGTACGCGAAGCGCTAGGATACGGTTAGTTGTTGACTTACCAGGTGTGAATCCTAACTGTTCAGGTCTCTGATATTTTAGCAAATGACTGCGAACTCGCATCAGTAGCAGATGGGCGAACATCTTGCCTGGTACGCTGAGCAGCGTTATCCCGCGGTAGTTGTTGCAATAATGACTGCCCTCTTTACCTTTCCAGATAGGGACAACCAACCCCCTTATCCAGTCAGGAGGAATGGTACCTGAATGCCATACAGCAATCAAGACAGCATGCAACCCACGGATCACGGCCTCGCCTCCAGCTTTGAGCAACTCTGTACCGATGTTAAAAATGCCAGCTGCCTTTCCACCCCTCAACTTTGCCACAACCTCTTTGACTTCATCAATAGAGGGTGCAGCTTCGTTAATGGGCGGATCAGCATCCATCACTTGTAATCCAGTGGTTTTAAGCCGTCCGCTTGGAGGGTTAACCTTGAACAACTGCTCAAAGTACTCAGCCCAACGAGCCATCTGCCCATCCGCGTCTGATACGAGGCAACCATCTGTCATTTGGATAGCACTCACCAGAGATGTAGACTTGAAGCGGAGCTTCTTCAGGGCTCGATAAGCAGGTTTGAGGTCATTAGCATTTAAATGACCCTCAACATCCACTGCGAGACTCCTGACATACCTCTCCTTGTCTCTCCTCAGAAGAGTTCTAGTCCTACGAGACAGAGCCCTCTTCTTTATGCTGTCCAGACGCCTCCCAACACACCCTCTGGCAGCCTCAAGAGTTTCACGTTTGAAGGTATCCCACAGTTCTACCGGATCCTCTAAGGCGTCGAACACTTCAAACCGATTTTAGCAGTGGTGGGATTCAAAAATTTTAAGAACAGATTCTCTCACTACAGGTTTTCCCCGTAGAGTTTCATCATAACTTAAATGAAGTATTTCCGACGTGTTTTATGCTCAAAATCATCTGTATATATATAACATAAAAAAAAAAACGAGTATCATAGTTTTGTCCTCGACTTTTTAAAGCAACATGATACCATTAGTGTGAAGTTTGGGGGATTAAAACCTCCCTTAACCGTATGTGGACTATCTACTCTGGCGGTGTCTCCTCCCTCTCCATTCATTAACATAACTCCTGACTATAAACCAATTGCTTCTAAATCTAGAAGATACAGTACTGCTGATCAAGAATTCATTACTTCTGAAACTCTAAGAATATTAGCAGAAGGCATAATAGAATCCAGCACTTCCCCTTGGAGAGCACAATTATTAGTCACTACTAACGAAAGACACAAGAAACGATTAGTAATAAATTATTCTCAGACAATCAACAGGTTTACTCAGTTAACGGCTTACCCCTTGCCTCGTATAGACTATCTAGTGAATAAAGTAGCCAATTATCGTTACTTCAGCACCTTAGATTTACGCAGTGCCTATCATCAGATTCCCCTCTCTGAGAATGACAAACTGTACACCGCTTTTGAGGCTGGAGGCCGCTTATATCAATTCTCTAGAATACCTTTCGGCATTACTAATGGAATTTCATGTTTTCAGAAGATTATGAATGAAATTATTAGTGAACATGCTTTGTCTGATACTTTTCATACTTGGATGACAACAATATGCGGGAAAACCAAAGAGGAGCATGATGTTAATTTAAACCACTTCATGGATGTGGCAAAGAAACTAAATTTAACTCTCAACTTTGACAAATGTACATTTTCTGTAACCTCAGTTAATATATTAGGTTATCAAACCTGACCTTGAACGATTGCAACCATTAAGAGACTTTCCTCTTCCCCACGATTTGAAATCACTTAGGCGTGTTATAGGGTTATTTTCATAATACTCACAATGGATAGCTAATTTATCAGATAAGATCGGACCACTAGTGCGTACTAAGAGTTTTCCACTTCCTTCTGATGTCCTAGATGCGTTCATAAGACTAAAAGAGGACATTGCTAGTTCTGTGATTTGTTCAATTAACAAATCCATACCTTTTGTTATTGAAACAGATGCCTCAGACATTGCGATTGCTGCCACTCTTAATCAAGCCGGCAGACCGGTGGCTTTCTTCTCTAGAACGTTAAATGAAGGTGAAAGGAAACATTCTGCTGTGGAAAAGGAGGCATATGCTATAGTAGAAGCAGTTCGTAAGTGGCGACATTACCTAGCAGGTCGACAATTTACCCTCATAACTGACCAGAAATCTGTAACTTTTATGTTTGACACAAAGCACCCAAGTAGTATTAGAAATAGCAAAATAATGAGATGGAGGATCGGGTTGGTCGATTACTATTTTGACATCCAATATCGTCCAGGTACAGAAAATATTCCAGTAGATACTTTGTTCAGAGTCTATTGCGCAACAATCTGTATTGATACACTCACAGAGCTATATGAGAAACTATGTCATCCAGGAGTCACTAGAATGATGCATCTTGTACGAATTAAAAACTTGCCTTTCTCTGTTGAAGATGTTAGAAATATAACGGCTAGATGTTCCACCTGCGCTGAATACCAAGTTTTATAAATCCCAACAATCGTTCCTTATCAAAGCAATACGCCCATTTGAGAGACTTAATATAGATTTCAAGGGATCTCTCCCTTCTACATCAACCAATCAGTATTTGCTTACAGTTGTTGATGAATTCTCTCGTTTCCCTTTTGCATACCCTTGCTCAAATATGACTTCTCACACTGTCATTAAACGCCTCTCTCAATCGTTTGCCATTTGGCATGCCTGCATACATCCATTCCGATAGAGGAACCTCCTTTATGTCAGCTGACGTTAAACAGTTCTTACATAACCACGGAATATCATCTAGTACAGGGGCGGGCAACCTCCGGCCCGCGAAGGCCTAGCATCCGGCCCGCCACCCTGCTCGGCATTAATATTGCAATCCGGCCCGCGAAACTTTCTCTCTATCTATCTCTATAGTGGTGAGGCGGGCTATGTCCCTGATCGTTAATCCCTTCTGGTATTTCCTGGGTGAGGTCATGTTGCCACCTGAATTGCCTGAGGCAGGTCACCTGGCCTGTCCTTTGTTAGCTTGGAGGAGGGAAGGTGAATAAGCCCCATCCACACGCCAGGATGGCGCGACCAATGAAGATCAAATGTGACCTGCCAGATTGAATCACAAGTGATCACAGTTTGTCCCGCTACCACCACTGGACAAGACATATTCGACGCTGTGCTTCAGTGTTGTGTGGAGCAGCACTCCCTGGACCTCTCCCGTCTTGTGTGCGTGACGACCGACGGTGCCGCGGCGATGACTGGGGAGAAGAAGGGCGCTGCTTCGCTGCTAGTGCGCCACTGTGCGGCCGCCAGACCCACTCAGCCCATCCACAAGGTGCACTTTATCATCCACCAAGAGTCCCTGTGCGCCAAGTCTGCCAGCGTCGTTGATGTCATGTCTGTCGTGGTGAAGGTCGTCAACTCCATCCTCTCCCGCAGCCTTAACCACCGCCAGTTCCAGGTACTGATGGACGAGGTGAACGTGCACTACAATGACCTACTCTACTTCTGTGAGGTCCGCTGGCTGAGTCGTGGGGCCATGCTGTCCCGTGTGTGCGACCTGCAGCAGGAGATCGCCACCTTCCTCCATCAGAAGAACCTTCTCCACGTTGATCACTTCTCCGACCCGCGATGGCTCGCTCGCCTAGCTCTGCTCACGTACATCACTACTCACCTGAACGCCCTCAACGTGAAGCTGCAAGGCAAAGAAATTCTCGTGACAGACATGCACGCGCACATCACCGCCTTCCAGGTTAAGCTGCGCTTGTGGGAGGCTCAGTTGGCTATTGGTCAGTTTGTGCATTTTCCTCGCCTTGCTGCTTGTGCCCCTGACAACGTGGACCTGGACACTTGCGTTAGTGTCGTCGCCTCTCTGCGGGAGGAATTTGCCTCCCGTTTCGCAGACGTCAAGGCGCTGGCTGCGGACTTCAAGCTTTTCACCGCCCCCTTTGACTTGCCCGTGGACGACGCCCCTGCCTCCCTGCAGATGGAGTTGGTGGAGCTGCAGTGCTACGATGAACTGAAGGCGAAGTTCCGTACCTCTTCTCCACTGTCCTTCTTCCGCGACCTCATCCTCCCTTCTAACAATTTTCCATAATACATTGCGCATGTTCAACGCATAGTGGCCATGTTTGCCAGCACCAACTGTTGCGAACAGCTCTTCTCCAAAATGAAGTACACAAAGTCTCACCTTCGCTCCCAACTCTCGGACCGCCACCTCAATGACATTCTTCTGTTGTCTACCTCATCCATCGAGCTGGACATTGAAACACTTCTTCATGGTAAGCAGCACCAGCCGTCTCACTGATTTGTATGTTTTTCAATAAAATTCTTGTGTAATGTATTGTGTATAAATATATGTAGTCACTTTGGGGATTTCGTTTGTCACTCCGGGCCGCGGCCTGCTCCCAAAAAGTCTCATCCGGCCCTCGCTCTGAAATGGTTGCCTGCCCCTGATCTATTAGAACAACTCCTTTTAACCCACAAGGAAATGGGCAATGCGAACGGTATAATGGAATTATTTGGAAAGCAGTAACTATGGCCCTAAAATCACGCAACCTGCCTATTTCTCATTGGGAATCAGTTCTTCTTGATGCTTTACACTCTGTACGCTCGTTATTATGTACAACGACTAATTCAACGTCACATGAACGTCTATTCACTTACCAAAGACGGTCACTCTTTGCCTTCCTGGCTCACTACACCTGGACCTATCTTAGTAAAACGACACGTGCGGCATTCCAAATATGAGCCTACTGCTGATGAGGCAGAACTCCTAGAAGCTAATCCTCAGTACGCCCATGTCCGCTTCCCTAATGGGCGGGAATCCACTGTCTCGTTGCGGGACTTGGCGCCTTGCGGAGATGCTCAATCTGTGGATGCGAGGGCATCGGAACCACCAGGTAATGATCATTCTTCTGTTAACTTGAGACCTTCTGCACCTCGATCTCCTACTGATACGGATGTCACACCAAACCACCAGGTAACGATAATTCTTCTGCACCTCGATCTCCTACTGATACGGTTGTCACACCACCAGAAGAAACCTCAGATATTCTTCCTGCTGATCCCGAGACAAGCAACATAGCTACAACCTGCTTTGCGCCGCTCAGGACGCATCCGTCGATGTCTAATAGGTTTATGCTATATTCTTTAGGAGGGGGAGAATGTGGAGTTGGTTTACTAATTAGTTGATAATTATAATCGTTTAATATAATAGTTTACTCGTTCATGAAGTTCATTATTTCTGCTTCATACGGCGTCAGTAAGGGATCCACACCTGACTTCGAACCTGTGTTCCCTGGGTCGTGGCCAGAACAGCCTGATCACAGCTCAGGTAAGAGGTGCTCCTTCCTTATTGTACATATAAATATATTGTAAGGTTTCTTGTTATTTTGTTGTACTTGTTTATATTCCAGATATGGAATTCTTCGTTGAATAAAGGCTAAGAAAAGGTGGATTACAGTCGTTTTACTACACCCATATATGGCATATTTATAGATTCAAACGGTTATCAAAGTGATCTTGACATATTTAAGATCACAATTCCTTAAGTCGTGAGGCGTGACTACAGAAAATGATAACTACAGCCTAAAATCCTAACAGCTACAGTGGTATCTACAGAAATGGATGTGATACCACGAAATGAGCCCCCCTCCCTTTTAGGTTTTTTTTTTTTTGTTTATACCTTTTTGAATTCTGGCGCGCTAGAAACTTCCCGCCGAGTTGAGAGTGTAACATTCCTTGGCCGCTATTTATGTGGTCGTAACACTCTTCAAAACCCAAACTGTACTCCTTCTAATTGTTTTTACTCACATTACCCATAAATTTTCTTTGCATTGTTTAGTTAAGGGATTATTTTCGTAAGGCGTAGGGGGAAAGCAACGGGGAAATAGGTAAACACTAGTTGACAACCTACCAGGCAGGACGCTCTATCCTGGCTGGGGGGGAGCCATGTTGCTCCCTCTTCTCCACGAAAGAAACACGTCTTAATATGGTGCATTTTTACAGGCGAGATATTTACGTTCCCTAATATAGAAATCCCTCTAGAATATCAGTATTATCACCCTGAAGGGCAGGTTGTCAATAATATGTAAGTGATATTTACCAGTATAGGTGAAATAAGGAAGTGAAATATGGCCTCATGGTCACCACCCTCTTCTCCACTAGCCTTCCCAAGAGAAACACGTCTTAATATGGTGCATTTTTACAGCGGTCGCCACGACAACACAAATACACAGTGAACACTATCACACTATGTAACTCAGTGGAAACCAAAGCCAAAGTGGGGATGATGCCTAACATAATATATTGTCCTTTGTTAAGAACAGTGATCACGTGTGACCCCACAGTTCCATGTTAACCAGTTATTGCAGAGAATAGAAGAGTATTCGTGGCCTTTAGCTTACCTCATATGGGAATACAGAAAATAAACAATATGTCAATAGTGAACAGCCATCCAAATTAATAATAATATGCCCGGGGAAATATTTTCAAAAGTGGGAGGGGGTAAAATTGTAGATTTCGAGACAAGAGGAATGTAACGTGTGTGACTTTGTATCAAACTAGGAAAGTTATCGGACCTAGTTTGTACCAGTTAGTCAGTTCTGGTGATTCTTTTACCTATTATAGATGGATAATACTAGTGGGAGTAATTAAAACTAGAAGAATGAAATATACTTGATACCAAAACTTTACTAATCAACTCTTTGAATTAAACCCTGACTCGTAAGTGGTAAGGTAAGTAATTTGGAGGTGCTCAACACTCTTGAAACAAGGATATGAAAAACATCCAACGTTCTCACGTGTCCTGTGGAGAACTCGGTCTACTCTACCAAAAAATATTAAATATTCCGTTTTTATTTTGAATTGTTGATTTAATTAAAGTAACTTCCCTTAAAGTAAAATAAATCTCACAAAGGGTCCCCATGCCCCTTTACAAAAAACCTTGGGTGGTGGCAGCAAGTTTAATGATATATAAGGATTTAAAAATAGAGATTTAAAATAAATTAAATACAAAGTAAATCAAAAGAAAAACACAGCAACCAAAAACGCGGCACCACATGGAGATGTAAACAAAACGTTCGAATCAGTGATGCCACATTCCTTTCTCCTTCCTCACTGAAACTCAGTGTTACCAACTCCAAATAACTTGGGAAATATAGGAAATGTTCGTCTTGAGCCCGTGTTTGGCTCCACCCGACATCAAATCTGGTTTTAGTGGTGTTTTTGACTATCAAAAGCCAGTAACAGATTTATGAGAGGTCTACCAAAATAATTTATAAGTAAAAGGTGTCCATGGGGAAAAAAAACTGAGAACCCCTGATATAAGCCAACAACCGGTTTTCAAGATTAATGAAATTCCAAGAACAGGTTCTTACAAACCGGTGCAAACCGATTGAATCCCATTACTGGATTTGAGACTGTCACTGCATACTCGAGTATGCTCGTCATGTGCTCATGATAATGAGCACATGACGAGTCTCAGTTTCTCAAGATGGAACACATTGTGATCACATCTTGATATTTTTCTGGACTTGACATGAACCTTGAGTGTTGCAACAACAAGCCTGTGGTCAGTTGCAAAGAACATGGCACTCCGGTAAACCCTGCAGTTCTGGAGGATCCTCCAACGCGTACTAACGAGGATGTGATCAATCTCCTTAGCTATCACTCCGGCATTGCTATACCAAGTCCAGCGGTGCAGCTCTGGTCTTTGATACTAAGAACCTGCAATTCTCAACCTTCTGAAATTTGCAAAATTCAGAAGAGAGCTGTTGGTGTTCCTGGTACCAGAGCCATGGGGACCAACACATAACTCGTAGCCAGCTCTCTCAGTGCCAGTGGCAGCATTGAAGTCGCCCAAGACAATGAGTGTGTCCCGGCGGGGGCACTAATCCAGAACAGAGTCAAGTTTAGCGTAGAACATCTCTTTCTTGTCAGCCCCACACACCTTGGTAGGAGCGTACACTGCAGCAAGAGACATGAAGCCCCAGGTGTGCTTCAGCCTCAATCGCATTATACGCTCATCAACCGGAATAGCCTCAACAATGGGCGGCTGCAGTCTGCTAGAGATGGCTATAGCTACTCTTAAGACGGGCACCATTGCTCATGCCGAACCAGTAGTAGATAAAACCTCTACTACTGATCTCGCCACTGCCAGGCCTTCTCATCTCAGAGAGTCCCACTATATCCATCTCAGACTACTCAGCTCATCCGATAGATGAGGCATTCGGTGGTCCTCTGAGAGGGTTAGTATGTTCCAAAAGCCCACACACAGAACCTGCCAGAGATTTACACCAGAGCTGGTTTGGTGAGTAGGCGCCGCTTCTGCAGTCCCTCGGCCACCCCTAGAATCAAAAGTAGGGTGAGGGGATCCTCCCACACTATTCAGGTTGCAGGGTTCCTGTGGGCTTTGCTCTGCACCCTCATTAGGTCCATCAAGTCCCCCTGATGCCTTGGCATCACAGGGATCTGCGTGGATGGACCCCCCAACAAAACTGGGTCGGGGTCGCAGCCAAGGCCACGCCCGCGCCCAGAGCCTCGACCCTGGCCTCTACTTTTTCAACTAGTTGTGGCAATTAGCAAAGTTTTATGGGGAAGGGTTGCAAGCCCCACCCCAACCAGCCAGATCAGGAGCTGGGCTGACTGCTAGCCAAGGGCAAGGACGCAGAGATTCTGCGGAAGAATTTCCCGGCTGACCCGCTATTTCACCCATAGTTGGGGTTGGATGGCCATTGACTCATCACGGTGAGTTCATCTAACCTTTGTGTGGTCTTGTTTTTAATCCACCTGGAGGTCCAGCACACCCTCCTCACTGATATGGTCCAGTTGGGAAGCCGGTTAAGTCACCGACAGCCCGACCATGCGGCTGGTTGTACTGGGTTACATAATACCAGTAGCAGAGAACAACCCTGACCAGACAGTGTTACATTGCGTTTGTTATACCAGTTGTGAGGATTTTCGCTACCAACATTCATTACTCTACATTTGTCAATATCAAATTCCATCTGCCTCCTAACCACCCACTTGTTTAAATTAAGTCTCCTTGCAGATCTTTTACGTCAGACTGTGATCTAATAATCCTACCTATCTTAGAATCATCGGTGAATTTACTAATAACACTATTAATCCCACTGTCTAAGTCGTTAATGTATATCAAGAATAGTAATGGCGCCAAAACAGATCCCTGATGAACCACACTTGTCACCTCCCACCACTTACACTTAGAACCATTAATTGTAATTCTTTGTTGCCCATCGCTTTGTCAAGACCTAATGCAGCGAAGAACCTTCCCATCAATGCCATGTGTTAACATTACTTAAGAATTTTTCATGTGGTACCTTGTCAAATGCCTGACTTCCCTTCACCTGCTTCATCCACCAATGAGCCTGACCTTACCTCACCTTCCCTCTCTAACTGACTCTAGCTAATCACCTCCAGCTGCATTCTTTATCCTTCATAATTTTCCCTTCTAAAGTCAGGTACCTATGCATATTGACACTCTTAAGACCTTTCTCCCCTTTCAAGATAAACATAATTTCACAATGATCGCTGTTACCTAACTGCCCCCAAACTTTTGTTTCCTTAAATAAATCATCCCCATTTGTAAGTATCAAATATAGAATATTATCTCCTCTAGTAGGCTCCCTGATTACCTGGTTTAGAAAGTTATCCTGAACTAACTTTAACAAATCCTCAGTATCATTATCTCCCAGTTAGATCCCAGTCAATATTCCTAAAATTAAAATCTCCTAATACACACAACTGATCATACCTACACGCCCTGCTTATCTCCTGCCATATAGGAGTAGAATCCACTTTACTTAAGTTTGGAGGCCTATACATTACACCCAAAACTGTTTTTCCTGATGCCTCCCTAACTTCTACCCATATGGACTCCACATGTCATCTGTTTTAATCACATTATTTACACAACATTGCAATGTATCCCTAATATAAAATGCGACTTTTCCTCCTCTCCTTCCTATCCTGTCCTTGTGAAATAACTTGTACTCCTCTATCTCTACTTCTGGACTGAATATCTTCCCTGACATATCCAACCATGTTTCTGTTAATGCAATAATATCAAAGTTCTTTACACTAGTCAACCCTCTAAGGAAGTCTATCTTGCTAACAATACTCCTGCAGTTTGTATAGTAAACCTTCAACCCACTCTTCCTCTTCTTACCAATGCTCCTACTAGCTGTATCTAAGGACCTCCCTCCTCCCCTCCTATGCCCCCCTGAGTCACCTGCTAACTAAAGCCATTTCTCATGACTCCGGTTGCCTTCCCTCTACCGTTTACCGGAAAAAAGCCTGCAGGGCTTCCATTTCACGTTCAAGGGACTCAGACAAGATCTGAATCCCTCTCTGTGAAAGGTGCACTTTGTCCCTGAGGTAAATGTGGTCCTGGCCATAAAAGCTGTCCCAGTTGTCCACGAAGGCCCATCCATTAGCTTTGCAATGTTCAATTTTCAATGTGTCAGCCGACAGTTCAATGCAATCGCCCTGGACTGCCACATGCCACCAAATTCTCGCCTAGGCAGGACCCCACACACCACAGGGACCCCACTCCTATCCCTAATCCTCCCCAAGTCCCCCCTGAACCTTCTAAAAAGTTCCTCACTACCTACGCGACCAATGTTGTTCCCTCCAGCGCTCAAGCTAACGATGGACTTGGTCCCCTCACCTGCCATGCACGCCTCTAACCTATCAGTAACAGCCCCAATCCCTGCCCCAGGGAAATACACCCTTGTCCTTTGCTTCCTATCTTCAACACAAAGGCCTATCTAAAAACCTGACCTGACCATCCCCAACAACCAAAACTTTACCTCCAGGCAGGGATGTAGTGTCTGTCTTTCTGTCCTTAGACCCCTGTAGTCCTGCCTCTTCATCCTCCTGAACTTCAGTGAGTGCTTGGAAGGAGTTTCGACACTCCGTTCAGTGGTTGACTTTCTGAGCCTTATTTTAGACCCAGTCTGCCCCACCACCTTCCATCCACCATCATCTGATGTCTTACTAGGTAGGACAACTGTACATCCTGGTCCCGCATAGAACGTGTTCAGATAGAACGATTTTCTTATAGAATGAGCAACCAAAAATATTAAATAAAAATTATTGTACAATACGATCGTGACTGTATAGAACGGGGTGCAGAAATAAGTGAAGCAAATCCGAGGAGTTCTTATACAGAACGAGCGTAATCGTATTGAACGCACCCAGAGATGACTTAGTACTGACGTCACAGGTGTCTGCGCCGCTTGGGTGACTCTGTTTCCGCTGTAGCAGTTTGAAGCGTCCAGCTAATGTAGAGTGACCGGGTGGAGGTGCGCATGCATGAGATCACTAGCTCACAGCAGAGGGCAAAGGCAACACACCCACCTCTCTACTTCTCTCTCTCTCTCTCTCTCTCTCTCGTCAAGGATTGGTTGGGTTGGAGAGAGAGAGAGAGAGAGAGAGAGAGAGAGAGAGAGAGAGAGAGAGAGAGAGAGAGAGAATAAATATGAAGTTGTATATACTATATATCGTGTACTCAACACATACGTCAAGGTGGTGCTCATCATTATTTACCTCACAAAGAATCTTGAAAGTTATGTTAGGTTATAGTTAGGTTAAGGGGAGAGGGAAGAAGGAGACAGCATGTCGTAGCAGGAGTGTTGCTGTGTTGTGTTTACAGTTTTTTTTATTTACCTCCGATTATAGTAGGCTATGGTTTATTTACCTCTTATTATCTTTATTTAATAAACAAATAAATGCAATGACTACTGATAAAAGGGAACACGAGGTTAAGGGGAGAGGGAAGAAGGAGACAGCATGTCGTAGCAGGAGTATTGTTGTGTTGTGTTTACAGTTTTTTTTATTTACCTCCGATTATAGTAGGCTATGGTTTATTTACCTCTTATTATCTTTACTTAATGAACAAATAAATGCAATGACTACTGATAAAAGGGAACACGAGGCGGGAGACGAGATACTGCTAGCTGGCAGCGCGTCAAGGACTGTTGGAGAGTGGTGGGGTGTGTTGCCTCTGCCCACTGCTGCCAGCTGTGATCTCGCGCATGTGCACCTCCACCCGGTCACTCTACAGCTGGACGCTTCAAGCTGCTACACCGCCAACTTCGACCCAGACATGCCTGGCCGTGCATCTACGAAAGGCAAGGCCATCTCCTTCGATATAAAGAAGGAAGTTATTGCACGGAAAGATAAAGGAGAGGGAAACACAGCCATAGGACATGATTTGGGGCTATCAGAGTCGTGTGTAAGAACAATTTGGCGCAAAAGCGAATGATTCTCACAAAGCCTCGGACTCCCCCTCCCCCTGTACTTACATCCCCGTAGGATTAAGGTAAGGAAAACCTTATTTGATGGGTTTTTTTTAACCATTTATATTTTATAATTGTTAATAATATGCAGTGTACGTTAATTTCAGGGACAATTTTGGTGACCGATCGACCAATTGTCGTTTTCCCCACAGGCTACATGTATCACATAGAACGATTTCACATAGAACAACGTCTCTATTGACCTATTGGACGTTCTATATGAAACCGAAGTGTATTGGGAGCCTCAGAGCGAAGAACACAATTTTCTTCCCTCAGGCTGTCCACCACACCCTCTAAATCTGAAATCCTCTGAAGGAGAGATTTCAGAATCACTCCACACTCACCACCACAAGGCCCTTCCGCAGACCCGACACCACCACCGTCACACACCACCTCACCATTACCAGTCACCTCCTCCACGCCACCACCACCACCCTCCTCCACTACCCTTCACGAAACCACCACCATCTTCTACCTCAACCACCAAAACACTCAACACAATCGTAGCCATCCTGAACACGTCCACAATCTACTTGGGACCAGCTACTACTGAGGCACACTTTAAGGGAATATAAACCAGGGGCTGTATCCTGCACTTAGTCTCAAAGCAAACTTTACTCTTAAATGGCGACTTTGGTCTCAACTTTGCTCTCAAAGTTATCAGCTTTAATTTTTACTTTCACTTTTGGTATCAACTTTGCTACTTTACTACTTTGATACTAAACTTACACTGATAGTAGCATAGGGTAGCAGTTACCTTCTGCTAGTACTAACTTTTACTTTTAGAGGTAAGATTTTAGTAGTAAGTGCAGGATGCAGGCCCAGGTACATAATCTTTTTTTTGTGGTTTTATTAATAATTTGTGTACATACGCTCTAAATAATAAATCATTAACTAAAGTAACAACAAATGTTTTTTTTTTCAAAGTTTTTTTTAAAAACATTTACCTGCAATATACAAATTCATATTTACATTTCTATATGCAAAAGTTCAATAAATATTTCTCTCTTATCACACTTCTTAGATAGACAAAACACATCAGTTCTCGAGGTAATTATATTTTCGTAACTATCACTTGGTCAATATATAGACTATTCTATCATGCAAAATTAATATTGAGACCATATACATTCATCACAATTTCTGAGCCATATCAATGCAATGATATAAAGTGTCTCTTGAGTTTTGACTACTGGTTACCAAAAAAGTTATGACAATAGAAACACCAAAATTTTCCTAAATCAGTGATACTTTAACTGGAAATACGATAGCAAATTTGGTGATGCAATTTAGAGAAATGAAGGGATGCAATGATGGGTTATCAATCACATATATACAATATAGTTAATCCTTAATGACAAAGGTTGGTTGCAGTTCACCATAGCAGCTCTATAAACAGGATGAAAGAAGATGTAATATGAACATAAGTGCTTCTACCAATAAATAATTAAGAACAAACAAAACATATTTCTTACTGGTCTATCAATATACAAATTAGATAAGAATTATATAATTTACTTAATGCAGGGCTTGAAATATCAAACTTACAAATATTCAGGACATACATCACAATGCTTTATTAATGTTCCCTTTTGTTAATGTTTGAATACCACCTCTGTTACATCTCCATGCAAAGTGACAGTCCGAAGAGCATCTTCATCATGTATTTCTAGCAAGGCCCTTGTTCCATCATTGAAGGTGAAGGACAGGCCACCATCTATGACCAGAGATGCATCAAAACATCGAGACCTAACACCTATTGATTTGGCTAATCCCCGAGGTTTAATGCACTCACCACGCAAAGGTGAAGACACTAGCTGATCTCGAATGGTGTACACCATCCTTGGTGCCTCTGTAAAAGCAGTAATAATACATGAAAAATCTATATCTATCTATTTGTGTGTGTGTGTGTGTGTGTGTGTGTGTGTGTGTGTGTGTGTGTGTGTGTGTGTGTGTGTGTGTGTGTGTGTGTGTGTGTGTGTGTGTGTGTGTGTGTGTGTGTGTATTCACTGTACAGTCTGCTGCTGGTCTCTCTCGAGACAGCTGGCCGTCCCCCTATGGAAAAAGCTCAGAGCTCATACTGACCAATCTTTGGGTTGGACCGAGACCACTCACACACAACACACTGGGACAACAAGGTCACAACTCCTCGATTTACATCCCGTACCTACTCACTGCTAGGTGAACAGGGGCTACACGTGAAAGGAGACACACCCAAATAATCTCCGTCCGCCCAGGGGATCGAACCCTGGCCCCCTCGGTTGTGAGCTGAGTGCGCTAACCACTACGCTAGCGGATCGTGTGTGTGTGTGTGTGTGTTTACCTAGTTGTAGTATACAGGGCATGAGCTACACTCGTGAGGTTCTGTCTCCATATTTATATTCGTCCACTTTTTCCTTTAGATATAGTACATTCTTTGACATTAACATCTTTTCTTTTAGTCCATTTCGTGTATCTAACTCTTCTTTGACATTAACATCTTTTCTTTTAGTCCATTTCGTGTATCTAACTCTGGGGAAAGCTGTACTTTTATGTGTCATTCAAGCAAATTCCAGTTTGCAATACTTTTCTTGTGTCCTTAAATATCCAACCTCTCCTTTTTTTCTCAACATTATTTCTTTTCTATCTGTTTCCTTGAGGTTGTTCATTAGATTATATATTGAAATTACGTCTCCTCTTTCTCTTCTCTCTCCAAGTGGAGTAATTTGTATTTCTTTTAATCTTTCCTTGTATGTTTAATCTTTCAATTCTTGTACCATTTTCCTTGCAATTCTGTGTTCTTTCCAATTTCAAAACAAGATTTTTTCTTGTAAGGGGACCACATTACTACGGCTTCTTCAAGATTTGGTCTAATCATCGTTTTTTTATTTTTTTTTATATCTTTATCTAGGAAGTGAAGAGCCATCCATACATTTCTTAACATCTTGAATCCATCGTATATTTCTTATCACCATGTGTCACCACATATTCTATCTATATGTTTTTCTGATGATAAATTGTGCGGTATTGTAAATTACAAATCTTTCTATTCTTATTTTATTAATATAATATTTTGTCCTAACTTATAAGTCAATGTGGGTTTCATTTCACTCTTCCCCATCTCCAATACATGACATCTTTTTTGCATTAAATTCCATTTCCCAAGTCTTCCTCCACTCATATATCTTGTTAATATAATTCTGCAGCTCTTCACAATCCTTCTGGATTCTTATCTTCCTAGTAATTTTGCATCACCTGCAAACAGACTTATGAAACTGCTTACTCCTTCTGTAATGTCACTTACACTAAAAACATTACTGGTGCCAAAACTGATCCCTATGGTAAAGTCAGAGTCTACACTTGCTTTCACTGTGTTATGCGATTTCTATCAATCTTCAGTCGGTTTTGCTGACAATCAATCTGTTGTCAGGTTTTCTAAGGAGATAGTTCATAGGGTGGGTCCTTACTAGCATCCTGAACTGACTGACTAGCTGAACCCTGATGCTCCACCCACCCATCCGTATCCCCCATTCCACACACACACACACACTGGAAGGAGCCAATTTGGGATGTGATCAACACCTCAATGATGGAGGGGAGAGTGCCAAGAGAGTGGAAGAGAGCAAACATAGTGCCCATATACAAAGGAGGAAAGAAGACTGAGCCACTGAATTACAGACCGGTGTCGCTGACGAGTGTCGTGGGAAAACTCTGCGAAATAATAATTAAAGAGAAGTGGTTGGAGTATTTGGAAGAGAATGATGTTGTATCTGATTGTCAATTTGGCTTCAGGAAAGGAAGATCTTGTGTGACAAATTTGCTAAGCTTTTATACAAGAGTGATAGATGGGTCGATACAGTCTACCTAGACATTAAAAAGGCATTTGATAGGGTACCTCATAGAAGGCTGTTGTGGAAGTTGGAACACGTAGGTGGATTAAGTGGAACTATATTGAAATGGGTGAGGAACTACCTACATAACGGAAATGAGAACTGTAATCAGAGACACCTGTTCAAGTTGGGGTGAAGTGTTAAGTGGCGTGCCGCAAGGGTCAGTATTGGCACCCATCATGTTTCAAATATATATAAATGATATGCATGAGGGATTGAGCAGTTACATAAATCTATTTGCTGATGATGCTAAGATCTTCAGAGTGATAAGGAGCCATGATGATTGCATGGAGATGCAGAGAGATATAGATAAGATTTATGAATGGAGCCAGAAGTGGAAATTGGATTTTAATGCCAAGAAATGCCATGTGTTAGAGATGGGAAAGAGCCTAAAAAGACCTGTATGGGAGTATAAAATGGGGGAGGAAGTAATTACGAAGAGAAGGGAGGAGAAGGACCTAGGGCTGATTATTCAGGACACATTCTCGCCAGAAAGACATATAAGTGGGATATTTGGCTCAACATACAGGATGTTATCGAACATTAGGGTGGCATTTTGCTATATGGACAAGGACATGATGAGGAAGATTCTGACTACCATGGTGCGTCCTAGGATGGAATATGCAGCAGTGGTGTGGTCTCCACATAAGAAGAAGGATGTCAAGAAGTTGGAAAGAATCCAGAGGACAGCCACAAGAATGGTACCGGAACTGAAGGATCTAGAATATGAGGATAGATTGAAGGAAATGGGACTGCTAACGCTGCAAGATAGAAGAGAGAGAGGAGATTTAATAACTATGTACAAAATCGTTAGTGGGAAAGAAAAGATAGACAGACAAGACCTGGTGATACTGACGGAAGATGCATCCAGACGTACGGGAGGGCATTCAAAGAAGGTTGGAAAGACTCCATGTTCAAGAGATGTCAAGAAGTATAGTTTTCCACATAGAACTGTGGATGTATGGAATGGACTGAGAGAGGAGATTGTTGAGGCAGCCAGCATACATGATTTTAAGAAGAAGTTGGATAAATATAGATATGGAGACAGGACATAATGAGCCCTGCTCGAACCCTGTAAAATACAACTAGGTAAACACACACACACACACACACACACACACACACACACACACACACACACACACACACACACACCACACACACACACACACGGTCAGCTGAGGAGAGTAGACGTGTCTTGAAGGAGTTCCTGGACTGATGGACTGGGAGAGCAAAATGTGTGGAACTAAGACTGCTGAAACAACGCAAGAGGAAGGAATCTAAAAGCCGGATTCACCTAGTGTGGTAAAACAGGGAGGGGAGGTTATTAAGAAGATTGAAAAGTGTGTGGTTACCCGTCTGTCTTGGTCAGCTGATTGTTTGTTTACAATATGGCGGAACAGGGAGTAGGTAAGGGGACTCCGAGAAGTGATAAAAGTTTCCATGGTTTTGATGACGATGATATAAATTTGGGAGAGTTGAAATATAAGCTTCGGGATAGAAGGGTGATGAATCTTGAAAAATTAATTGAAGGACTATTGGAGAAAGTTAAGTTGTATAGTGAGGATCACGATAAAGTATTGAAAAGGCTCACAGCAGTGGAAGTGAAGATGACTCAAATGCAAGATGACAACGGGAAATTGAAGGTGGAAAACGAGAGTCTGAAAGATCAGATCAGGAAAAGTGAAGAATTAATGCAGAAAGGAAAGGAGGAAATTAAGGAAAGTGTGAAGAGTGTGGAGGTTCAGAGAAACAAATGGATAAGTGAATGCAATACAGAGAGAGAATCTTTGATGAAAATTATCGACGAGCAAAAGAAAGAACAAAATCTGAGACAGAAAGTGGTGAAAGTAATAAAGGAGGAAGAAAAACTAGTAAGAAACACAGTTGAAAAGTATAAACAAGTGATTGTCTTTGGACTGAAAGAAGAAAAGGTTGTAAACAAAAGGGAAAGAGAAGAAAAAGAAAGGAACACGCTAACTAAAATACTAAAAAATGTTACTTGTGAAGAAAACCAAGTCATGCAGCAAGTGGAAGAGTTTCACAGGATTGGTAAATATGAGGATGATAAGGTTAGACTTATAAGGATCAAGTTTGCAACACAGGTACAAGTAGAGGAAGTTTTGAGCGGATCTTGGAGGTTGTCTGGTGACGAGGACTATAAAAATGTATGGATAAACAGGGACCTGGACGAAGCTGAGAGGTTGAAGCAAAAAGAACTGATAAACGAGGCTAAGCAAAAAAACGACCAGCGAACAGAGGAGGAGAAGAAACAGTTTTACTGGAAAGTGAGGGATATGAGAATAATAAAGAAAAGGTATACAAGGATTTAAATAAAGTATGTTATACAAATGTAAATGGGCTGCTGTCAACAAAAGAGGAAATAAATGAGTTACTGAATAGAAATAAACCGGATATTGTGATATTGACAGAGACGAAGTGGAGAAGTGAATGGGGTATTCCTGATGTTGGTGATGGAAAGTACGATGTGTGGATAAGGAATAGAAGGAATAAAGGAGGAGGAGGAGTAATGATTTTGACTAAAAAGTGTGTTAGAGTGGAAAAGGTTACTAGGAGTGAAGATAAGTCAGAGATTTTACAAGTGGCTGTGACAAGTGCTAATGGTAAAACTGTAAACTATGTAGGAGTGTATGTGCCCCCAAAGACAAATGCTTGGGAAAGAGAGGAGCATGAAGATATGTTAGTAGACGTGTTAAGGGGACTCGAAAAAATTGTGGAGGATAGCAATGACGTGGTTATCGCTGGGAGGTGATGACTGCCAGTGGAGGAGAAAACTCTTGGAGTAATAGACTTCTAAATTGGGCGGTGGAAAACTTGTTGACACAATGGGTGGACTGTGATACCAGATTTAGTGGAGGTGATATACCATCTAGGCTTGATTTGGTGTTCACCAAGGATAGGGAGAGTATTGAGGACTTGCAATGTGAAAGCCCCCTGGGAAAAAGTGACCATGTGCTGATAAATTTTGAGATGAGAAATGAAAATGAGATCATAAATGAGGAGTATAAGGAGAAGAGATTTAAATATGGGAGAGCTGATTTTAAGAAATTAAAAGACTTCTTTGTTGAGGTGGAATGGAAGGACTTTGAGCAGGCTGAGAATGTTCAAGAGAAATGGAATGAATTTTTGAAGATTTACAATATTGCAGTGGAGAAATTTGTACCTAGAGGAAAACCAGGAGGTAGAAAAGGGAAAGAATGGTTCAATGCAAAATGTAAAAGTGCAAGAAATGACAGAAAAATGCTTGGAATAGATGGAAGAAGAGGAAAACTGAAAACAGATGGGACGAGTACATTAAAGCTAGGAACGAATATGTCGAGATAATAAGAATGGAGAGAAGAAAATATGAAAGAGATGTAATAGACAAGTGTATAGATGAACCCAAGCTGTTTTACAAACACATCAATGGGAAGATGAAACAGAAGGAAGGGATAACAAAGCTGAAAGTGGAAGAAACAGTCTACGAAGAGGCTCAGGATATGGCGGAGGTGATGAATGAACGCTTTAGATCAGTGTTCACTGTGGAGAGAGAGTTCGAGCCTGTAGAGGAAGTCTTCAAAGGGACCTCGATGAAAAATGTCTCTGTTACAAATGAGGAAATATTTAAGATGATGAAGGAGCTGGATGTCAATAAATCAATGGGACCAGATGGAGTATCAAACTGGATTTTGAAGGAATGCTGTGAGCAATTGGCTGGGAAAATTCATAGTGTGGTGGTAACATCATTGACGTAGGGAAGAGTGCCTAAGGACTGGAAAAGGGCAAATATCACACCGATATTTAAAGGGAGAAATAAGGAAAACCCGCTAAACTATAGACCAGTGTCCTTGACCAGCGTTGTGGGGAAGATGTGTGAGAGAGTGATTAAGGAGAGATGGATGGAGCACTTGGAGAGGCATAAAGTATTAACAAATTGCCAGTTTGGATTTAGAAAGGGGAGATCATGCTCCACAAATTTGTTATCTTTTTACTCAAAAGTGATTGATGTTATTCAAGAAAGGGATGGATGGGTGGACGGTGTATACCTGGATTTAAAGAAGGCTTTTGATAAAGTACCGCATCGAAGATTAATATGGAAAATTGAAAAGTACGGAGGAATTGGAGGAAAACTACTGGAGTGGATGGAGGATTATCTTCATGATAGAGAAATGAGAACAGTAATATGTGACCAGTGTTCGTCTTGGCTCAAGGTAACCAGTGGTGTCCCACAGGGATCTGTGTTGAGACCATTAATGTTTGTGATTTACGTTAATGACTTGAGTGATGAAGTTGACAGTTACATAAACCTGTTTGCGGATGATGTAAAATTAATGAGGAAAGTTGAAAATGTAAATGACTGTATGATGCTACAAAATGACTTAAACAAGATCAATAGTTGGAGTAAATCATGGCAAATGGAATTTAACTTGAGTAAATGCAAGGTGATGGAGTTTGGTAAGAGCCAAAAGAGAGTGCGATATGATTATGAGATAAATGGTGTCAGGTTGGAGAAATCAAAAGAAGTAGATTTGGGAGTGACTGTTACAGAGGACTTGACTCCAGACAAACATATTGACAAAATTGCTGGTGGGATGATGAATTTATTAAAAAGGATGAGAGTGGCCTTTTCATATCTGGATGAAAGGATGATAAAGAAGATTTTGACTTCTGTGGTACGACCGAGGTTGGAATATGCGGCAGTCGTGTGGTCTCCCCATAAAAAGAAAAATATTGCAAGGTTAGAAAGAGTTCAGAGAGCAGTTACGAAGATGGTTCCCGAGATGAGTACTTTGACCTATGAAGAGAGAATGAAAAGATTAGAAATCACTACACTCGAGGAGAGAAGGGAAAGAGGTGATTTGATAAATGTCTATAGAATGGCGAATGGTATAGAGGACATGGATAGGGAAGACTTTTTACCCTTGGATACACGGAATACAAGAGGACATGGTTTAAAGTTGAAAAAGGAAAACTGTAGAAGGGACATCAAGAAATATAGTTTTCCTCATAGAGTTGTAGATAAATGGAATGAACTGGGCGAGGAAGTTGTGAAGGCTGGGACTGTGCATACTTTTAAGAAGAAACTAGATAAAGGATACAGAGACGGGATACCATGAGATTACTCCCCTCCCGTAAACCACAACTAGGTAAATACATGCACACACACACATATAGACACGCACACATATAGACACACACACACATTAATTGTAGTGAAGTATGGTGGGAGAAGTATGAAAGCGGAGGTGAAAATACTTGGGGAAGTAGATTATTGAGACTAACAATGAATAATACAATGATACAATGTGTAACTGAAAATACAAGATATAGAGAAGATAAACCATCAAGATTAGACTAACTATTTACCGAAGGTATGAATTTAGATAAAGATATGAATTATGAGTACCTCTTTGAAAGCAGTGACCATGTGGTCCTGGAAATTGAAATGAAGGAAGGAGATATGGAAGCATAGCAAGAGGAATCACTTATAAAGAAAAGGAGGAATTTGGTAAAGCAAACTATACTGAAATTAATTTTTTTTTTGACAAAACTGATCAGACAAAAATGAAAGAACTAAAGGACATGCAAGAAAAATATGATTTCTTCCTGAATATATATGAACAAGGAGTCAAGAAATACATTACATTTTACAAAGTAAACGAATAAAAAAAAGTAGTTTTAACAAAAAAGGAAAGGGACAAAGCATGGATGAGAATAAAAAGAAAACCAAAACAGAAAATGAGAGGAATATAAACTAACAAGAAATAAATGATTATGTAAGGGTAAGAAGTGAGTAAGAGAAGAGATATGAAAAGGATATAGTTGACAAGTGTAAGGAAGAACCGAAGTTGTTTTATAGATATATCAATGAAAAATTTTAACATAAAGAAAGTGTAGCTCGGTTGAAGGAAAATAAGGAAGCATATGAGAACTCAAAGGAAATTTGTGAAGTACTGAACAAAAATTTTCAGAAAGTGCTTACAACAGAATCCGAATTTGAAAAACCAGCAAGACAAGAGAAAAATGAGATGTGGGAAATCAAGATTAATAGAGATAAAGGAATTACATGATAAAAAGGCAATAGAACCAGATTGAGTATCAGGATACATCTTAAAAGAGTGTAGACAAGAAATAACTGAGCTAATTCATGATATAATTGAGTGTTCTCTAAAAACAGGAAAAGCCTCTAAAGAATTGAAAAGAACTGATATAATGCCTATTTTAGAAAATGGAATCAAAGAAGAATCACTTAATTATAGACCAGTGTCATTGACCAGTCTGTAAGATATGTGAGAAAGTCATAAAAAAACAATGGACCGAATATTTAGAAAGGAAGGAATAATAACAGACAGACAATTTAGATTCAGAACAGGAAGGTCATGTGTCACAAACTTATTAAGTTTTTACTGAAGAGAAATAGATATAACACAAAAACGTGATGGATGGGCGGATTGTATATATTTAGATTTACAAAAAGTATCTGAAAAGATTCCGTACAGGAGATTACTATGGAAATTGGAACACGGAGAATTGAAAGGAACATTAAAGAGCTGGATGGAAGACTACCTGAAAGGAAGGGAAATGAGAACAGTAGTAAAGGATGAAAAATCAGAAAGGAGAGAAGTTAAAAGTGGAGTACCACAGGGATCAGTTTTGGCACCGATAATGTTTTTAGTATATGTAAATGACATGACAGAAGGAGTAAGCAGTTACATAAGTCTGTTTGCAGATGATGCAAAATTACTAAGAATGATAAGAAACCACAAGGATTGTGAGGAGCTACAGAATGATATAAACAAGATATATGAATGGAGCAAGACATGGGAATGGAATTCAATGCAAAAAAATGTCATGTATTGGAAATGGGAAAGAGTGCAATGGGACCCTCATGGACGTTCAAATTAGGACAAAATATTATATCAATAGAAAAAGAAGAGAAAGATTTGGGAGTGGTAAAACAAAATAACTTATCACCAGAGAAACATATAAATGCAATTTTTGGTGACACATTCATGATGCTAAGATAGATGCGGATGGCTTTTCACTTCCTAGATAAGGATATAATGAGAAAAATGATAACTTCAATGATTAGACCAAAGCTGCAATATGCAGAAGTAGTATGGTCTCCTCACAAGAAAAAACGTGTTGAAATTAGAAAAAATACAGAGGATTGCAACTAAGATGGTGCCAGAATTGAAAAATCTCACATATGAGGAAAAATTAAAAGAAATGCAACTAAGCTCACTTGAAGAAAGAGAAAAAAAAAGAGACATAATTACAATATATAAATTGATGAACAATCTGGAAGAAATGATAGAAAAGATCTAATATTGAGAAGAAAAGGAGAGGCTGGAAAATTAAGGATACAAAAATATTGGTAAAAGGAATTTGCTTAAATAACACAAAAAGTACAGTTTTCCCCCAAGAAGTATAGATACTTGGAATGGACTGAAGGAAGAGGTGATAATGGCAAAGAATTTACATCAACTGAAGGAAAAACTGGACAAATGTAGATATGGAGACAAGACCACACGACTGTAGCTCAGGCCATGTATACTACAACTAGGTAAACACACACACAAGATGGCGGAAGCAGCAGGTGATAGACGTAAACATATATATATATATATATATATATATATATATATATATATATATATATATAAACTACCATTTAAATGTATTTTTTATTTTCATTAGTAAATAATTTCATATAAAAAATTATTTCTTATTTCATAACTTACCTGGGCTGGTAATCAGCATTTGGTTAAATATTTTGGTGATTTTGCGAACAAAGTTTTCGTCTGTGTCTCTAATCTTGAAACCAGTTTCCTCTCTTACAATGGTTAATATTTCTTCCATATTCTGTTCAGTAAGTTTGTTCACATTGTATGTCCATGAGGTTGACCCAGTTCCTGAAAACAACAACCCTCCTAGTAAAAAGTATGTAATAATCTTACAAATAAAGAGTTTGCATATATTACTCTACATGTTTGAAATGCATAAACACAATTTTCCTCAATTAATGTAAAACAAAATAGGCACAGGTTGACTGTATTGATAAAACACCAAACAATGAGGTTGTTATGCCTATAATAGCAGAGTAAAGGGTGCTTTGAGTTTTTCAGAAGTCTCTCCATAGAATGGAACAAAGATCATGTACCATATCTCTCTCTCTCTCTCTCTCTCTCTCTCTCTCTATATATATATATATATATATATATATATATATATATATATATATATATATATATATATATATATAATCTTATTCTCTTTCTTATTCTTTCTCTCTCTCTGAAGAAAAGATAGAAACATGTTAAATAAAACAATGAATAGTATAGTAGTTTCAAAGCACACATGGCTGAGAAACTGAGGGAAACTTGTAAGTTGAAGGAGGAAGAGAAAACAACCAACAAAAAGGTGGGGAAAAATCAACACAAAAACACAGAAACCTGAGGTGACCACTTCAAACAGATTCAGTCCCTTTAGAGTCTCTAGACACCCAAACTAAATCTGAGAGCTCATTAAGAAGACCTGAAAAGGATTGCCAGCAGAAAAGCAAGAACAGACAGCCCAAAGCCTGCTAATGAGCAGTGCTAAGAAAAGGTTCAGGTCAAATAACATTGGCAGCTTTGGTCTTCCTAGCAATAAGGAGATTGCAACTATTCTGATGAAGGACTCACAAGTTCGAACACTAATTTGGCATGTTCCAACATAACCTCAGAAAAGCAAAACTTCTAAAATTGTTATGGAAAAAGAAAAAAATAGTTAGACTAAGGAGATAGCTACAATTGGCCAGGTATGTGGCAATGACTTGTCTTTCAAGGGAAACAAAGCTGGAGACAGAGGCAGTAATAGGCAAATAAGCTCATTGGCAATGACTTTTGCCAATAGGCTCCAACTCCAAACTGACCTAATAAGTTGTCATCCTGCCCAGGGTGCCTGTTGGAACTTGTGCCACCAATAAAGCAATTCTGCCGGTTACTAATTCTGCAATGCCAGTGATCTCTGGCTGTTTTAATATAGGACTCGGTACAGACCTATGACGGTCTGTCAGATACCCACATTATAACATCTCTCGTGATAAATCTTGATGTACCGTGCCTATATACTACAAAACATTAATGTATTTCTGCATAACTACAGTCGGCCCCCCAAGGGTGCGAAATTCCAAGGGTGCGGACAGTACCGGTTTTGCACTTATGTTCAAAGGGTGTGAAAAAATTCAATGCGTGCGCAAAATCACTAGCTGTCAGCAGCGGGATGAGGCAACACACGCCCCGCCATTCTCCACCAGTCCTTGAAGAGTTGTCAGCTAGCAGTCTCTCTCTCTCTCTCTCTCTCTCCACCATTCGTCTTTCTCTCCCTCCTTCCATCTCCTTTAAAGAACTCATCATCCTAAAGCTTCATATGTGGAATTCTTCTTCCTCCTCCTCTTCTTCTTCTCGTGACCTGTTATGGTATGTATCACTTCGTAGGGTTCCATCTTTCTTGGTGTTACGGTTCCTCTATCCTTCCATAGACGTGAATAGAAAGAAGGTGCAACACAAAGTGAGATTTTTACTGATGTTACTAGTCCTTTCTTTTCGATTACGCTGATTTTCTTTGCATTCTTCCCACGCCTGTATAAGACGGGAAATACGCAAAGAAATTCAGCTTTTGTCGGGCGGCCATGTTGTGATGACGAAGAAGAAGAAGAAGAAGAAGTAAGTAAGTAAGTAAGTAAGTAAGTAAGTAAATTTGTATGATCTTCAAAACAGTAACTCTACTTGACCTTTTCTGCACAGATAAAAAAAATATCCTCAAGTACGTAATTCAGCATTCCAATTAACCTATATGTTGCCAGAATATCATAATTAAAAAATCAGTAATGAATTTATCTAAGGAAAGTAAGATGTAACAGTACTAAATTAAATTTTTTGTTTTTGTTTTTTTTGTTTAGAGGTCTAGGCCTCACAGTCGTGGTGGACCACCGCTGCCCCACTGTGGTGCCCGAACACAGCAGTTCCTCTCAGTAAACAGCTTCAGCATCATGGGCCCAGGCGGGGACTCAATCTGCTGACCCAGCGAATGTAAGGCCAGCGCGCTACCACTGTACTAGCCAGGAGGCTAGTACTTTTGCTAGAATTATTTTGCACAAATATTTTTAAAATTACTGAATTACACACAAAACAGAACAGTGTACAGAGGCAGCTATGAGGCGCTTCGAGGCGGTCGGGGGGACTTGTCCTACTAAACGCGGGGCTGAAGTTTTTATGGAAGGGGACTCCCTTTCCAAACAATAACAGTTTTCTCCTTCCTCACCACCTTCCACTTACACTGTCAACTCTCCACCGTACAGGTATGTTAAAATCAAATTTGAGAAATTTCTGACTATATCTTTTTCTGTTTAGAATCGTCTTTATTTTTTTTTTGCTTTAGATTCAATAAATCTAATCATGTTTTATGTAAGACCTTCTGAACAAAGTACTGTGGTAAAAGTTTAGATAAGCAATGATCTGCGATCCAGGAACAGATTAATCCATTTTACAATGAATTCTATAGAGAAAATTGTTTCAGCCATCAAACATTTTGGTTCACAAACGACCTTCAAGAACGAATTAAGTTCGTGAACCGAGGTTGTATGGTATCTCATTCAATAAATGTTGTCTCTTTTCAGTACTTACTCCATTTGTTTGTTTAATAGCATATCTACCAATACGGTATTTCTGCATAACTACTGCTTGGACGATATTGATATAAATCTGAAGTCCTACATACTATACAGAGTGTACTCAACACATCTGTGAAGGTTTCAGGTGGCGCTTGTCATTATTTACCTGGTAAAGCGTGTTTGAAGTTAGTTGCACACGACTTCCACACTATGACGTAGTCCTTTCAGAATTCTTTGCCAATGAGAATTCTTTACCTGGCTTTGTGGCACGGATGAGTTAGATGACATGTCATCATCAGTTCACTCAGATCTGCCATCATGGAAACTTGCACTAATACAGGATTTTGGATTTTGCTGCAAAGTTTAAGAGAAAAGCAAGTGAGCTATTTGACCTGTGTGTTTATCACATACAGGAAGTCTTCGTTTTACGATAACTATGTGTTCCTTGAAACCCTATTGTAAACCGAAATAGCGTATACCGAACCAATTTTTACATGTATTAGATAGGGATGCGTTCCAGCACATTGCCAAAGTCACTCCTTCAGGTTCAGATACATACATAAAGACATACCTTAGTGTAAAAATAAACAAATTGAATGTAAATAATAAAGACAATAAAGAAAAAAATATAATTATGCAATCATCTGATCAGCTGATGCGGGCGACGTAGGCGGTGAGGCGGAGGTCGAGGGTGAGGCAGGCGATTCAAAACCTGAAGTTGATTGCTCTGTTGAAGTGGATGGTCCAGCTGATGTTGATGGGCTGGCATGTTTGAAGAACGTTGAGATCGTTGACTGTTTGGCACAAGGTTTCACTGTGTTTGTAATGGTGGCGCGGGAATGACTAGTTGTCGGAATTGGCCGCATGTAGCGTAGCGGCGTGGTGGTGCTGCATGCGCTACCACACCGATTTGGCCACGCTCAACTCGCCACGCCGATTTTGGCGTCTTTTTTTAATATCGTAACTGCGAATCAAGTATCGTAAATCGAAAAAAGGGTACTAATTGGCTAGTATCGTATCTGCGAATTTAACGTAAACCGAACTATCGTATAGCAAGGACTTCCTGTACTTGTTTGACTCCAAGGACTAAGATTGTGGCAAGCCAGCAACACTTAATTTCAACCAAAAGCTTTGGTTAAGGTAAATTTGCTAGAAGAGTGGTGTGTGGGAGCTTACCCACCATCTATGAGATTATTACGTGACAGGTTAGGGAGTCTGGGGGGACTTGCCCCCCTACTCATGAGGTTATTAAAACCCCACTTTCTCAAGTGGTCCCCAAGCTTGTTGGCTTTAGGAAGAAGAAAAAGATAGAAGACGAGCAGTAGTTATGCAGATTTACCAAAAATACTATTAAATTACTCAACAGCCTGAGTGTTTACACCTGCATCATTACTAATGAACATATACTTGGGACAAACTACAAACTGAATCACACTGGTAATCAAAAGAAGACAAACATTTGTAAGACTTGTGTTCATGTCTATAATATGGAAATACGTGTAACTTGAGAACAATCTTTGACCAAAACTTTTCTCAAGGGAAGGCTACGAAACCCAGGGAAAAGTGAGGTTTTTAGTTATTTCTTCAATATACCTTGCTAAATTATAGGAGCGTCTCATATACGTAGTGGGAAATACAGTAATTATTTTATGAAATGACTCTTGAGAGGTTACAATTTTAGAGGCTGCAGTATTAGTCATTGTTTAACTTCATTCTATTATCAAATGAAATGCCCCTAGAGAGGGTACAATTTCATTTGGTAATAAATATGAATACATCTATATTCCAACACACCTGTACTGGCGATGAGTCCTGAACACTTCTGCTTGATGCCTTTCATGTTGTCTATGTTTAATTCCAGGTAGGACACTCTGGCTGACACACACTCTCCTATAAACACCTGTAACCAAATCAATCATTCAGTCATGAAGCATCACTTAAAAAATCTAACCTTCTAACGGCTCCATTAAGCCTACCAGCGCCACAGGTTAAGGGGAAAAAAAAGAAAAGAAAAAAAAAAAAGACGATACATCAGAGATCTGAATGTAGTTGGTAGTGTAACCATATATAGCTAGGGAATCCTTTGTACTTATACATTTAGGTAATATGGTAATATGTACTACACTTCCTTATCACAGATGCCATAATTTGCTTATCATCTCAATAAATTACTATATCATCTATCTTTATATATCTTTTAATTCAATAATCATTTGGCAGACTGTTATAATATATGTAACACTGTTTCTTATTATAGATAGCATGTATTTAGGTAGGATATTTATTATTCTTGACATGTTCCGCATTTGTGAGGTCATGACCACACCCTACATGCCTCTGTGTTGTCACGCCACACCCTAGAATCATGGCCACACCTCGTGCCAGCCCACCAGTAACCAGTAGAAGGTAGAACGACCAGGAGACGAGCGGCTGTGGACATGTGACCAAGACGTGTTGTGTGTGTGTGTGTGTGTGTGTGTGTGTGTGTGTGTGTGTGTGTGTGTGTGTGTGTGTGTGTGTATTTACGTAGTTGTATTTTACAGGGTTCGAGCAGGGCTCATTATGTCCTGTCTCCATATCTATATTTATCCAACTTCTTAAAATCATGTATGCTGGCTGCCTCAACAATCTCCTCTCTCAGTCCATTCCATACATCCACAGTTCTATGTGGAAAACTATACTTCTTGACATCTCTTGAACATGGACTCTTTCCAACCTTCTTTGAATGCCCTCTCGTACGTCTGGATGCATCTTCCGTCAGTATCACCAGGTCTTGTCTGTCTATCTTTTCTTTCCCACTAACGATTTTGTACATAGTTATTAAATCTCCTCTCTCTCTTCTATCTTGCAGCGTTAGCAGTCCCATTTCCTTCAATCTATCCTCATATTCTAGATCCTTCAGTTCTGGTACCATTCTTGTGGCTGTCCTCTGGATCCTTTCCAACTTCTTGACATCCTTCTTCTTATGTGGAGACCACACCACTGCTGCATATTCCAACCTAGGACGCACCATGGTAGTCAGAATCTTTCTCATCACGTCCTTGTCCATATAGCGAAATGCCACCCTAATGTTCGATAACATCCTGTATGTTGAGCCAAATATCCCACTTATATGTCTTTCTGGCGAGAATGTGTCCTGAATAATCAGCCCTAGGTCCTTCTCCTCCCTTCTCTTCGTAATCACTTCCTCCCCCATTTTATACTCCCATACAGGTCTTCTTAGGCTCTTTCCCATCTCTATCACATGGCATTTCTTGGCATTAAAATCCAATTTCCACTTCTGGCTCCATTCATAAATCTTATCTATATCTCTCTGCATCTCCATGCAATCATCATGGCTCCTTATCACTCTGAAGATCTTAGCATCATCAGCAAATAGATTTATGTAACTGCTCAATCCCTCATGCATATCATTTATATATATTTGAAACATGATGGGTGCCAATACTGACCCTTGGGGCACGTCACTTAACACTTCACCCCAACTTGAACAGGTGTCTCTGATTACAGTTCTCATTTCCCTGTTATGTAGGTAGTCCCTCACCCATTTCAATATAGTTCCACTTAATCCACCTACGTGTTCCAACTTCCACAACAGCCTTCTATGAGGTACCCTATCAAATGCCTTTTTAATGTCTAGGTAGACTGTATCGACCCATCTATCACTCTTGTATAAAAGCTTAGCAAATTTGTCACACAAGATCTTCCTTTCCTGAAGCCAAATTGACAATCAGATACAACATCATTCTCTTCCAAATACTCCAACCACTTCTCTTTAATTATTATTTCGCAGAGTTTTCCCACGACACTCGTCAGCGACACCGGTCTGTAATTCAGTGGCTCAGTCTTCTTTCCTCCTTTGTATATGGGCACTATGTTTGCTCTTTTCCACTCTCTTGGCACTCTCCCCTCCATCATTGAGGTGTTGATCACATCCCAAATTGGCTCCTCCAGTTGTTTCCTGCATTCTTTCAATGTCCAGTTTGATACTTCATCCGGTCCCATCGCTTTCCTCACATCCAACTTTTCCAACAATTTGCCAATTTCTTGCTTCTCCACCTTTACTTCTTGCAACCATACCCGTCTCACCTATTCTCTTGGTTCAACAAACTCTTTTTCCACACTAAATACAGACTTAAAACTCTCATTCATGACTTCACTCATCTCCTCTGCTTTTTCATACTTCTTCCCACCTTTTTCTAGCTTGTCAATAGTCTCTCTATTTGTCAATTTCCCTTTAATGTGTCTGTAAAATAACTTAGGCTCTTCCTTACACTTCTCCACTATATCCTTTTCAAACCTTATCTCTTCCTCCCTTCTTATTCTAACATACTCATTTCTTGCCTCCTTATACAGCTCTCTATTGTTATCATTTCGATGTTTCTTCAGCTTCCTCCATGCTGCATCCTTTATCTTCTTCGCTCTTGCACACCTGGCATTGTACCAACTATATTTACTTTCTTTTACTTTATACACTGGCACATACTTCTGTACTCCCTCCTTGTATTTTTCCAGAAACTTTTCATATTTGTCTTGCACTGTCATTCCTTTCCTAATTCTTTTCCACTCTATACTCCCGAAAAACTTCCTTAATTCAGCAAAATTTGCCTTGGCGTAATTCAATCTCCCTTTTCTGTGATCCTCCCTCCTCATTTCCGCTTTCTCACCTTGGATTCCCACCTCTATTACTATATGATCACTTTTTCCCATTGGGCTCAAGTATTTAATTTCTGGACGTAGTTCAGGTCTCTTGGTGAACACCAGGTCTAACACAGATGGTTCCTCTGTCCCTCTGTACCTGGTGAATTCATCCACCCACTGCTCCATTGTGTTCTCCATTGCCAATTGCATCAGTTCCTCACTCAATGACTCAGCATTACCATAAACTTCCATTTCTTCCCAATTAACACCTTTACAATTAAATTGTGTGTGTGTGTGAACATTACACAGTGACTCTCTCCCCAGTGACATTGTTACTTAATTATCTCTTAATGAGTGACTGAGTGCATTATGTTATAAAGTGTAACAAATTATGAACCGTTGACTGTGTGTACAGACTCTCCCCAGTGACATCGTTACTATGAGCTTATAACCCATAATGAGTGACTGAATCATTATTCAATTACCTTGTAATGCAGACAGTGAGTGACTCTGTAACTATAAAAAAGTTGCTATTTTTGTAATTCAACTTTATATGAAAGCCTTTTAAATCTGCTCGACCAAAAGACTATTAACAATCAGAAACATTATGTACCCTGTTTAACATGAATAAAGGTAACAGTAGGTTTTGAGGTTGACCCACGAAAACTTGGAATGAAGTAGTCTAGAAGGGCATCAGACACCTAGGCCGGTGTAGGGAGGCTGCTAGAGACTACACAGCCTGGTGAGCTGCCATGAGGAGAACAAGGCTGACACACGCAAGAATATATGGAGCCTTTCAAAATGATAGGGAAGACTCAATAAATACTACTTCCCAAGGGGAAAGGATAATGGGTTGTATTACAACCTTTAAATTCTGCAGATATGATGAATACTGCCATAAAAAAATTATCATGATGTGAGTAGATGCTATTTATAATTTTTCAACAAAAAGTGGTGTCTGACTTTCCTGGTCTTTCTCCTCTTAAAGTGTATATTTAGTAATTGAACAGAAGTGTAACAGCTTGTGAGGACAGTATACAAGTAAAGCAAAGTCCCAGTTATTAGAGTTACATCATCTCTCTGTAGACCTCACTACTTAGGCCTCTGTCACACGAGCCGTTTTGCCTTCTAGAGTTTACCGCTGTGGCGTAGCTTTCTATGGACTCCTATGGAAGTATTCACACTGGACCAGAACGGCAGTGTTGCCTTTACGGCAGCCGCATCCTGTCTTCCTGCCAGCAAGACCGCAACAGCAGAAAAGCCGGTGAATGGTTTTGGTGGTAATGTATTCCTATAGGCGCCTTCACACATCCGGCGTTTCCCGCACGCTGCAGACCATCGGGTGGTCAGGTGTCTGTCAACATTAGGAGGAAGAGCACACCACCACCTCGTTTGCATCACTGCAAAAGCTGGTATGCACTATATTCTCAATCATGTGAACTTTCAATAATGTAAATTGAAAGTTTAAGTCAATTACTATTCTTTTAATATATATTGATTATATTCTATTAGTGCTATATAAAGACGGTATATTAATAGGCGGCTCCAATCCCGCCAACCCAAATTGCCAACTCGAGATCCCCTAATTTTTCACACAATTTAATGAAAATGTGAACAGCTCTGTTGCTGATACTATAGGAAATCTGAGTGATTGAATAGATGAACAATAATTTAAAGATATATTTTACCTTACTAGAACGTTAATATAGTTTATATTTATCTTATATGTACATGAATGCAAGCAATCATCTCTAAATAGAGAAGTCGTGTACACAGACAAGAATTTTAATTGTTTTTCAGTGTTCTGATGAGAAAAAATAGTATGCTTCATTAAAAAAGATTTCTATGTCATTTTCAGAAGGCAACCAGCTTTGTTTTTCTACATATCATGCTGGTATATTACTGTAATTGGGCTTTAAGCAAAACATGAATACTACATTCAATAATAAAAAAACCCCCATCAATATACAGATGAAATCCAGTTAAAATGAGTTAAGAAATCACCAACCCATATAATAAAGAACTTAGCAAGGTATGACAGTGTGTTGAATAGAAGTATAACACCATAGAAGTGTGTGTATTTTGAGGCTTGTTCAACCTCCGAGCGAAAATTAGGGGATTTCGAGTTGACAATTTGGGTTTGCAACAAGAGGTTGGAGCGGTATATTGTATCCTTCTTTTAATATATATTAATTATATTCTATTACCGTTATTTAAGGATGACATTAATTAAAGCCTATTATTATTATTTAAAGATATATAAATTATATTCTATTACCGTTATCTAAAGACAATATATTAATTATAGCCTATTATCATTATTTGAAGATATATAAAGTATAACCTATTACCAGTATTTTCATTAAATAAAGATACATTAATTATAACATTATTATTGTTGAGAGAGAGTGCCTGTGGCAGAAACCGCAAGTGCCCACAATGAGGCACAGTTTCTGCTACACACAGAAACCTCACTACTTATGCTCACTCTACCTGACTTTCCCCTTACTGGATACTGCATGAAATTTATAAATTCTATTTCATCATTCTTCCATCCTCATTCTTTATGATAATATGCTGTGCACTAAAAAATCTAAAAATCTATAAAAATCATAATTTTGACTCACCTCATTTAGAGCCAAGACTGGAAGAGCTCTACGGGCCATACCCGTCTCACTGCAGGGAGGCATATCCTCATGGACACTCCGCAATTGAGGCTCCATGTCCAGATACCTGCATATCACCTGAATCAAATTTAAGGCTTACACTTTGTCTAAAGTTACGTTCATGAGACATTGTCCATTTAGAGGAATTTACATTCTGTAATGTAAGGATATACATACTACAAAATAATATACTTTTACCATCACAATATTACCATTGAGACAATCTGATTATATCTATCACAAACATTCTTCTGTGTACTTGCTGTTAATACTACCATAATTATATGATAATATGCATTTACAGTACTTGCTGTTAATACTACCATAATTATATGATAATATGCATTTACATTCTGTCAAAGTTTCATCTAAACATAGAATTTCCAAATATATTTTGGGAAAGATCTAACATAAAAAAAGGCAAGACTACCAGAAGGAAATGGATAAAAATGTCAGTCATGCACAACTCAATTTTTATGACACACAGAAGCAATTGTTGTCTCTAACTGCAACTATATTTAAAAAAAAAAAATCAAAAACATCTACACTCTGCTAAGTATGGGACAAAGATGATGATGATGAAGATGATGATGATACAAGTACAGGTTTATTGTCATGATATGAGAAACAGGAAATATCCAGAACTATGAAATTGAGCATATGGCAAATATACATGTATACAGCATAGCATATGGCTAGCTCACATGCAAATAATGTCTTATTTTGCTGTGAACAAAGTCAATCACTTTACTTAACCTTAATAAAACTTCTTACAAAATGCCACATACCTATACTCATGGTACTGCAACTGTTGATTGTGAAGTTCTACAGGTGGTTTGAAAATATCATCTCCAATCAGTGTTACCCGGATTCTCCTTCGAAATGTCCAACGGAATTTACCCTGATGAAAAATATGCATCAATAAAATTTTTACAAATTCTATACTTGGAAATTGCATGATGCAGTATGACTGCTTGGTGAAGCAAACAATTACTTAACAGTCTTAAGATAAGGCAGAATAAGAATGATGAATGATATATTACAGTTCTGATCAATGTATTGTATTGATATCAAAGAGGAGATCAAATAGAATGATAGCGAGTGAGTGAGTTACTGGGAATAAAGTAAGTGCCACACATCAAAGGCCTTATGGTGATATGTTAAGCTAAAAGGCATACGGCAGAGTGAAGCGATAATGGCAAGGCAAATAATGGGAAAAGGCAGGAATTCAGATAAATATAGAATATCTAAATAATTTTAACTAATTCATATAATTGTGTCTCAGTGGTGCAGTGGTTAGCACGACTGACTATGAATCCACTGGCCCAAGTTCGATCTTGGGTGAGGGCAGTTGGCGCACAGCTCACCCAGCTGTTCATCCTCCCAAACGGGTTGGTCGATAAATGGGCACCTAGGGAAACCTTGGAAAAGTAAACTGTGGAAACTCAAATGACACAGTGGCTCTGTGTCCCGGGGTAACGGATTAATTTCCACCACAGGCTCAAAGGCTATGTAACAGGAGATGAGTGCCTGCAGCTACGTGCAGCTACAGCTTATGCCCCCATTTTATCTTTACTTTTTAAATTATTATAAATTTGCTGACGATATTGTTCTAATCAGTGAATCGACAGATGAACTACAGCAGATGTTTTGCAGTTGTATATAAAGCCAGAAAGTGTGTTTATAAAGATGAAATATGTAGGAAACTAAGATGATGTTCAACAATAATATACTTGGGTACGAAATCAAAATTGATGATGAAGTAATAGAATGTGTCCAGCAATACATTTACTTAAGAAAGAAAATTGGTGCAATTCCAGATCCTGAAAAAACAAATGAAAAAATGAATAGGGATGAGATGGAGTGCTTTTGGTAGACAACACAATGTTATGAAAAGTAATCTCCCTTATCACTAAAGAGAAATCAGTGCATTTCACCAGTTCTAGCATGGATCTGAAACTTGGAGTGTTACGAAAGTCCTAGAACAAAAACTTCAAAGTGCCCATAGGGGAATGGAGAAAATAATGCTTGGCATAACATAGAGAGATAGGAAGAAAGCATCATGGATTAGGGAGCAGACCAAAGATAAAGACATCATGACTACAATTAAAAGAAAAAAGTGGACATGAACTGGACATTTCAGGCTACGAAGAGATAATTGATGGACTATTAACAGAGTAACAAAATGGCAAACCAGGGATGGGAAAGCAAGGCAGACAGAGAATTAGATGGAGATGAGATAGGAAGTTTTGCATGAGTAACCTGGAATAGACTGGCCGCTGATAGAGATGAGAGGAGGAAGTTGGGGAGGGTCTTTGTCCTGCAGTGGAATCATAGAAGCTGATGATGATGATAATGATACTTACTTTCAGCAGTTTATCGACTGCTTCTTGAACTTCAACTGAATATTTTTGAGGCAGGCATAACTGTCCCTTTGATCTAGTTGGATCTGAATTAAATCCAATGAGAGGCTTGTTTCTATTCAAGATTCTGGAAGCTGCAAGTAGATATGTTCCATCACCCCCAGTGGTCACAATGGCATCAGCCCAATCAATGTTGGGATCAGTGTAGTCAAATCGATAGACTACTCTTGTCTCAATACCAGCAGCAGTGAAGACACTATTCACAGTATTTTCAACTCCCTGGAAAAAATGATAATACGCTACTTCTTAAGCTCAATCTTCATGCGAATATTTTTCATAAAATAGTTTCTGGTAAAGAGTAAAAACTCTAAAAGCATTATGAATTATTTATAGTAAAAGTGCCATTACCATATAAATGAAGGAACATATTGGAATAGAGAATAAAAGCAATAAACAAGCCATTAATGCGTCATTGCATCACTTAATCAAGTTTGTAAATGTAAATTAACGGTTTTTTTTCTTATAAGACACTCTATCTTGGAAAGCACACCCTGATTTGGAAAAAAAAAAAAACACTACCAAATTTTTTTTCTTTTTTTTACATCAAAAAGGTACTGACCAAGGGACAACACTAATACGTAAAATAAATCCTGTTTGCCGCCAGATCCTGTAAAGAGGACAGTAGGAGAAATAGAGGCAAGGGGTGGAGGTCCAGTTTAGTATTAGAGGTGTCTTGACACTCCTCTTTTGAAAGAGTTCAAGTCATAGGCAGGTGGAAAAACAAACAAATGAAGAGTGTTCCAGAGTTTACCAGTGTAAGAGATGAAAGAGCGAAGATACTGGTTAACCCTTGCATTAGAAAGATGGAAAGAATAGGGATGAGAAGAAGTAGAAAGTTTTGTGCAGCGAGGCCGTGGGAGCGGTGGAGGCATGCAGTTAGCAAGTTCAGAAGAGCAGTCAGCATGAAAATAGCGGTAGAAAAGAGATAAAGATGAAACATTGTATCAATGACTTAGAGAATCAAGACAGTCAGTTAGAGAAGGAGAGCTGATGAGACAAAAAGCTTTAGACTCCACCCTTTTTAGCAAAGCTGTGTGAGTTGAACCCCCCAGACATGAGAACCATGCTCCGTACATGGGCAGATAAGGCCTGTGTATAGAGCAAGCAGCTGGGAGGGAAAGAAAAATGGATGCAGACGCTATAGGACACCTAACTTCTTGGAAGCTGATTTAGCAAGAGTAGTGATATGGAATTGCCAGTTTAGATTTTTAGTAAAGGATAGACCGAGTGTGTTTAATGTGGAGAGGGGAAGTTGAGTGTCATTGAAGAAGAGGGTATAGTTATCTGGAAGGTTATGTCGAGTAGATAGTTGTAGAAATTGAGTTTTTGAGGCATTGAACATAACCATGTTTGCTCTGTCCCAATCAAAAACTAGTGAAAGATCAGAAGTTAGGCATCCTATAGCATTTCGTCTTGAATCACTTAATTCTTGTTGGGTTGGGTGTCTATTGTACGGCGTTGAAGAATGCAAGATGGTGTCATCAACATAGGAATGGATAGGGTATTGAGTCAGATTTAGGAGATCATTGATGATTAATAGAAAGAGATTGGGAACACCACTGTTGATAGCTTTAGGAGAAGAACTTTGACCATCCACTACAGCAGCAATAGAACGGTCAGAAAGGAAACTGGAGATGAAGGTACAGAGAGAAGAATAGAATCCGTAGGAGGGTAGTTTAGAAATTAAAGATTTATGCCAGACTCTATCGAAGGCTTTTGATATGTCAAGGCTGACAGCAAAGGTTTCACCGAAGTCCCTAAAAGAGGATGCCTCATTATCTTATTAAGGACAGACTCAAAGGCTTTAGAAAGGCAGGAAATCAAGGCAAGGTAGTTTGAAGGATTGAAGCGGTCACCCTTTATAGGAACAGATTGAATGTTGGCAAACTTCCAGCAAGAAGGATAGGTAGAGGTAGAGAGACACAGACGAAAGAGTTTGATCAGGCAGGGAGCAAGCTTGGAAGCACGGTTGTTAAGAACAACAGGAGGGATTCCATCCAGACCGTAAGTCTTCCGAGAATCAAGGCCTGAGAGGGCATGGAAAACGTCATAATGAAGAATTTTGATTTTAGGGATGAAGTAGTCAGAGGAAGTAATCAGTAGTCAGAGGAAGAGTAGGAGGAATATGCCCAGTATCATCCAAAGTAGAGTTGGTAGCAAAGGTTTGAGTGAAGAGTTCAGCTTTAGAGAAAGAAGAGACAGCTGTGGAGCCATCTGGTTGAAGTAAAGGAGGGAAAGATGAAGTAAAATTGTTGGAGATATTATTGGCTAGATGCCAGAAATCACGAGAAGAGTTAGAAACAGAAACATTTTGACATTTTCTATTGATGAAAGAGTTTTTAGTAAGTTGGAGAATAGATTTGGCATGATTGCGGGCAGAAATATAAAGGGCATGAATTTCAGCAGATGGATGGCTACAGTACTGTTTGTGAGCCGCCTTTATATCTTTGACAGCACGAGAACAAGCAGAGTCAAACCAAGGCTTTTTAGCTTTAGTATTAGAGAAAATGTGATGAATGTATAGCTCCATGCCAGAGATAATCAATCACCTCTGACATGGAAGCAATAATCATCCCAAGGAAAATCAGAATAATACTGCCTTAAGCCCTCCCACTTAGCAGAGTTGAAATGCCAGAAGCACTTCTTAGGCAGGTCCTGAAGCTGCACTGGAGCGATAGAACAGGTAACGGAAATAAGATTGTGATCGGAGCCCAACGGAGAGGAAAGTTTGAATCTGCCTTAACTACCTTTTCGTTAAGTCCATACCCTTCCTCCATCACTGTATTTGAAAACCAATATCTTCCCAGCTCCTTATGAAATAAAAATTTATGCAGCTTGAATCCATTACCTTCCTTTATGGTTGATTAGCCATGGTTCTAAAATACCATTTCATTATGGATTATTTGCTTTGAGAGATAACATGTTGAAAGCTGACACCTAGTTAAAGTTTTTTGTCTTTATCTTTGTTGAGTTCTTAGAGAGCATACACATTACACCGTTGTACATTACACACATTCGTGTTACACCTGGTAGAAACTAGTTATCTAGGGCGTTTCTTGGAATCAGATTATTTTGTGTTGTGTTGTGTTTTGTATTTAGTGTGAAGGAAATGGTACCTGCCACCCATTATCTGTGTCTACTCTGTAGATGGCAGTTTGTAAAGCATTTCCTGATCTAAGTACATCTGTAGTTTGTTTTACGAAGTAATTAGCAAAGTAAGTGGAAAGATAGACAAGTTAAGTGTTGTTTTGGATAAAGTAAAGACAAGAATTGGTAAGTTGGAGACCACAGCTATAACCATTGTGTTAGAAATAGAAGGCAGACTGGTACTTGTAGAAAAGCTAGATTTGTTAGATGACACGATTGTAAGAACAGAGAGTAAGTTAGATAACAGAAAAGGGTTCCAATGTGTTTGAAAAGGAGCTAAGGTAGAAATAAGTGTTAGTTACACTAGTGTAGTGACGAGAAATAAGTTCTACGTACTAGAAGACGAGGCTTGTGATGAGCCTGACTTTGTACTTGTTGGCAATAATTTGATTAGGCATCAAGATGATGAGGTTTGCAGGAAAGGACCTAGGAAGAAGCATGCTTGCTATCTGGGAAGAAAGAAATGCTGTGTGTGTGTCATGTTGGTACAAAATAACACTGTAACAGGTAGGTTTGAAAAGGTTTACAGTAAATACTAGGCTATGAAAGATTAGGGATATTCCCAGGCAGTCTGTGGGCTGCAGATTAATCCCTAGGTATGATGTTGATTCCTTCATTCTCAGTAAAATGCTGGAAATCAAAACTTGTGTGGAGGACTTATGTAGGTGGGAAGGCATGATGTTTGTTGATATGTGAGATCACTTCAACAAGTACAGGAGCCTTTACAGTAGAGATGGTCTTCACCTGAATAGAGTAGAAAAGGCGAGATTAGGTAAAGTATTAGATAAAGGTTTGAGAAAATTTACAAGAAAACAAGATGCAAGTGCAAATAGGAGAAATTTTGTCAGGCCAAGCCAGGCAGGCCTAGACCTAGGAAACAGTAGGGGTAGCAAGTGAGGTCAGGTCACCAGGTGTTCAAGCAGGTATTAAGGTAGAGATTAGGCCTTTGTCTAGCGAGGTATTCATTGGCTGGGGAGTCACGTGAGCATGACACTGTGAGGTCTAATGTAACAAATTTTTAAGGATGGCTCAGAAGAGTACTAAGTACAGCCCTAAAGCATCTGAGCAAATTAGTAAACTATGCACTAACATATGGAGTATTATTATAAAACTTAATCATTTAATGATTCATGTGACTACCGAAAACCCACACTTTATCATGTTAACTAAATCTTGGATTAATACACGAGATAAACATCAAATTTCAGAAGTGTCACAAGATGTTTAAGATTTATTCGCAAAATGCCGGCTAAATTATCGTGATGTCTTATTAAATGCAACAAAATGTATGAAGGTCTTTGGTTTTTTTGATTAATAAAACTGACTTAGATGTGTATGATTCCCTTTATATCTATCTAATCTATCTACAGTCTGACATTTCATTCCCTCCAGGAGTATCATCCAAAGAGAATAGCCACGGCAGAAGATCCTCCACCTCTCCCTATCCATATGCTTCTTCCCTGCTAGTTCAATCCCTTCCGCTCAATCAGCAACTCTTTCATGCATGTACTCCTTCACCCTATCTTTCCATGATACAACTGGCCTTCCTCTCCTCCTAAGACCCTCAGTTATGCTTACATACACTTTCTTCACAAACTCTTTACACCCATCCCTCTGCTATCACGCCTAATTGGTTATCGCAGATGCGCGCGAGAACAGAACTTAATATTGAATTGGATTAATTGTAATTGGTTTATCAGTGGCCAATTTCCGATAATTTGTTCACTATTTACCTAACATGTAATAAAGCAATGATACATCAATTAGAACATTATAAACATTAAATGCACATCAAAAAAGACCGTCAAATTTACTTTTGAAAGGAATAAAGAGGGCTTGGGTGGGTGGTGGGGGGTGCTGAGGCTTGGGTGGGTGGTGGGGGGTGCTGAGGGTTGGGTGGATGGTGGGGGTGTGATCACAGAGGATATGTGCACTTAGTGAGGTGGCGGGAAGGGTGATGTGTGGTGGGAGAGCATCAGCCTATCACAGATGGGGAGGCTCTGTGACTTGAAACCAATCACGTACAAGTGCGTTACAAACACGGCTTTTCAAATCAAATTCAGCGCGTGATGACGGGATTGACTGCGCTAGAGCAAGAATGTGTCAGCTTTTGATATGTACATGATAGCAGAATGCATGATAACAGAGAAATGGGTGTACTCTTCTTTCTCTCCAAATTACCAAACCACCAAAATATATTTCTTTTCACCCATTCCACTAGACCACATTTCACTCCATTTGCACAAAGTGACATGCCACACCTTTCATACACGCTTTCATTGCTCTCCCCCTCCCATCTAGTCACACCACATACGTACTCCTCTCAGATGATAAATTTTCACAGCATACACTCTTGACTGTTGTGTTCTACATTATGTCGAAGTCTCTGATCCATATATGATATATATGAATGATTACAGGAGAATATTGTTTCTTAAACTTCTTTACCTACATTGATACATTCCTTCCTCTTATAACCCTTGCAAGTGATCCTATAACCTACCATTTCTGCTGCCACTGCCCAGCTATTTCCATTCATTCTGGTGATGACAAGCCAGCGAAAAGAGCTATGAATGTAATGTTAGCAAAGAAAAAATTGGCTTGTGGATAGGTTGGTATGAGGAGAGAGTGCAGCAACTGTGGCCAGTGTCAATGGGTCAAGTTTCAACCAAGAAGACAAAAAGAATATTGCATTTTTCTTTCAAATTTATCCCTTGTAGCTTTGGTAAATGTTCTCCTAACTGTATTTTCTCCATTTAAAATTACCTTTACTGGCTGTTGATTCACCAACCTCTGCAGTTGGAGAAGAATCACTGTATTGTGTATAAGTATTCAAGCTGAGAGTTCTTATCTGAAGTATCTGGCAATGTCATGGTCATCCTTCCTCACTTCCTCATACAAAATGCAGGGTAACTTTATCAAGGCAGAAGTGGAAGTGATTTATGATACAAGGCTATCTGCAAGAATGAAGAGGTCTACATGGCAGCGGTAGTAAGGCAAGTTATGATGAATGGAGTGGAGACAGTGGTACTGAAAAAAGACAGGAGACAGATTTGGGGGCAGTAGAGCAGAAATGGAATGATTTTCGTTAGGAGAGACAGTGCAAGTAGGACAGTTTAGAGACATAGTGAGAGAGGTAAGATTGAGATGGCTTGGGCATGAGAAGAAAAGGAAAGCAGTGTATGTCATAAGGATACTGAGGATGGAGCTATCAGGCAGGAGGAAAAGAGGAAGCCAAAGAAGAGGTTTATAAATACAGTGAAGGAGCAAATGCAGGTAGTTGGTGTGACAGAGGAAGATGCACAGGAGAGGGAGAGGGTGAAATGGACATGGGTGATTGACTGAGGTAACTCCTAATGGGAGCAGTCAAAAGAGTAATTATAATATCTTCATAGTTTTTCTTTTTTTTATATCTGGCTCTGACATCAACTGCCAAACTACAGAGGCTTCCATCCTCAATTCGTACATTGGCATATTCATTAAGTATATACGGGATTGCACCCTATCTGACATTTATTGTATGTAAGTAGGTTAATAAAAGCTGTTCATAACCTTTTCCATAAAATAATACAATGGTACAATATCTTCTTTTATAATATTACATCCTACCTTGTGTATGTAATGGTGATACAACAGATTGTTATAGTCTGATCCTCTTAATCTCAAGCACTTTTCCAGCTGCTTCTCAGTGAATTCTGGATGGCGCCGCCTCTCAAACTCATATCTGGACAGCTTTGTGAGGATAAGAACCTTCTGTGGTTTGAACACACCAGGATCAAGATGTGGTGGTGAAACCATTGCATAACTCCTGTGACAGTCACACATCACTCCTGTACATGAAGAAAAAAAACTCAATTAGTGAACTTGAAAGCTACCTTGATCAATACTGTGTACATGAAAACAACAATAATGATAAGCTAATTAAATATAGCAATGGGCAAGTATCAATACAGAAAAAAAAAATGATGGTTCAAATAATTACTATGAACTGGATCAAAATTGGGTTTGAACGATGATCCTAGATACAACTAACTGATGTTATAGTTTCTTCAATATTTTACATTGATAAATCATTCGTTTAATGAATTGAGATGTATCTTTAAAGACCTACAACTTCCATGCAATAATTTGTAACTTTCTTGAGACTTCAAAAACCTAACTATGTAATTGGTAACCCTATTGATAGGATGAGAAAATATAAAAATTATTGTACTAGAGAGCAGTGCTTTATCAATGAATTAGTATGAGCTACTTTACTTAAAATTTTTTTCTGCAGGCAAATCAGGCAAATTTTCTGCAGGCAAACGTGTGTCATTGACTATCGATGTAACACCACCAGTACACCAAGGCTTACCTCCTACACGATAGCTGTAATAAATACTATAACAAAGGAGAGAAAGAGGAGACTTAATTACAATATATAAATTGATGAACAAACTGGAGGAAACAGATAGAAAAGATCTAATATTGAGAAGAAAAGGAGAGGCTAGACAATTGCAATTTTTTTTGCAAAATAATTCTGACATAACTTTTAACTAAATCTTGCATTGCTAAATCTTACTTTCCTTAGATGAATTTATAGTCGGTTTTTTAATTACGATTTTCTGGCAAACAAAAAATAACAAACCCAAATTTCCTTAATTCATTGAAAATCGATGTTTACACATAGGTTAATGGGAATACAATAATAAATACTTGAAGGTGTGATTTTTTATCTATGCATGAAAGGGAATTAACATAATCTTCATACATTTAAAGTTATCACATTTTTTTTAAGATCATACGAATAAGACATTTTTTTGTTTTTGCACAAAACCTAATGGAGCGATTTTGATAAAATCATAGGTATTATAGCATCACATAGCCATGCATTTCATGTAAAAGAAATAGATCTAGTTGAAAAATTAAAGTTAGGAGGACTGAAAAACCAATGTTGTTGTATCCGAACAGTCCACTTAATGAAGGTCTACAAGGAAATGTTTGATGCAAAAAAGATGGTTGGCCAAGCAAACAACAATTTCCTCCATTAATGAACCTCCACTTCCTCCTTCTTCAACTTCTACTGGCCAATGCATTCCTACCAGCTCAGAGCCAGCCTTCCCATTCATCGGTGATGATGATGAGTGATGGATTTGTGACCCATGATATCCCTCAGCCTCAGAGGGAACATAGCCACACCATTCCCCAGCCTCGGAGAGGCTCGTTTTGATGCGACTCGGCACTTAAGTACATATACAGTAGAACCTCACACTACGAGTTTAATTTGTTCCATGACAGAGCTCGTATTGAGATTTACTAGTTTTACAAATAAATTTTTACCATTGAAATTAATTGAAATATAATTAATCCGTTCCAGCCCAGAAAAACAGCCAGAAATCTTTTTTATGGGTTTTTAAAACAGAAAAGTGCACATCGTCGATATGCTTCGGTCTTATTGGCTTGCTAAGTCCACTACACGCACCCGTCTCTCATGGTTTTCAATTATTACCTTCTTCAACTCTATTGTAATTATCTTTTTCTTCTTATTAGCACTATGCTTTACACCAACTTTCTTCGGACTCATGGCTAACAAAATTAATTAGGACAAAATAATGCCAAAAAATCCACGAGAAAAATCACTAAAACAAAACGATCGCGATGTTGCCTCAATGAGATGAACACAGAAGCGTATGGGTGCAGCCCTTCATCTTTAATATGCTTCGCCCACAATCAGCTGATGTACCTAGGCTCCGCCTCCCTCCTCCCTCTCGGCGTCAGTGTTGAAACCACCATGGAGTCTAATAAGTGTGTAGCATCTTCTCCCGAGGTTAATACCAAGTAACTCCCATGTATTTACAACAAAAACAATATGATGATAATAAATGGAAGTGTCTATATGCACGACCGTCATGCGTATAATGAGAGAAAAGTTTATTTGCACGGCCCGTCGTGCAAATGGCTATTCCATATGGCAGTGTCTATATGTACAACCGTCATGCACATAAGTTCTCATCAGTTATTCGCACGACCGTCCTGTACTTACTTTTTCATTGGCTATTCGCACGACTGACGTGTATGAAATTTTTCTGTTGACTATTCGCAAGACCGTCGTGTAATGTAATTCTAATCAGTAAAGATTAATTTCTTGAACCAGTCACCATTTTGGACGAAACAATTTTTTTCTGATAGATTTTGATGTGTTTTGAATTAATCTGATGTTTGTTTGTCATGCCACACAGCCAAAAATCATTTTTTTCCTCCCGCAATAAGTGGAAGGTAAAAATTGCCACAAAAAAAAGTCAGATTAATTCAAAACCATCAAAATCAATAAGAAAAAAATTGCTTTGTTACCATAACCTTCCCAGAGCTGCAGTTCAATAAGCCTAATCTAACCCAACCCAACCTAACCTAACCTAACCAAACCAAACCTAACTAAACCAAATCAAACTAAACCTAACCCAACCCAACCCAACCCAACCTAACTAAACCAAACCTAACTTAACCTAACTCAACCAAACCTAAGCTGCAACAAGCAGATTAGAGCTTCAAAAATTTAGCCAAACTTATCGTATGCAGAATGTGGTTAACTGCCTCCAACTTTTGAGCAATAAAAGTTACGATATGAGGGCTTGAAATCACATGCTATACCACAGGAAGCACACCTAACAGTCTATGAAGCACGCTGTGGCTTTTGAAGTATTCTAGAAAGCTTTCTTCCTCTCTGCGATACTTTTTTATCAAGTCAAGATAGCTTATATTACATCACCAACACGCCATATTTGAACTGAATTGCCCCGGCCCGCCTGCTTTAAAAATTGTGAGTGATATGACATAATGAGATGTGATTGGCTCAAGAAGTCATGTAACTAAAAATAATGGATTTCATTGACTCTCGTGTCACGCAGTAACACCACCATAGCCTTACCAATTGCGGGTTATTGTTGTAAGAATTAAAATGTTTTCAATATTTTTCCGAAATATTGAATACAGTGGTACCTCGGTATACGTCCTTAATCCGTTCCAGATCCCTGGACTTATACTAAAAAGGACATATACCAAACAAATTTTTCCCATAAGAAATAAAAGGAAAACGATTAATCCATTCCCATGAAAAAATCCTATTGTTATTGGCATACAGTTGACCTCGATGTTGCGGCACCATGATCTATTGTCACCAATCAATCAATCTACTTGGCATACAGTACATGTATTATAGATTGATGGGGTTGCATAAATCTATTTTAAACACTCCTAAATGCTAAATTACGTACTGTACATAAATTAAATACAGTACAGTACAAAAGAAATTAGATGAAATACTGTAAGTGAAAATTCAAGCTCACTTTACCTTGCCGAGAAGTTGAGTGTCTACTAGGATGGTGCTGAGAAGGGAGATGTTATTGTTATTGTTTGGAAAGAGAGTCCCCTGCCAATAAAACTTCAGGAATCTTTGTTTGGTAAGAGATTTCACCCCCTTCACAACGTAAGCCGATTTAATAACGTCTTTGTTTTTCACTATTGTAGATACCGTCGTTCTGGGCATACGGTATGCATCAGCCAAGTCCCGGATACACATGCCACCTTCATATTTTTCAACAATCTCTTTTTTCACCTCTATGGTGATCCTAACCATTTTCTTTGTTGCTTGGCTCTTCTCATTAACTTTCTTAGAACTCATGGTTAATGAATTTATTAAAAATTTATGCGAAAAAACAAAATCACGTGAAAATTCACAGAGTTATAGCGCGGGTTGTTCACTCAATGGAAGAAACTGGTGTACTGTCGTCTGACGCTAGCACGAGTCGTATTTCAAACAAAGATCGTGTACCAAGCAAAACTTTTTGAGTCCAAACAGGTCGTATACCAAGTTGAACTTATTCTAAAGCGGACGTATACCGAGGTACCACTGTATTTGTATTTTTTCTGTAATTCAGCGGCATGACTGTTAGAAGTGATCCAAACAAGTTTCTGAAGTTGAATTTGCAGTGTATTATAAAGGTAAAGAGATATCAAGTGGTTAAAGAACCAAAAATTAACCTTCTAATCGGCTATTCGCACGACTGTTATGTTAGTTTCGTCCCTGGTAAGGTTCAGCTCACAATAATTTAACTCTCGGAACATTTTGGCCGCACGACTGTTATGTTAGTTTCGTCCCTGGTAAGGTTCAGCTCACAGTAATTTAACTTCCGCAACTCCGCAACTTCCGCAACTTCCGCAAAGCATAGGTGTTGTTACTGGAGGAGGGGGGGATAATTTTTTTCGGTGGCGTATATATCTTTAGCTATATGGAATGGCCGATGTATATATAATTTCATATGGTAGTAATGGCCAGCTAAGAGACCCAAGCTGAGAAATTATTAGGCTTAGTGTTGATTATTTTTCTGAAATTTAATAGGCCCATATGAAAATAAACTTTCTCCAGTTCACATCATAATGCACAATATATTCCGAAGTTAAAAAGAAAACAACAACCTCTCTATAATATATCAACGCACTTTCCACCCATTCATTCTATATCGCACACACCTTCACCTGACCACTGCAAACACACCACCCAGTACTTATGTCCCACCCATTGCCTTCCACCTGTAATCAGCTGCCCTCCACCTACCTCTTAACTACCCTCTCCACCCTCTACCTTCACCCCGCCCACCTTTTACCACCCCTTCACGTCGATGCAGATTTCCCCAGGTTCAGAGGAAGGTGCAATATATATGTATAGAAGATAAATTTGAATCATTAAAACAATAAAAACATGGATATATTTATCAAATCAGGGATAGAAGTTAAATCGCGACCTTTGGACATGTTGGAGATGGTAGAAAAAAATCTAAAATGGGGTTTGGGGTGGAGTGTTGGAGTTAGCTGCCACCCAAAATTTCTGACCAACCAAAAATAATTATCCCCCCCTCCTCCAGTAACAGGGTTAAATTACTTTGTGCCAAACCTTACCAGGAACGAAACAAAGGATAATGTAAACTAAAATGACAGTTGTGTGAATAGCTGATTAGAATTAATTACACGACGGTCGTGCAAATAGTCAACAGAATAATTATATACACAAACGGTTGTGCAAATAGCCGATGAATAAGTAAGTACTGGTCGAGCGAATAGCTGATGAGAACTTAAGTGCAAGACAGTTGTGCATATAGACACTGCCATATGGAATAGCTATTTGCACAACGGTCGTGTAAATACTTTTCTCATCATGCGCACGACAGTCGAGTATATATCATTGGCCATAATAAACACCAAATCCTGTGAAGAAAAGACTTTTTTAACCTTTTTTACACAAGAATATGGGTTCTATTGTAGTTTAAGCCAATGCACAACTTCATTATTCTGGACTTACAAATGTTTAGATATAATTATTTTGGACGTTTTTTACTATATACATACCACGGTGCAAATTAATACTAACAGCGCAAAACGTCTTTGAAGTTAGGTGCCTCAAATTTTTTTTACAGTCCCACACCCTCGAAAAATCCACCCCAGACACCCTTCGCATCAGGGCTGGAGGTACAGCTGAGTGTGTTCGTATGTTGATTACTATAGGCGCAAGCGCTGTTTAAGTCACGTAATGTGACGTTTGGTTGCCCTCTGTCCAATAAAAAGCCTTGACTTCTTTTAAGCCAATCAAACAAATGCACGTATATGTATCTCCGGTTTGATGGGTAGCCTATCAAATGATTTCCAGTCTCACTATGGCGGTCACGGATTGTGTGTGCAGTGTTTGCGCCTATAACTATTACGATTTTATGGTGAATTTTCATTCTAAAGATAACGTGGGAATTGATTTCCTACGTTTACACAGTGTTTTACCAAAGACAGTCGAGTGTACTAATTGTAAGTTGCTGTGCCAGCTCAGATTGGAAAGACATCTGTGGTAATGTGGTAAATACCGAAAATTACCTCCCAAAAAGTGTAGCAAACAGTGCAACTGTTACGGTGTCAGACTTCAAAAGAACTTTTTTGGAGGCTGGAACTCTACTTTTAATTAAGGTATTTGTGGTAATTTGAAATAGGTTGATCTGTATGGTTCGTTTAGTTTGGTGGGTGAACCAGGGAGAGGCGATACTCCCTGGCTAGGTTAGGTTACGATAGGTTAGGTTTGGGGTGTGGGGGGGGGGCGTCTGGTCTTGGCAAATTTATTTCATGCACGCATTTCTCTTTTATTATTTAGTGCTAGAGTTAGTAGTATTAGTTCTTCTTCTTCTTCCTCCTCCTCCTCCTCAAAAAACTATGGAGTACCATCTCCCATGGCTGCAGCCACTGAATGATGTGACACTTGTTTGAAAACAGAGCTTGGCGGTATCTCTTCCAGTGTGAATACTCGCGTAGCAAGCATCGCCAGAGTTTGTCCGCAGCATCCCGTGCATAGCGTAGCTTCGCTCCCGGTGTGCATCTGCCTTAACTACTGCTTGGATGATATTGCTATAAATGTGAAGTCCTACATAGTGTACTCAACACATCTGTGAAGGTTTCTGGCGGTGCTTGCCATTATTTATCAGGTAAAACGTCTTTGAAGTTAGAAATCCATTTTCACAACACGCACAACACAACACGCTTTATAGATTTTGACTGCTTATTTTGGTTATACGTCACTGTGACGTAGTCCTTTCAGAATTCTTAGCCAATGAGAATTCTTCATGTGGCTTTGTGCCATGTACCAGGTAGATGACCGCTTGTGTCAGTTCCTTCAGATCTGCCATCATGGAAACTTGTACTGATACAGAATTTTGGATTTTGCTGCAAAGTTTAAGAGAAAAGCAAGTGAGCTATTTGACCTGTGCATTCGTCACATACTTGTTTGACTCCAAGGACTAAGATTGTGGCAAGCCAGCAACACTTAAGCTTTAGTTAAGGTAAGTTTGCAAGAAGAGTGGTGTGTGGGGCCTTACCACCCATTTATGAGATTATTACGTGATTTAATTATAATTATCACGTGACAGATTGCTTCGTTTGGGGTGGCTTGCCCCCCACAGCTATGAGGTTATTACACGAGTTCTGTTGAGGATAGGTTATGTTAGGTCGGAAGGGTGGTGTCTGGGGTTATTACGTGAGTTTAGTTTAGGTTAGTTTAGGTTGGAGAGGATGTGGGGGTTATATAAGCTTTCAATTTTTTTTATTAAAACAAAACTAGGTTTTTCACCTTAGATTTTTTCATGAGTGCCATAAATGGCCTATATTAGCTTCCCCCACACTAAAACCCCACTTTCCCAAGCTTGTTACATAAGAATATACGAAGTGCTTAGAGATACGGCAATTGTCATCCGTTAGGTAAAGATTCGTAAAACGACCCATTCGATATCTCCTTACCTTTATAATGCACTGCAAATTCAACCTCAGATACTTGTTCAGATCACCTCAAACAGTTATACCGCTGAATTACAGAGAAAAATACGGACTTTTTTTTTTGGTTACGTTAGATTTAGTTAGGTTTGGTTGGGTTAGTTTTGGTTAGGCTTATTTAACTGCAGCTCTGGGAGGGTTATGCTAACAAAGCTATTTTTTTCGGTAAATTTTTACATCTTCACCAGGATGGCGTGTGGCTATGAGAAAAATGGTGTCTGCACCTTGCACAACACCTTACTTTTAGTCATAGAAAACATTTGATAGCTTCTAAATTATCATAACATAAAAACCTAACTAAACCTAGCTAAACCTAACCAAACCTAACTAATCGTAATGAAACATAACCAATCCTAATGTAACCTAAAAAAAAAATCTTATTTTTTTCTGTTTGAGGTGATCTGAACAAGTATCTGAGGTTGAATTTGCAGTGCATTATAAAGGTAAGGAGATATCGAATGGGTCGTCTTACGAATCTTTACCATCCGCTATTCCTACGGCCTGTGCCTTTTTATTTACCTGGTAAAGCATCTTTCAAGTTATGATAGGTTTGGTTAGGTACAGTTTGGTTCGGTTATATAAGCTTTTTACCCAAAAGTTAGGCACATGCCGTATCTATAAGCCAGCACTATGAGGTTATGGATATATTATGTTATGTTGTTATGTTTGGTTAGGTACGGTTTGGTTCGGTTATATAAGCTTTTCATATTATATTACCCAAAAGTTAAGCGAGCACTTACAAGTACGGCTGTCGTACCTGTAAGCTGTGCCAAGAATATAAGGAAGCTACACGAGGTAGTTCCTGTAGGCTATAAGGGAAAAGAAAAAAAAAAAAAGGTGTATTGGTTTAAACTGCAATTTTACCAGAATATGAAATGACATGTCATCCTGTATAATGCCCTACCAAGAAATACCCTGAGTATTCAAATGGATGGAAAGGGTCCATAGAGCTTAAAAGGTTGAGAAACACGTCTTAAGTTATCGTTAGGACCTGCCCTCTATCAGAATATAACCCATCACATTTTTTAAGACATATAGCCTTACCTATTTTTAGAATCCTGGAGTTCCGGTAGGTAAATAGACTCTTCAGTAAATTCATAATAATTATTCTTGGTTTTACGTAGTATCAGAGAGGTTTAACAAAATTCTTGGCCCGTGTGTACAAGTCCGCCGCTGACACAATCGGCTCGATGCAAATCACACATGCGACATTTTCTTCACTGAAAGTAAAGCAGAGGATTCCATACAATTTTAACTGATAATGAATTAAAAAATCGATTTATAATACACTGATGTGCAACATGAAAAACAAAGAATTACTGTCGCACAACAAAAATTGTCATTGCCGAAATAATCAGTAAACTACTGCTGACGTCGCTTATATTCCGAATTCTGTTTACATTTGTATGGTATGGTCTATCGTGTCCCCATCTAAGGGACACTGGGCCACTAATCACTGTAGATTATTTAAGAAAGAAAATAGATGCATAGATAGACTTTTTCATTGTTATACATGAACATATAACAAAGGAAGAGGGCGGAAGAAAGAACAAAATATGTCTTCCTATTGATAAGACAAGGTATAAATTAAAGGAAGGTCAGTATCTATAATTGATAAGCAAAGTTAGTGAGTGGTACACAAAACGTAAATTCAACGTTCACGATGGGAACTAATTTTATGAGGATCTACTGATTTTGATTCCATAAGTGACCGAGGTGAGTAACAATGTGTGTGTGTGTATGTGTGTGTATATATATATATATATATATATATATATATATATATATATATATATATATATATATATATATATATATTGTTACGGCACCCACCTTTTTACTCACTTCGGTGGGTGTCACCATCCACGTCACCTCCTTACCTGGGACACTGTGGAGATGAATGTCTTCCTGGGTTCTTGTAGTGGGGGTTAGCGGGACAGGGAGGTTAGTCAAACACTGAAATCTCTTTTCCTTTCCTCGTGTATTAATCCTAGCCCGCTTACAGGGTACAGCACGACAGCACTGTCTCAACACTCGACAGTACAGCACAAGACGACCGCACACACAACAGCACACGGCGACAACACAGTGCACAGCAGTACTCTCTTGTCTCAACACTCCTCTGTTTGTGTGTTGGCTCTCTCACTCCTGGCCTCCTTCTGACCACCTCTCCCCAAACACACCCCACACAGATACGTAGGTCACCGTATCTTGACATCCAGCCACGCCGGCCTCTTCCGCGACCTGTTGGGGCGGTGGAAAGGCGATGGCACCACTACATCGTCCCCTTGAGCGTCACTGTCGCCACTTTCACTGTCCACCTCCGCCGAGGCCAGGGTCACACTGACTCCACTGCCCTCCCGGGAGGTAGAGGGTGTCTGGTTTTCCTCACAATGGTCCCTCTCCACTTCCTCACCCTCACCCGGGTCCCACGTAAATGGGCCAGGATCAGTGAAGGCCCAGAGGCGGTCGACGTGTACCACCATTGTCCGCCTCCTGGCACCACCGTTGATTTTGTATGTCACATCCGAGAGAGCCTCTAGTACAGTAAAAGGCCCCTCCCAGGGACTTTGGAGCTTGGGAGCGAGGCCACGCTTCCTGCGAGGATTATGCAGCCACACTTTATCCCCTACGGCGTAGCTGGCGTCACGGGAGCGCTGTTGGTACCACCGGGCCATAGCCTGACCAGCCACGCGAAGGTTCTGGGCCACACACTGCCGTGTCGCTTCCATTCGCCTCTGCAGCGTGGCCACATACTCCGGCGTGGTCGGCGGCAACTCCTCACCTGGCGGTCTTCCTGTCGCCAGATCCAGCGGCAGACGCAGCTCCCGCCCAAACATGAGGCGGCCAGGTGTATAGCCCGTAGCCTCCTGCTCGGCTGACCTGTATGCCATCAGGACAAATGGCAGCCACAAGTCCCAGTCCTGTTGGTCCTCGCGACAGTACTTGGCGATCTACTCAGCCAAGGTACGGTTGAATCTTTCAACCATACCATCACTCTGGGGTCTCAGGGGCGTGATGCGGGTCTTATGCACGCCCAGAAGCGTGCAGCACTGTTGAAAGACTCTGGACTCAAATTCACGCCCTTGGTCTGAATGGAGCTCGCCCGGAACCCCAAACCGGGTGAAGAACTCCCTCACCAGTACCTCAGCCACGGTCGCAGCCTCATGGTTTGGAAGGGCGTAAGCCTCAGGCCATTTAGTGAAGTAATCTATAGCCACGCATATATACTGGTTGCCTCGAGGTGTACATGGAAACGGGCCAGCAATGTCCACTGCTACTCTCTCCATTGGTGAGCCCACCTGGAATAACTGCAGGGGAGCTCGCGTGCGACGCGCAGGACCCTTCCTCGCTGCACATTCTCGGCACACCTTGCACCACTCATCCACGTCACCTCTCAGGCCAACCCAGTACACCCGTTGTCGCAGGCGGCATAAGGTCTTCTTCCTGCCCAGGTGTCCTCCTGTGATGCCTGCGTGTGCCTCCTCCAGCAGTTCCGCGCGTCGCGCGCGAGGGACCACCAGCAGCCACACACTGCCCCCGGTGGCCAGGTCCTCCCAGCGCCGCTGCAACACACCATTATGGAGCCTCAGTGTCGCCCACTGTTCCACCAGGACCTTGGTGGCGGGGCTCTCCGGCGCTAGTTCTTCCTTTCCTGGCCGCTCACCCGCCTCCAACCAGCATATCACAGGGGTGAGATCAGAGTCCGCCCGTTGTGCCTCTTGCCACGAGTTGCTCACCTCGCTGGCTTCTCCCCCCACCCTGAGGCGGCGACACACTGGGTCTTGTAGGTCAGCCTCCCTCCTGGAGCAGTGTAAATATCTCGCCTCGCAGGGCCTGCGGCTAAGACTATCTGCATTATTGTGCATCCTCCCCGGCCGATGCACAATGTGATAGTTGTACTGTTCCAGGCGACCCAGCCACCTTGCGAGCTGCCCTTCTGGGTCCTTGAGGGTCTTGAGCCAGCGGAGGGCGGCGTGGTCCGTCCTAACGGTAAACTCGGTCCCATACAGGTACGGATGAAAGTGGGCCAGACTCCTGACTACTGCCAGAAGCTCCTTTCTGGTCACGCAATAGTTCCTCTCGGGTTTGCTGAACTTCGCGCTGTAGAAAGCCAGGACGTGCTCCTTCCCCTCCTTCACCTGTGACAGGACAGCACCTATGCCCTCTGCACTAGCGTCGGTGTCCAACAGGTAAGGGAGATCACGGACAGGAAAAGGTAGCACAGGAGCACCAGCCAGGGCCGCCTTTATGCTGTCAAAGGCCCCCTGGCACGCCTCGTCCCACACAAAGCGTGCATTCTTCCTGGTGAGTTGGTGGAGCGGCGCGGCGAGAGAGGCAAAGTCCTCCACGAACCTCCTGTAGTAGGTACACAGGCCAAGAAAGCTCCTCACGTCCGCCACCGACGTCGGCACGGGCCAATCCACCACAGCAGCCACCTTGTTAGGGTCTGTGCGCACGCCCCTTCTCCCCACAAAGTGCCCGAGAAAAGGCACCTCGTGTTGAAAGAACGTGCACTTCTTGGGGCTCAGCTTCAGATTTGCACCTCTCAGGCGGCACAGTACCTCCTCCAGCCGTCCGAGCTCCTCCTCAAACGTTCCCCCAAACACCAGGACGTCGTCAAGGTAGACCAGGGCGGACTTCCATTGCATCCCGTCCAGCACTTGTTCCATTAAGCGCTCAAAACAGCTTGGAGCATTGCACGCACCAAAGGGCATTACCTGAAAGTGCCACAGGCCCTGCCCGAAGGAGAACGCCGTCTTCTTCTTATCTTCCTCGGCCATCTCCACCTGGTGGTACCCGGATTTCAAATCCAAAGTAGACAGCCATTGCACACCAGCCAGCGCGTCCAAGGTGTCGTCAATCCTTGGCAAGGGATAAGAGTCTTTCACCGTTACTTCGTTCAGCGCCCGGTAGTCCACACAGAAGCGCTTTGTCCCGTCCTTTTTGTCCACCAGGACTACCGGCGACAACCACGGACTATTTGATCGTTCAATTATCCCTTGTGCTGCCATCTCGTCCACCATGCGCTGCATTTCATCACGTTTGGCTGGGGAGATGCGCCGAGGAGGCTGCTTTATCGGCGGATGGTCGGCTGTGCTAATGGAGTGCCTCACAAGCGAAGTACGGCCTAGATCGTGGTCACCTCTGCTGAACACGTCTGCATACTTGACCAGCAAACCCTCCATCTTACTCACTTGTGCTGGTGTTAGCTTTATAGCACTCCTAGCCGCCAGGTCTTTCAAGTGCGCGGGTAATGTGTGTCCACCGGCTCCCCCGCGGCCCGCTCCTTCACCCTCAGCACTGATCACCGCTGCTCTGTCCTCCTGGGCTGCAGTAGCACTGCTTCCGCGTTTCTCCTCCTTAGATAGCAAGCAGTGTACTCCTGGTCCTTCCTTGGTGGGGGCACGCCCTGCTGTGGGACCCTTTTCTTGCTCAGCGGCATACATCGGGAGCAGTGGCACCTCAACACCGTGCAGTTTCAAAACACGCCTCCCAATATCCACACTCGCCGCGCTCTTAGCTAAGAAGTCCAATCCCAGCAAGCAGGGCTCCTCCATGTTAGCGACATACACCAAAAGTTTTTGTGTCACACTTCCAACAGTAATTGTCGTGCTCACAGGACCACGTAGGGCCACACAATGTCCGGTGACTCCACATAACTGCTGTTGTGAAGTAGGGAGGTGCCGGGAGGCCACTATGTCCGCCCTGGCGAACGTCCTCTCAGCACCAGTGTCCACCACCAGGCGGCACGGACGGCCATCCACAGCGCCTGCCACCTGGACCACTGGTGAAAAGGAGGAGAAACGGCAGCGTAAACGATGGGGCCCCCGGAGGATGGTGGCTGAGCGTCGGGCCTCGTGCTCAGCCCGTTCATGTTTCCCCCCACCGTCATTACGTCCTTCAGCTGCCCACAGTTGGTCCTGGTGTGGTCCTGCTGGCCACAATTCCCGCAACTGGGTGGAGGGGAGGAGTAAGTGGGCAATTCCTCTAGCGAGCGCGTCCTTCGTTCGACCTTACACTCGCTCCTCTTGTGGCCCCGCTGCCTACAGTTCCAGCAAAGTCCCCTGAACCGGCCGGAATTGCCACTCTCCATTTGCTGTGACTGTGCTTGCTGGGTCTGGATGCGCCTGGCAAGAAGGTGGTGAGAGGTTGCAGCAGGCGTCACTGGCCCTCCAGTGGTGTGCAGAAAGGCTTCAAACTCCATAGCCTTCGCCAGTGCTGTATACACATCCACTGGATGCGCCTGCTTGACGTAAATTTGCACCTGCTGGCTCCCCAAAGCATCCACGAAGTGGTCTCGGGCCAGCACTGCTACCATCTCCTCTGAGGCAGCAGGGTAGGCGCGTCGCACCAGAGTCTCCAAATCCTGGGCAAGCTGGGGCAGAGACTCCCCTTGCTGACGTGTCCGCCCCTTTAGGCGTGCCCTATACACCTCGGCCTGCAGTGAACTGCCAAACCGCCGCTGCAGCGCCTCAGCCACCCTTACGTAGGACGACCGCTGCCCTGGGGTAAGGTGGGTCAGGATCTCCAGCGCCGGGCCACGGAGGCTGGCCACCAACTGCATGGTCATGTCCTCAGCGTCCCAGCCCTGTCCTCGGGCCAAGAACTCGAACTGTGCCTGGTAAGTCTCCCAGGCCACCCTGCCATCAAACTCGGCAGGTTTTCTCATTCTGCGAGCCCCACCCGCCACTCGCGGAGAGCAGGCTGACTGGGCGCCGCAAACAGAGGTTGGTGGGGAAGGGGAGCAAGGAGGGGTGACAGTGCCGACAGGGACTGGCCGCGTCGGGGTCGGGCACCATGGCAGGGTCGCCACACCGCTCTGCTGTCTGTAAATAGCGCCTTCCCAGGGCCTCGTCCCCCCAGGTTCTGACACGGCGTCCCTATGGTCATGCTTCTCACCCAGGGAGCGCACAGGACGCCCCTCTGCGCCAACAAACCGCTCCACATCTCGTTGTTGGGTCGTCTGCCTTTCCACAGCCGCCCGTAACTCGTCCATTTCTGCCCTTATCTCTGTGAGCTGATGCGCCATCTCGTCACGTAGGCTCTCGCACTGTTCACGGGGTGCCTGTTGTGACTCTTTTGCCGCCGCCAGCAGTCCAGTTCTCATAATTTCCCTCAGGTCCTGCGTCTGTGCACTCGTGCTCTGTCCCTGTGCTATCACTACTGCGAGCATGTCCTTAAGTTCATCCATTTCACTGCGTGCGCTCGCCAGCTGCACAGACTCGTATTCGCCTTGACCTTCCATCCCGTCTGGCTCAACCCCAGACCGCTACGTGATTGTTCAACAACACTGAACAGCTAAGATCCCACTTCTGACACCAATGTTACGGCACCCACCTTTTTACTCACTTCGGTGGGTGTCACCATCCACGTCACCTCCTTACCTGGGACACTGTGGAGATGAACGTCTTCCTGGGTTCTTGTAGTGGGGGTTAGCGGGACAGGGAGGTTAGTCAAACACTGAAATCTCTTTTCCTTTCCTCGTGTATTAATCCTAGCCCGCTTACAGGGTACAGCACGACAGCACTGTCTCAACACTCGACAGTACAGCACAAGACGACCGCACACACAACAGCACACGGCGACAACACAGTGCACAGCAGTACTCTCTTGTCTCAACACTCCTCTGTTTGTGTGTTGGCTCTCTCACTCCTGGCCTCCTTCTGACCACCTCTCCCCAAACACACCCCACACAGATACGTAGGTCACCGTATCTTGACATCTGTCAACCCTCACACGGACCCCTACATCCCCAGGGAGGTCCGGTGACTCCACCACCACAACAATATATATATATATATATATATATATATATATATATATATATATATATATATATATATATATATTATATACATATACTGCAAGGTACAGTCCTGTTTCGGGCGAGAACAAGATACAGAGGCGATTTGGTCAGACACACCACAACTGCACGTCTTCCTCCCAGCTACAGCTATGCCCAGTGGTCATAGCTGTGTATACATATATTGTAAGGAGAAACGGCGTCTCTTTACCAAGAGAGCTGGAGTTTACCCCAAAAAACCGCGGGATTCCCCCGCCAGAACCCGGCGAGAAACTCAAACCCCAGGGCCCATGTCACGGGTTTTTTTTGTCCTCCTTACATATTGTAGTAGTAATAACAATATATTATTATTATGTAGAACTCGTGATGATAAAACTGTAGGATATGTACCAGCCTTCCGACACCAACCTCTATTCACTCACCTTCGGAGGCTCTGTAGGGCCTAAGTTTTAAATCTTAATGTACCCAGAGTGTTTGGCTAAGTAAACAAGTAAGACATACTTCTTTAGTTTATTTAAATAAGTTCACCCTGAAAAAGAAGTCATGATTAAGACTCGCACACCATTCACTCGCTACCTGGCTATAAAACTTAATTGTAAGCCTTACGAGTTTCCTTACTCCACTTAAGACCTTCCTCTCTCGAGGAAGTAGTGTGCGCGTGCACGCGCACACACGAGGGGGCGCGCGCGGGAGTACACACGTGCAGGCGTGGGCGGCTCGCAGGCGTGGGTAGCTCCACCGCTTCACAAGACAACCCCACTCACTCCCACTCTTCCACCTCACTCCACCGCCGGTTTCTTCTGCAAAGAAACTCCAAGAAACTCCACCTCTCTCCACACAAAGGCTCAATCTCACCCAGAGACGAATCCTCTCTCTCATGAGGCAGGACAAAACCAGACTCCCCTTATAGAGACAACTCCACCTAATCCACCTAGCTAAACTCTGGTAGCTGTACGTGACTCCACTTCACACAGCAAGACTCAGAGCACGTGGCAATATGGTTCCACCATTTCCACTTAGCTACTCCACTCACTAGCTCAGCCTCTCCACACAAAGGCTCCTCCACTCACTAGCTAAACTCTGGTAGCTGTACGTGACTCCACTTCACACAGCAAGACTCAGAGCACGTGGCAATATGGTACCTCCATTTCCACTTAGCTACTCCACTCACTAGCTCAGCCTCTCCACACAAAGGCTCCTCCACTCACTAGCTAAACTCTGGTAGCTGTACGTGACTCCACTTCACACAGCAAGACTCAGAGCACGTGGCAATATGGTACCTCCATTTCCACTTAGCTACTCCACTCACTAGCTCAGCCTCTCCACGCAAGGCAACTCCACTAGCTAGCTCCACATAAAGGCTCAGTCTCACCCAGACGATTCCTCTCTCTCCACACAGCTAGTTAAACTCCACCTCACTAGCTCAGCCTCTCCACGCAAGGCAACTCCACTAGCTAGCTCCACGTAAAGGCTCAGTCTCACCCAGACGATTCCTCTCTCTCCACATAGCTAGTTAAACTCCACCTCACTAGCTAAACTCCACCTCACTAGCTCCACCTCTCCACACAGCTAGCAACTCCACTAGCTAGCTCCACGTGGCTCCACGTGGCTCCACTTACCTTCCCTCCACCTCACTCACCACCTAATCCCCACCAGTTTCTTCCCAAAGAAACTCCACGCAATTCCTCACGCCACCATGCAACTGCAGTCCACCCTTTGGACTAAGCAAGATTGCAATGGCGACGCGAGTAACAGCGTGGAAAAAGAATTTCACCCCAAACCTGACCTCACACCGCCGACGCGCCACCAAGACTGACCTCTCCCGGGCAGCGTGGGTCAGAGCGGCCTCTCTCCGCGCCCAGGTCACTGACGTGCCACAAACTGCCAGAAGGCGACACTCTGGTTGTGCTAATTCCTATAACACCACCCCAAATTAACATGCGCGTAAATGTTACGCATCATGCAACTATCTCTACAATTAAGTAGACCTGCTTGCATGCAGAAAATGTCTCCCAGCCTGATAATACCCCCCCATGGAGATAAAGCATTTTGGTTTCAACTCACCCATTGTCTAAAATGCACCGATCTGATTGGGTCAGGCACGTCTACTTTTTGTGACTCACCGAAGAAATATTCGGCTTAATGAGGCGTCCCCACGTGTGTGGTAGACACAGTAAACATTCCAAGCCCCCCACATTCTTTACTCATGGGAGCTCACCACCTCTGTCACGTAGCTCCAAATTCCACCCATGACAGCCCATACTTATAAAGCAAAGACTTTGTCTCAGACGATCCTAAGTACATAAAATGGCGGAAATCAGTCTTAACTATTAGGAATAAGTCTTAAGTCGCGCCCTAAGCTAAGTGCGGGTGCGGGAGCGAATAGCAGCTAGACTCTGTCAGACTCTGTCCTAAGACACTAGCAGACGACACTCATACGCGGTTTTCCGTTTCGCACTAACCAGAGCCAGCCTCAACTCATAATTTAATATTGATATATACCTCCAATAAAACAGTGTATATATACAAGGAAGATAGTAAGTGGCAGAGAAACGTTGTAGAAATGCTGCTGTAGGAACACAATTGTATAATAGTGGTGATGAATACCAGAAACAAGGGAGATATAACGGCAGCCTCTAAACTGTTTTATTATGTTCTTTGAATTTTGATATATACTCCCAAGAAAACAACTTACATGTACGTGGAGGAGATTAAATGGTAAAAAAGTGTTGAAGAAATGTATAACCGTAGCAAATAAATAGTTAAGAATATATATATATATATATATATATATATATATATATATATATATATATATATATTCAAGAAAGGAGATAAGGCAGAAAGTAGTAACTACCGCCCAATTAGTTTAACATCAGTGGTAGGCAAGATGTTAGAAGCTATCATAGCAAGGGCAATTAGAAAACATTTAGATGAACACAAGCTAATTAGACATAGTCAACATGGTTTTAGCAAGGGGAAGTCCTGCCTGACAAATTTATTATCCTTCTATAGGAAAGTATTTGAAACCATAGATAAGGGGGACGAGTATGATATAGTTTATTTGGACTTCAGTAAAGCCTTTGACAGAGTACCCCATAGGAGACTGTTAAGTAAAGTCAAGGCTCATGGCATAGGTGGGAAGTTACTAGAGTGGATTAGGGGATGGCTTACTAGTAGGGAACAGAGGGTACAGATTAATGGGAAGAAATCAGAATGGGGTAATGTCACTAGTGGGGTACCACAAGGATCAGTACTAGGACCATTGTTATTCATAATCTATATAAATGACTTAGAGACAGGAATAAACAGTGATATCAGTAAATTTGCCGATGACACAAAGATAGGAAGACTGGTAAAGAATTTAGATGATGCTAGGATGCTGCAGGATGACTTAAATAGGCTGTACGAGTGATCAGAGAAATGGCAGATGCAGTTTAATGTTAACAAGTGTAGCATTATGAGTGTAGGTAAAGGTAATAGGTCTGTTGACTACACATTAAATGACAATACCTTAGGAAAGTCATATAGTGTGAGGGACTTAGGAGTTCAAATAAGCAGTGACTTGCGCCCCAGGGAACAGTGTATTATAGCTAGAAATAGAGCCAACAAGATAATGGGATTTATTAGTAGGTGTGTGACAAATAGGAGTTCTGAGGTCATTCTGAGGTTGTATTTAGCGCTAGTAAGACCCCACTTAGATTATGCAGCTCAGTTTTGGTCCCCTTATTATAGGATAGATATAGGCTCCTTGGAGGCAGTCCAGAGAAGAATGACCAAGATGATTCAGGGGCTGAGAAATTTACCCTACAAAGATAGGTTAAAACGTCTTAATCTCCACTCCCTAGAGAGAAGGAGGGCAAGAGGGGATTTGATTGAGGTTTTCAAATGGGTAAAAGGAATTAATAAGGGTAACATTGATCAGGTTTTATAATTTAGTAGTCAGGATAGGACACGTGGAAATGGGTACAAGCTAGAAAAACTTAGATTCAGGACAGACATAGGTAGATATTGGTTCACTAACAGAGTGGTGAACGATTGGAATAGGCTGGGTAGACACGTAGTAAGTGCTGAGTCAATAGATAGCTTTAAAAGACGGTTGGATCAGAGTATGGATAGGGATGACAGGTGGGATGGCTAAATATTGGATTATTCCAAGGGTGGGGGGCAAGGAGCTGCCTCGTGTAGGTCATTAACTGGCCTCTTGCAGTCTCCTCATTTCTTATGTTCTTATGTTCTTATATACCCAAAGTTTCTTTAGGAGTAAAGGAAACCTAACATTGATACATTGATATACACAAACGATTCTGACACTCATTACCGTCGCAAATAAATAGCTGCTAATAAGATATCCCCATTCCCCATCTTTGCCCAATAAACATGAGGACATGTAGGAATGTAAGGGAAATTGGGCGGGTGTGAAAGGGAAATTTTACCCAAATCTAACCTAACCTAACCTATCGAAAAACAAATTCATAAGGGGTTTTGTCCTGGAGGGCTTTGTTCTATCTTTTTCTCCTAGGGGGTTTTGTAAAACTTTTAAAACTGAAGGTAGCAATAGAGTCCATAATTTCATTTGAATTGGGTGCATCCAATTTTTTTGTTTATTTGGGCCCTTTGAACGGAGCGTTGCATCGACGATAAAAATATATCCTCATACATGTATTTTTTAATTCTAGTCTTAACCAGTAATCATAAAAATACTCAGTTATTTTTTGTCGTTATTTTCACTCTTTTTAAAACTTTTAGTGGTTAAAATCACGTTATCCAAACCGAATGCTTGCTATAAGTAGCGCTATTTCGACATGCTTTTGCAGCTGTCTTAGACTCATTCTTAAGGTCCGCGCCTTAGCTGGACAAATGTCCTATAAAAAAAAGTCAGACTCGCCTTAAAATGTGGCTGGGGTGTGGCCATCGTGGGGAATACCCGTGTTACAGCGTTGCCACGTGTAGAGATTTGCCGCGCAAATTCAAATCAATTTCGGCGGTGATATCAAAAAATGAAAAGTGGTCAGCGAATAACGGGATTCGAACCCGGGACCCTAGGCTCACATACCCGAGCGCTAGACCACTGTACCACCGCCTCCCCAACATGTCACCAATACCATCAGATCAGTTTCCTACAAAATTTACATGCTACAAAGGCTCAGGCCCCTAGGGACACCGGTTGCTGAGCTAAAGGGAGTATACACTTCCTTCATTCTACCTAAGTTCATGTACACCTTCCCAGCCTGGTCTTCATCTCTGAACCTCACACAACAAAACCAGTTTTAGAAGGTTCAGAAGCGGGCATTCAAAATCATCCTGGGCCCTTCATACAGTGACTACGAAAGTGCTCTTTCCACTCTACCGAGGCTGTCTATCAGACATGAGGAGGTCCTGAGGAAATTCGGGGAAGACCAATTAAAACACCCTCGACACCGTAATCTACTCCCCCCCCCCTGATGCCCCTCCCCCCGTTCGTGCTACAAGACAGTAACAGATTAATGCCAATCAAAGCGCCGAGGATCGACCGCTTTAAGAAGAGTGCGATCCCTACCATAGTACGCACCTTAAACTCTATGTAAATGTGTTATATCCCAACATATTGTTTCCTTTCTTATGTATATTTTCAGTCTATGACTGCCTTATTAATAAACCGTTTATTATTATTATTATTATTATTATTATTATATAAATATATAAATATATAAATATATATATATATATATATATATATATATATATATATATAAATAAATATATATATATATATATATATATATATATATATATATATATATATATATATATATATATATATATATATATATATATATATACTGTCACGCTCTGTCCCTCTCTCTCTGTCATTCAAATCAGGCAGCCATCACGAGAGGAAGTTCTCCTAATCAACTATATTTGAGGCTTCACCTTAAGGGTTCCTTGAAGTAAGCTTGAAATTTTAAGGTTTAGTCGAAATCGGTAAGGGAGGTTGATTGATTTTAGGGCGGGGCGTGATCAGTTGGCGTCTAGAGTTTAAGCTGGCGGGTTATTTAGAGGAACTGGCGTTATTTCTATAAAGTTTTAAATTTTTCGTAGAGGGAGAAGCCTCGCGAGTAATCTACTAGCTTAATTTTTAAGGCGGGGTTAAGGGAAAGCTCTCCTTTACTCAGGGAGGGTAAGTTCCCAGTTTTGACGGGAAACTAAGCTAATTATTGAGTAGTTTAAAGAGTGTAGAGAAGAACTCGTTGAACCCATTGTGATGATTTTTAGAAAATCCCTAGACACAGGAGTAGGACCTAGGCTATGGAGGCAGGCAAATGTAGTTCCTATATTCAAGAAAGGAGATAAGGCAAAAAGTAGTAACTACCGCCCAATCAGTTTAACATCAGTGGTAGGCAAGATGTTAGAAGCTATCATAGCAAGGGCAATTAGAAAACATTTAGATGAACACAAGCTAATTAGACAGAGTCAACATGGTTTTAGCAAGGGGAAGTCCTGCCTGACAAATTTATTATCCTTCTATAGGAAAGATTTTGAAACCATAGATAAGGGGGACGAGTATGATATAGTTTATTTGGACTTCAGTAAAGCCTTTGACAGAGTACCCCATAGGAGACTGTTAAGTAAAGTCAAGGCTCATGGCATAGCTATATTATATCGTTGATCACCTTGCTTTTTCTGAAATACGTCCAGCTTGCTCGTGGATTAAGGGATGGCTTACTAGTAGGGAACAGAGGGTACAGATTAATGGGAAGAAATTAGAATGGGGTAATGTCACTAGTGGGGTACCACAGGGATCAGTACTAGGACCGTTGTTATTCATAATCTATATAAATGACTTAGAGACAGGAATAAACAGTTATATCAGTAAATTTGCCGATGACACAAAGATAGGAAGACCGGTAAAGAATTGCTAGGATACTGCAGGATGACTTAAATAGGCTGTACGAGTGGTCAGAGAAATGGCAGATGTAGTTTAATGTTAACAAGTGTAGCATTATGAGCGTAGGTAAAGGTAATAGGCCTGTAGACTACACATTAAATGACAATACCTTAGGAAGGTCATATAGTGTGAGGGACTTAGGAGTTCAAATAAGCAGTGACTTACGCCCCAGGGAACAGTGTATTATAGCTATAAATAGGGCCAACAAGATACTGGGATTTATTAGTAGGTGTGTGACAAATAGGAGTTCTGAGGTAATTCTGAGGTTGTATTTAGCGCTAGTAAGACCCCACCTAGATTATGCAGCTCAGTTTTAGTCCCCTTATTATAGAAAGGATATAGGCTCCTTGGAGGCAGTCCAGAGAAGAATGACCAAGATGATTCAGGGGCTGAGAAATTTACCCTACAACAATAGTTTAAACGTCTTAATCTCCACTCCCTAGAGAGAAGGAGGGCAAAAAGGGATATGATTGAGATTTTCAAATGGGTAAAAGGAATTAATAAGGGAAAAATTGATCAAGCTTTAGAATTTAGTAGTCAGGATAGGACACGTGGAGATGGGTACAAGCTAGAAAAACTTAGATTCAGGACAGACATAGGTAGATATTGGTTCACTAACAGAGTCGTGAACGATTGGAATAGGCTGGGTAGACACGTTGTAAGTGCTGAGTCAATAGGTAGCTTTAAAAGACGGTATAGATAGGGATGACAGGTGGGATGGCTAAATACTGGATTATTCCAAGGGTGGGGGACAAGGAGCTGCCTTGTGTAGGTCATTAACTGGCCTCTTACAGTCTCCTCATTTCTTATGTTCTTCTTATGTTCTAATATATATATATATATATATATATATATATATATATATATATATATATATATATATATACATATATATATACTGCATCTTTGTAGCATGTCAAAATAGTGTAATACATCAGGCTGTAGGGTGATCTAGGATTGCATTTTTCATTTAAAAGTGTACCAGTACAGATTCTAATGTAGCTATATTATATCGTTGATCACCTTGCTTTTTCTGAAATACGTCCAGCTTGCTCGTACTTGATCATAATGTATCCCAGTGGAAGGGTGACAATTTAGTTTCCAGGCTTAGCAAAGTTTGAGCATTACTTGATAATGATGGTAATAATAACAATAGTAATAATGATAATAACTATAATCATGATAATAAATTAAGTATATTGATAATAATAATAATAATAGTAATAATAATAATAAATGATAATAATAATAATAATAATAATAATAATAATAATGATATTAATAATGATAATAATGACAATAATAATGATACTAACAATAATGATGATAATAATAATAATAATAATAATAATAATAATAATAATAATAATGATAATAACAACAACAACAACAATGATAATAATAATATTAATAATAATATTAATAATATTAATAAAAATAATAGTAATAGTAATAATAATAGTAATAACAATAATAATAATAATAATAATATTAATAATAATAATAATAATAATAAAAATAATGATAATAATAATAGTATGATAATAGTAATAATAATAATAGTAATAATAATAATAGTAATAATAATAATAGTAATAATAATAATAGTAATAATAATGATACTACTACTACTACTACTACTACTACTACTACTACTACTACTACTAATGATAATGATAATAATAATTATATGATAATAATGATAATAGTAATGGCAATGGTAATAATGATAACAATAATGATAATGATAATAACAATAATAATAACAATAATGATAATGATAATAATGATAAAAATAATGGTAGTTATAATCATAATGAAAACAATAATAATAAAGGTCATGATAGTAATAAAGATAATAATAAAAAAGAATGCATCGCTGTCCTAACATCATGACATTCAGAAGATTCATATGACCTTTGCCTACAAAATATTATTATAAACCTTACAAGTTTTTTCAACAATTAATTTCCAGGAAGAGGATAATGGCGTTGTGTGTTTAAGAATATTATTTATGGTGTTTCTTTTATACATATAAATATTCATATAGATTTATATTTTACATCTTATATTGTAACGAGTTTGAAATTATGAATTTTAAAAGAGAGAAATAATAGAAACCTACCTGTTTTTTTTCTTACACTCTAAAAAATGAAGGGTATTAAAAGGGTAGATTTGCTACGAAGGGGTAGAACTTCACACATCTACCCTATTCTTCTTCCGGAAGGGTAGACTGACTCAACATTAAGCTAATACCATATATGGTATTAGCCTAATGTTCTTATTTCAATAAACAAGTTTAGTACAAATTAGTTTTTTTTATAAATGTTTGGATATTACTGTTTTACGTATTACATTACTACGTTATGAAGTACGCGTTGTCTAGGTGCTCAACTGTTTTGGCCTCAATTTTTTAGACTCTATAGAAGAATTCAATCCCACACAGATCTAACGATGGCATACAGCTACATTAGATTATGTAAACAAACCAGATTATCTTATAAAAATGCACCGCTTGGTAGCTCGGTGGTAACGTCTCGGTCTGTCACATGGCAGGCTAGAGTTCGCGCCTTGTTCAAGGCGCTTTCACTGATGACCAAGC